>PVHT021183617.1:17219512-17290705 GCA_004024745.2 Catagonus wagneri | reverse complement strand
GGGTTAACGATCCGGCGTTGCCGTGAGCTGTGGTGTAGGTTGCAGACGCGGCTCGGATCCCGCGTTGCTGTGGCTGCGGCGCAGGCCAGTGGCCACAGCTCCGATTAGACCCCTAGCCTGGGAACCTCCACATGCCGCGGGTGCGGCCATAAACCCGCGGCCATAAAATGACAAAAGGCAAAAAAAAAAAAAAAAAGATTCATTGCGGGGATTATATGCTTATTTTGGAGGAGCAGCATTGCTTTAAAAAAAGAAAATTATGACTGCTATTTAATAAGATGCATTCAGCAGACTGAACATATTTATCACATTCATTTTCATGAGGACATGATGAAGTAGGTGTTAAATTCCTATTCACAAACAAGCAAACTCAGTTCACAACCTCTCTGGAATTAGCAAGTGGTAGAGCCAGTATCTAGATTCAACTCTGTCTGTAACTGGATCTCATTTTCCTTTGCAACAACCCTTTCCTTTGTAGTATTGAAACAGTCCTTGAGAAAGGAGAAAACCTATTCTCTTTTTTCTTTTTTCTTTTTTTTTTTATGGTCGCACCAGTGGCATACAAAATTCCCAGGCTAGAGGGCTAATTGGAGCCACAGCAACAGCAATGCGGGATCTAAGCCACATCTGCCACCTACACCACAGATCACGGCAATGCCAGATCCCCGGCCCACTGAGCCAGGCCAGGGATTGAACCCGTATCCTCAGTAGGATCCATTTCTGCTGTGCCACAACGGGTACTCCAGAAAACCTATTTTCTAGACATTCCTCTTCTACTTATTAGATGTGTATCACCTGAAGCAATTAATATGTTTTCTGCATCTTGATTGCTTCAACTTAAGATCAGATAACACAATTCTTACCCCAAGGAGAAAGACTAGATTAATTGATTTACTGAGGTATCTTTGCTTTCTAAAAGTAATTGAATATACCTAGCCTCTGAAGAATGGAAAGCTTTAAAGGTAGAAATCTTTTAAGGGATGTTCAACATGTAACCTTTGTAAAATTCATTATTAGTCCTGTAACTTTTATCCGAATTGCATTTTTAGTACATTAAACAAAATATTTCAAAATCAAAATAATTGTGTCATCTACGTATGAGGATTTAATATTGTAGGATTACCATCCAGATATATTTACGAGATTATCTTCAGTACATGAATTTATAGTTTACCTTCAGGCATAAAACATTTGTCATACTATTTTTTTTTTGTCTTTTTTTTTTTTTTAGGGCCGCACCTGCAGCATATGGAGGTTCCCAGGCTAGGGGTCAACTGCTGGCCTAAACCACAGCCACAGCAATGCCAGATCCGAGCCACATCTGCAACCTACACCACAGCTCATGGCAATGCCGGATCATTAACCCACTGAGCAAGGCCAGGGATCGAACCTGCAACCTCATGTTCCTAGTCAGATTCGTTAACTGCTGCGCCATGACGGGAACTCCTGTCATACTCTTTTTAATGCCAAACATATACATGGTTCACTTAGAGTTAGGCAGGAAGTAAAATTGCATGGTCATGCTGTGAGCTCTGGTATAGGTTGCAGACGCAGCTTGGATCCCATGTGGTGGTGGCTGTGGTCTAGACCTGGGCATCCCCATATGCTGTGGATGCGGCCCTAAAAAAAAAAAGACAAAACCACCCCCAAAAAACAAACAAAAAAAAATCCCCAAAAAATGCAAGGTCATGAAAGTCTAGAGATATACATTTTATTTTTCTAATTAGAGTCAACCAAATTTGAGTGAATATCTAAGTAAAGAGCTATACATCAGGGAGATGGCTAAAAGATGTTATGTGATGACTCAAAAACACAAAAGTTCACATTAACTCAAACAGCCAAACTCTCAACTCTTTAAATGAACGGTGCTTCTTTAATTCTAAGAGTTCTAGAAATAACAACACCAACAACAACCCCCCCAAAGCAACTTCACTTTGGAGAAAAAACATTTTAAATACTTGTTCTTAGAATTAGATGTGTGGGTGTTCAAACGGTAAAAATTTCAAAGAATAGAATGGTATTTCCACTTTGAAAGTGAATGCATATGAATCCACTGTTTCAGAACACTAGACTCTAGAGCCTCCATCAGTGGATGAAAACAAAGTGGTAAACAGGAAAGACTAAAGCGGAAAGTAAGAACTAAACATCTAATTCTGGAAAAAATGATTATTTTTCTTAAAGTAACCATAGATGCAATCCTATAAAATTCTGAATTAATGATTTATTCAGAGGACTCAAAGATGTTTTAAAAACCTAATGATATTTGAGAAAAATAGAAAATACACAAAAAAGTTCCATGGAGAATGCATAGTTAAGTCACACTAAATTTTTCACTAAAGCAGTTCAGTGCCCTAGCATTAGGGATTTGGAGGAGAGCTCAGTAAAATTTTACTTATAAATTTGACACTTTTTCACTTGGGTTTGAGAAAAGACTGATTTCACCCCTGAAATGATATAATGACTAAAATAACATCAGATCAAGTGAGGCAATAATATGGGTAAACTGTTTTCTCAGCTTCTACTTTTTGATCCTTTAGGTGTTGAATGTGAATGGCAGCTAATTTTCACTGACAAAAGCAATAAGATCAAGATTAATTTCTTAGAACTGATTGCTTAGAACAGGAAAATTCTCTTGGAGGTGGGATTCTAGGCAGGGATTATAAGAGTCTGAGTTTTGGGCCCTCCGATAGAAAACTCAACTGGAGAGATGACCATTAAATTTAAAATAAAAATTCTTTTGGAATTACATATTATAGCAAGTGAATTTTTACTGTTTCTCAGTGATATCATTGTGGGATTTGCCACAGAATCCCTAGAATTGTAATTTCCTCTTTAGTTACAGTTTAAGGTCATGTTATTTTTGAAAAGATACTGATTTTACTATAATCACTTCCATATCCTTGATATAGGGGAGAATCAAAATAATCATGTAATAATTCACTTTAACACACTTTATTGGAATCTATGTAATATCATCTACCACATGTGGATTTCTAATTTTACTAACAATCATGACATGAACTAAAATGTCAACATAATGAAATCATTAAGATGCTAATTATATTAAATATAGTAAACTTGGTTGGCAGAAATTGATGGGAAGCACAGACCTTGTCCAAGTTGAATACAAATGACAATGTTATAGTCAATATACTGGAGGTAGCCTCAAGTGAAGTCATAGTTCCATATCTCTAATCAGGCAAATCTCCGCAAATGTCCTTGCATTTCTAGACTATTTGAGGAGCTGAGTTGGACAAAAAGGAGTGGAAGAAAAGGTCCCTGTCTACAGAATCCCAATTCATATCTGCATCATAACACTTAAATTTTTTGTGGTGGTTCAACTCCATGACAATGTACCAGGAAATACTTAGTACAGTGCCTGGTATATATGAGGTTCTAAATGAATGTGTGTTGAATTAAACACTTGAGGAACCCAATCTTATAAAATCTAAAAGTCTACTCTGCTGATATGGGTGGTGCAGTTATTGAGCTAGAATTACTCAGAGACAGATTTCATGCTAGCTATGGTACTGGCTCTTATGCGTACATGAAAAAGTTGCTTGATTTCTACATGGTGTTTAGTTATTACAGTAGGGCATGGAAATAAGTTTCAGTGATCTCCCATGACATTTATTTATGTATATAATCTGTTTCCATAAACACTTACATTAAGGTTACATAACTAAATACATTTTGTGACCATCAACAGAAAGGAGAAGGGATATAGGAGACACTTTGCCATATATGGACATATACTCTAGACATTTCAAGTCCAGAATATTATATATTATTCTGTACTATCCCGTATTCTTTCTCCCCCAGGCAGAAAACTGCTACCTCTCAAACATTAGCCTCTTACCCATTATCTGTGTAGTTGTTCACTTTTATTTTAGGTTTTATGAGAAAGAGCCAGGTTAGTTTTGTGATGTGTCTGGTCTGAAAGTTACATGATAGGGAACTAACGTGAATCATCAACTTAACAAGAAAAGAGACGACTATCTTGGTAAATTAGAGACATTCAAGCCCAAAACAGATTTGTCCCAGGGATTTAAGGATTTCTCAGTATCCACAAATCAATCTGTGTAATATACCATAGTGACAAATTGAAGAATAAAAACCATACGATCTCAACAGAGGCAGAAAAACTTCTGACAAAATTCAACATCCATTTATGATGAAAAAGACTCTCCAGAAAGTGGCCATAGAAGGAACCCATCGCATCATAATAAAGGCCATATATGACAAACCCATATCTATCAGTCTCAATGGTGAAAAGCTGAAAGCATTTTTGCTATGATCAGAAACAAGACAAAGATGTCCACTCTTACCACTTTTATTCAACATAGTTTTGAAAGTCCTAAAAATAATCAAGTCCTAAAAAGAAATAAAAGGAAATCAAATCGAGAAAGAAGAAGTGTGTGTCACTGTTTGCAGATGGCATAATATAATACATAGAAAATCCTAAAGATGCTATCAGAAAACTACTAGAGCTCATCAGTGAATTTAGTAAAATAGCAGGATACAAAATTAATACACAGAATCTTTTGCCTTTATATACACTAACAATAAAAGGTCAGAAAGAGAAATTAGGAAACAATCCCATTTACCATCACATCAAAGAGAATAAAATACCTAGGAATAAACCTACCTAAGGAGGCAAAAGATCTTTACTCTGAAAATAAGATCCTGTTGAAAGAAACTGAACATGACACAGACAGATGGAAAGATATACCATGCTCTTGGACAGGAAGAATCAATATTGCTAAAATGACTATACTACCCAAGGAAGTCTATAGTTTTAGTGCTATCCTTATCAAATGACAAATGCCACTTTTCACAGAATTAGAATTTTTTTTTAATTTACATGGAAACACAATATATCCCAAATAGCCAAATCAATCCTGAGAAAGAAAAAAGCTGAAGGATTTGGGCTCCCTGACTTCAAACTATACTACAAAGCTAAAGTCATCAAAATAGTAAGGTATTGGCACAAAACTGAAAATATAGATTAATGGAATAGATAGAAAACCCCAAATTAAGGCCATGAACATATGGTCAATTAATTTACAACAAAGGAAGCAAGAATATAGAATGGAGAGAATAAATGGTGCTGGGAAAATTGGACTGGTGCATGAAAAGAAATGAAATTAGAATACTCTCTAACATCACACACAACAGTAAACTCAAAATGGATCAAAGACCTAAACATAAGACCAGATAGTATAAAACTCTTAGAGGAAAAAATGCAGAATACCCTGGAATAAGTTGCAGTAATATCTTTTAGGATTCATCTCCTAGAGTAAGAAAAATAAAAACAAAAATAATCAGATGGGACCTAATTAAACTTAAAAGCCTGAGCACAGGAAAGGAAACCATAAACAAAACAAAAAGACAACCCACGGAATAGGAGAAAATCTTTGAAAATTAAGAGACCAACAAGGACTAAATCTCCAAAATATACAACTAGTTCATGCAGTGCACTTGTAGTCTCTCTCTCTATATATGTTATATATATAATTTTGGATATGAATCCAAATATATACATACACCCAATCAAAAAATGGGCAGAAGATCTAAATAGACACTTCTGCAAAGAAGACATGATGGCCAAAAGGCACATGAAAGGATGTTCAGCATGGCTAATTATCAGAGAAATGCAAATAAAAACTAAAATGCTATATCACCTCATACCAGTCAGAATGGCCACCATCAAAAAATCTGCAGACAATAAATGCTGGAAAGGGGGTATAGAAAAGAGAATCCTCCTACACTGTTGATGGGACTGTAAATTGGTACAACCACTGTGACAAACAATATGGAGGTTCCTTATAAAACTAAAAACAGAACTATCATATGATCCAGAAATCCTATCCTCAGCATATATACAGAGACACTCTAATTTGAAAAGATACATGCACCCCAATGTTCATAGCAGCACTATTTACAAAAGCCAAGACATAGAAGCAACTTAAAAGGCCATCATCAGAGGAATGGATAAAGAAGATGTGGTACATATATACAATGGAATTTTACTCAGCCTTAAAAAAGAACAAAATCATGCCAGTTACAGCAACATAGAAGGACCCAGAGATTGTCATACTAAGTGAAGTCAGATAGAGAAAAACAAATATATGATGTGACTTACATGTGGAATCTAGAATGTGATACAAATGAACTATTTACAAAACAGAAACATAATCATAGACTTAGGAAACAAACTTATTTTTACCAAAGGGGAAAGGAGAGGGGGATAAATTAGGCATTGAGATTAACATATACACGCTACTATATACAAAATAGATAATGAGGACAAACTGTATAGCACAGTGAACTCTATTCAACGTTGTGTAATAATCTATTTGGGGAAAGATCTGATAAATTGTAGATTTTCACATTCAATAAAGCACCTGCCAGGCACTTTTCCAAAAATAAAAATGAGAAATCCCAATAAATTTTCTGTCTAGAAGATAGCATCGTGGAGGGAATGTTGAACCCATCATAACTCTTACCCAGAGCAGACTAGAATGAGTTCTCTTTTCATACAAACTAAAATCCAAAGAAGTACTAATAGCCCCAATGGCATAGGGTACATGGAAGAAGATCTGTTCTTTGAGGTTTGATAGGGAGAACTGTCTGAGTTAGCAGGACCAGTTACGGAGGAGCAAAGCTCTGGAGAAGGAAAAGTACTAGTCATGTTTGGGTTCTAGACAGTAGGTTGGCATGGCAGGAGAGAGAACTAAAGCTGGTAAAGCAAGTTGGACCATACTGTGGACAATCTTAGAATGAGAATAGAAGGCAACCAGAAACAAGTGCAGGTTTCTCAAGAGATCAATTGGGTAGTAGTCTTTTGATTAAGTAATGCTTTCTTTCACTCTGATATAAAATATTTGAATAAACTATGACAAAGTATCATAAGGGAATTTTTTGAAAGTATATTTTAAAGTATAACATTCTTGTTTCTTCCATGAAAGTGTTCTTTACACTGAAATTCATGACACGTGGAAGAGATATTGCCTGATTTAAAATAACAAAATTTATTATAACTTGTTCTATATGGCACAGTCTGTACCCAAGAGGGAAAACGAAAAGTAAATGTAGACAGTGAAGCAAGTCTGATATAAAAATTAAACACAATGGCACTTAAATATATTAGAATTTACACCATGCAGGTTATAAATGTTGTAGCATTCAGTTAAGGTTACTCTTCTATGCATGGGTGTGTAAAGAAGAGCATTACCTTGATAACATAGTTAGCTATAAAATTACCTTTACTTGCTAAATGTTACTATAGGATTTATTAAAGGAACATTTATTATAACTATAATTAATTTAATTAACCTCTTCACACTTAGCATATCTATATAAATAAAACTCCATTTAAGGTCCATTAGCTAGAAAAAAAGCATTACATGCATGGAAAATATTTTAATTTCACTGACTTCAAAAGTCATGTTAAATTCATCACCAAATCAAAAGTCACAAATATTTCTGAATCTGGAAGATAGGAAGAGGGCAGCACATATATTTGGTTTCACAGTCTATTTTATTTACTTCCCTTTTTATTGCTTAGTTTTGAGAAGCATTCAAAAAGTATATTTTCTCCAGGCCTACAACTTTCGAGAGTCAACTTCAGTCACTTATTTTTTTTTTTTTTTTACTGATTTATACAATATAGTACAGTAGCACAGTATGTAGATTTCAAAAAGAAAGAAAACAATTTGCACTGTTGATGCTGATGTATGGAGTAATTTTCTCAGACTCAAAGCAATCTGCAAATGCATTAACAAAGGCTATAAAACAAAACCAATCTGCACTACCCACAACACACAGGGTGAGATATTGAAAAGTTTGAGAGCATAGTTGATATCTGCATTAGCAGCAATTACTTAGGAAGGAGAAAGTATCCTACTACTATTCTGGACTGCCAAAGCCGAATATATCTTTATATGTATACAAGCTTCCTGAATAAGAGAGTAATGTTCCAACCACTGAAAAAAGGAAAAGAAAATATTTGTATGACAGTTGTTAACATAAAAGTCCTTGAAATAACACTCTTAAAAAATCTATTACTGTTATTATTCCATGCTGAATGGCAAGAACCCCTACATGCACTTTCTATTTCTTATTCCCATTTCACCTACTCTATTGCTCTTGAGACAGGTCAGCAGTAAAGCATAGTTTTTACTTAAGGAAAAGCACAAAATCTTCACCAAATTACCTAATCATCATGCTCTATCCACATCAGTTTCGCTCCATATTAGTTTATTTATGTGTTTTTGGATTTTGAACCTCTAAAGCATTAGGCTGTCCAGGAACATGTGTTATGTTTACAGAATTTACAGAAGTCTCAGAAGGACAACAATATTATGAGATTATTTTTAAAAGTATATTTTTCTATTGGAGTAAAGAAATATCTGATAAGGTCTGACGGAGCTGGTAGGATTCCACAGAAAGGAAATTTGAAGTGGCTTGTCAACCAATAATGCATTATTTTGCTGAAGTTATCTAACACATTTTTCATGGAGACATCTTTGAGATGATGAAAATAACCACATATTTCTATAATATTACTTGGAAAAGAAGCAGTAATCTCATTTTATGGATTTGATGATATTCAGATATGCCTCTTTTGCTCCTTTATCCTGATCAAATACAGAGATCTTTATCAATTCATACTATGCCTATACAAAGAAATTGTCAAACTCAAATGAATACAGTGAGGAATGTATACCACCCATTCACAGGCAATCTGACCATTAAAACTCAGCCAGTGATTGATGTGAATGCCATAGCTAAACTGGTCTCTATTTATTTAAGCAATTACAAAATAATTGGTGTGATTCTATACCTTTCAATTAATTGTTACAAATAGAATATATCTTAAGATTCTCATTTTTGCTTTTAAATAATTACTTTATTACAAGTTTATTTATAGCATATTATGCTTTAGGTTGTTTAGGGAAAAAGCGAATTCATTTTTCTTTTTTTTTCTGTCTTTTTAGGGCCGCATCCACGGCATATGGAATTTCCCAGGTTGGGGTCAAATCAGAGCTACAGCTGCTGGCCTATGCCATAGCCACAGCAACGCCAGATCTGAGCCACGTTTGCAACCTATACCACAGCTTACGGCAACGCTGGATCCTTAACACACTGAGCGAGGCCAGGGGTCGAACGCGCAACTTCATGGTTCCTAGTCGGATTCGTTTCCTCTGAGCCACAATGGGAACTCCAGGAATTCATTTTTCATATACTTTGGGTATGATATTATTTAATCTTAAATTGGCTTCATGTGTGTGTAGTCATCACTTGTCTAAATCTTTTGGTTTTTAATTTGCTTTCTACATTGATTACACAGGAGTTTGATACATATATAAGTATAAAATATATAAAGAATACATCTAATATTTAGAGCACATCTAATATGACACACACTGTTGAGAGAAGTGAAATATAGCACACAAGATCCTTATCCTCATGCAATCAATAGAAAAGTGAATCACTATAACTCCAGGTAGTGATAATAGCTATGGAGAAAAATGGAGGTAGGTAGATTTAAAAGAATGAAGCAGAAAACAGGCAGGGGAGCCTATTTTAGATAGAGTGATTCCAGAAAGCCCTTCTGGAAAGATATGTGAACAGAGGCTAGAGTAAAGTGAGGAAGACAGTTGTGTAGGGACCCAGGCAAGAACCTTCTGGGTGGAGAGAACTGAAGCAGTGAGGGTGAGGCAGGAAAAATCAGCTGTGCTAAGAAATAGCAAAATGACAGGAACTTAAGGAGTTCCTGATGTGGCTTGGTGGGTTACAAACCCTACTAGTATCCACGAGGATGCGGGTTTGTTCCCTGGCCTTTCTCAGTGGGTTAATGATCTGGCAGTTGCCGTGAGCTATAGTATAGGTAGCAGGCACAATTCAGATCTGAAGTTGCTGTGGCTGTGGTGAAGGCTGGCAGCTGTAGCTCTGATTTGACCCTTAGCCTGGGAACTTCCATATGCCACGGATGCAGCACATCCCCCTAAAAGAACTTAAATTCCTTTAACACAGCAGAGTAAAGCAGTTTCCAAATATTAAAGTTAGATTATTATGTGGAGAATTTCTAGGGGTCTATTAAAGGGTGCAAAAGGAACACATCAGTGTCCATTGCTGTGTGGGTTTTAGGGTAGCTTTAAACACATTCTAACAGATAAAAACAAATAAGCAAATAAATCATGTGATTCCAATAAAATAAAGACATACTGTTTTATTTAATAAGCCTTGCTGTTTTTCCTAACTGCAGAACAGCATTTTCCTATCAGGAAAGTACATATTAAATGGATGAGAATGGGCAACTTTTCCCAGTCATCTATATACAAATGTATTGAACACCTAAAGATGAAACCATCTGTGAGTGTTCACGTCCTCATTTCTATAGCCAGGAGAATGAAGTCTCCTTGATCAGGAAACAAAAGCAACTCTGTGTACTTGCAAAATGTTTACAGAACAGACATAATTCCTATTCTCAATGGGTTAATAGCTTTTTTACTTTCTTGAAAATGTTCAAACATAAGCATAAATACCACAGCCTAACTTAGACAAGCAAGCAATTTTAGATGCTTGAATAGTAATATTTCCTTAAGATATGAGAAATTGAAATAAAGGATGCATACAATTAATAAATCAAGATTTAAAATATAATTCTTCTCTATAATATTATGCCACAAGCATTTAGATTTCAAGACCTTTTTAAATGTCAGTTTTCAGTACTGTACATGTAGCAGTGAGGAGGAAGGTTAATTTTGAAGTCATTGCATACCCATACGTAGACATAGGCTACTTCTCTTTAGCATAATCACACTAAATTTTCCAACAGTGAATGTATACATCAATATTACCAACCATCTCAAAAAGTTACTTACATGGGTACAATGTTTGGCATTTAAGAGAAGAAAAGAAAAACAGTTCTAGAATCACACAGAATTTAACATTTTCTACTTCTTAATAGCTCTTCCACACACAAATGTATATAAACATATATGTATACACTGCATACATATCAGAATATAAACACATACCCTGCATATACATGTGTATTTTATATATATATATAAAGACAAAGATGCACATACATACACATGTGTTGTATATATGTGTATACACCTGTGTCTATGTCTATGTGTGTATACATGTATATATACACACATATATGCCCAAGAAATTAAATTTTTTATTCTAAAATATGAAATAATAAACAGAAATTTGACACAAAGTATACTTCAGATTTTTCTCTCTAGATTTATAAGTCTAGAATGACATTCCCAAAGCAAGCCATTAGACTTTCTTTCTAATGATTTCAATAATGGCTATTAAAAATTCCAAGGTTCGATATTTAAGGCTCATCTCCAGGCTTCCCAATGCTTCCACTGAGCTTAACAAGCAAATATCATTATACTTTAGCTTTGAGTTGAAGAGTTTTTAGAGTCAACTTAGAGGAAATGGAATCATGCTGATGAGGCTCATGATTCACACTGAAGTAAGAGTAATGATGGCTCAGATAAATTTTTTTTTTGCCTCCAAGGGAAAATTACTCTGAATTCATACTTGACTGTTTAATACATGTATCATGTCAAAATACTTCGAGACAAATCAGAGCTGTCTAAATGGTAAAGCCACACATAGTGTTGATAGAAAACAACACTCACACTTAACGTCTCAACTCTGACGTTAACGAAAAAGCATGATCAGAAGACTATGATAGGTGCACTCCAATCTGTCCTTGAATTTGTCTTGCTGCTTGCTGATCAGGTACCTCTTTCAACCCTATTTCCAGGAAAATAAATCCTTTAATTGTTCTTCAGTGATTGAGTCCTTTCTATTGCCTAGCCTAATTTCCTAGAATCAGTGACCATCACTCAAGGCTGGGTTTGAGCCCTATATATTGTCATCTGTTCTCCCTTCATACTTCCACTCTCAATCTTTGGGAAATAAGCATTTCTACCCCTATGTGGGGTCAGGATGCCCTTCCAGGCAGTCTCCCTAGGAAGAATTCAAAACAATCCCAGCTATAGGTTAGACAATACTATGACAACAATGAGGAGCTTCCTGATGTTGATGACTACACTGGTTATCTAAGAAATGTGCCAATTCTTAGGTAATATATACTGAAGCTGAAGTATTTAGGGACAAAGAGGAATGATGTCTTCAACCTACAGACAAATGGTTCAGAAAATAATTGTGTGTATGTGTGTGTGTGTGGAGAAGGAGACTGATAAAGCAAATGGCACAATATACACAAGTGCTGAATATCAGCGAAGAGTGCATGGTAATTCTTAGTAGTAGTCTTGTAACTTTTTTCCACAGGAATGAAATAAGAGAATTATGTAATAATGAATGTACTATCATGAATTATTAACTATACAACAATAAAAAGAACCTTTAAGTTACTGAAAACAACAGCTCTAGGCTGTATCTTCAATACTTGGTCTCAGAGGAAATGCTCACCATACTTGGCCCTGTCAGCTTCTGTGTGTCTAGAAAGCCCCCTCTCTCTCCTCCATCTGAAGCCCCAGTCAGTCACAATATTTTGTAGTCTGGCTTTTCCTACTGTAGGTCAGGCATCAACTGTGGGGGCACAAAGACACCACATACTGTATGTGAGGATCTTCAGATGGTAGCTCTAGAGCCCTTTCTCTAGGTTTCATGAGAGAGCGAATCTATCTTTTTCCTGTCCCCATAAAGACCCATTTGTCTGTAGGATGATATACCATCAATTGTATTTAAAGAGAGTATTCAGTTTCCAACAATCTGGCTTCTCCTACTTTGACTCTGTTATTTCATTCAGGTAAAAAAGAGGCTGTCAAACCAATTTAAAAAATTGTCTTGGTAAGTTTTATGTAGATTCTTGCCTTTCACATTTTTTGGAATGTGAAGGGTTTATCACCTCTCATTTCCTTATTGGCCTCTAAGGTCTTTGCTAAAAGTAAGTCAAAATAATTAGATTTAAATACATACAAAATGACAACCTACAGAATAGAAGAAAATAATTGTAAATGATGCAACTGACAAGGGCCTAACCTCCAAAATATGTGAACAACTCATACAACTCAACAACAAACAACTCAACTGAAAAACGAGCAGAAGATCTAAATAGACATTGCTCCAAGGAAGACATACAGATGGCCAGTAGGTATATAAAAAGATGCTCAACGTTGCTAATTACTAGAGAAATGCAAATCAAAACTATAGTGAGTTACCACCTCACTCTGGTTTATAATGGCCATCGTTTAATAAGTCTACAATAACAGATGCTGGAGAGGGTGTGCTGGAGAGGGTGTGGAGAAAAGGAAACCCTCCTACACTGTTGGTGGGGATGTAAATTAGCCTAACCATTGTGAAAAACAGTAAAGAGTTTCCTCATGAAATTAAAAATAAAATTACCATATGATCTAGCAATCCTAACCCTGGGCTTATATCTGGATGAAACTATAATTAAAAAATATACATGCACCCCTATGGTCATAACGCACTATTCACAATAGCTAAGACATGAAAACAATCTAAATGGTCATCTACAGAGGCATGGATAAAGATGCGGTACATATATACAATGGAATACTACTTAGCCATAAAAAGAACAAATAATGCCATTTACAGCAACATGGATCCAACTAGAGATTATCATACTAAGTAAAGTAAGAGAAATACAAATACCATATGATATCATTTAAACATGGAATATAAAATGTGGCACAAATGAACCTCCAAATATTGTACAATATGGCACCAAACAGAAACACACTCACTTGTGATTGTCAAGGGGGAAAGCGGAGGGAATAGGATGGACTGGGAATTTGAGATTAGTAATGCAAACTATCACATTAGAATGGACAGACAGTAAGGTCTGACTGTATAGCACAGTAAATTATATCCAGTCTCCTGGGATATACATGTATAACTGGGTCACTTTAATGTAAAGCAGAAACTGGCACAACATTGTAAATCAACTATAATTTTAAATAAATAAACATCATACAATCTCTGATAAACGCTGTGAAATCATTAGGTAATGAGATTTAAAAGGTGTAAAAATTGTTTTGATCTTGAAGACCAGCCCTTTTGGCCAGCAGAGGTCCCCAGACTTCACTTTGAGAGCCCCTAAGCTAGAAGACTCAGTATTTGTTTTGGAGTAAAAACCCTGAATTTGAATCTTAGCTGTGCCTCTAAATGGTGTTAAGGCCTCAGCTGAATTATTTACCTGGTGAGACTCAGTATCTATCATGTAGGATACTGAGAAAATGCTTCTTCACAGAGATTAAATGAAACAGATTATGGTAAGCCTCTCAATAGTTTAGCATAGATCAGTCAATACTTGGCAAAAGTAAATTTCTTCACTTACACTTCTGCAAATTCATTGGCACTCGCAATTATATTGTATGGATTCGTTTGCAAATTTGGTATGGCTATACATTACTGCCTTCTTTTTCAGTGTCCTTGGTGGGGAAAAACACAAAGCAGAAATATGTAATAGCTGCCTTTCTGGAAAGCTCTGATGATAAAACAAAATGGTAGATTTTGAGACGCTTTGAAAAAGAAGGGACATGAAAATATTAAAAAATTCACTTATTCAAAAAAAAACCAACCCCATCAAAAAATGGGCAGAAGATATAAACAGACAATTCTCCAAAGAAGACATACAGATGGCCAAAAAACACATGAAAAGATGTTCAACATCACTCATTAACAGAGAAATGCAAATCAAAACCACTATGAGGTACCACCTTACACCGGCCAGAATGGCCACCATCAAAAAGTCTACAAACACCAAATACCTGGGAATAAACCTGACCAAGGAGGTGAAAGACTTATGTGCAGAGAACTACAAAACATTAATCAAGGAGATCAAAGAAGATACAAAGAAATGGGAAGATATTCCATGCTCATGGGCCGGAAAAATTAATATTGCAAAAATGGCGATACTACCCAAAGCAATCTACTGATTCAATGCAATCCCTATCAAATCACCCATGACATTCTTCACAGCACTAGAACAAACAATCCAAAAATTTATATGGAACTACAAAGGACCCAGAATTGCCAAAGCAATTGCCAAAACCAAGCAGAAGGTGTAACTCTCCCAGACTTCAGGCAATATTACAGGGCCACAGTAATCAAGACAGTGTGGTACTGGTATCAAAGCAGACATACGGACCAATGGAACAGAACAGAGACCCCAGAAATAAACCCAGACACCTACAGCCAATTGATCTTTGACAAAGGAGGCAAGAACTTAAAATGGGAAAAAGAAAGTTATTTCAGTAAGCATTGCTGGGAAACTTGGTCAGCTGCATGCAAATCAATGAAACTAGAACACACTCTCACACCATGCACAAAAATAAACTCTAAATGGCTTAAAGACTTAAATATAAGACAAGACACTATTAAACTCCTGGAAGAAAACATTGGCAAGACATTCTCCAACATCAACCTTACAAATATTTTCTCAGGTCAGTCTCCCAAAGCAACAGAAATAAAAGCAAAGATAAACCAATGGGACCTAATCAAGCTGACAAGCTTTTGCACAGCAAAGGAAACCAAAAAGAAAACTAAAAGATAACTTACAGAATGGGAGAAAATTTTTTCAAATGATGCAACTGACAAGAGCTTAATCTCTAAAATATACAAACAACTGATGCAGCTAAACCGCAAAAAAGCCAACAACCCCACTGAAAAATGAGCAAAGGACCTGAATAGACATTTCTCCAAAGAAGATATACAGATGGCCAACAAGCACATGAAAAAATGCTCAACATCATTGATGATTAGAGAAATGCAAATCAAAACTACCATGAGATACCACCTCACACCAGTCAGAATGGCCATCATTAACAAGTCCACAAACAACAATTGCTGGAGGGGGTGTGGAGAAAAGGGAACCCTCCTGCACTGTTCGTGGGAATGTAGGCTGGTACAACCACTATGGAAGACAGTGTGGAGGTACCTTAGAAAACTATACATAGAACTACCATATGACCCAGCAATCCCACTCTTGGGCATATATCCAGACAAAAATTTCCTTGAAAAAGATACTTGCACATGCATGTTCACTGCAGCACTATTCACAATAGCCAAGACATGGAAACAATCCAAATGTCCATCTACAGATGATTGGATTAGGAAGATGTGGTATATATACATGATGGAATACTATTCAGCCATAAAAGAGCATAAAATAATGTCATTTGCGGCAATATGGATGGAATTAGAGACCCTCATACTGAGTGAAGCAAGTCAGAAGGAGAAAGACAGATGCCATATGATATTGCTTATAACTAGAGTCTAATATACTGCACAAATGAACCTCTCAATAGAAAAGAAAATCATGAACTTGGGGAACAGACTTGTGGTTGTCAAGGGGGTAGAGGAGGGGGTGGGAGGGAAGGGGGTTAACTAGTGCTTGGGTGATGGAAAAGCAAGGAGATCCAGCTGTATAGTACAGGGAACTATGTCTAATCACATGTGACAAATCCACATGTGTACATGTAACTGGGTCACCATGCAGTGCAGTTGGAAAATTTGACAGAAATCTGTAAACCAGCTGTAATGCAAAAAAAAAAAAAAAAAAAAAAAAGTCTACAAACAACAAATGCTGGAGAGGGTGTGGAGAAAAGGGAACCCCCTTATACTGTTGGTGGGAATGTAAATTGGTGCAACCACTGTGGAAAACAGTATGGAGATGCCTCAGAAAACTAAAAACAGAATTACCATTTGATCCAGCAATCCCACTCCTGGGCACCAATCCAGAGAAGACCATGACTCGTAAACATATATGTACTCCAATGTTCATTGCAGCACTCTATACAATAGCCAAGACATGGAAACAACCAAAATGTCCATTGACATAGGAGTGGCTAAAGAAGATGTGGTACATATACAGAATGGAATATTACTCAGCCATTAAAAGGAAAGAAATAATGGTGTTTGCAGCAATGTGGAAATTATCATGCTAAACGAAGTTAGTTAGACAGTGAGACACCAACCTCATATGCTATCACTTACATGTGGAATCTTAATAAAAAGGGACACAATGAACTTCTTTGCAGAACAGATACAGACTCACAGACTTTGAAAAATGTATGGTTTCAAAATGAGACAGGTTGGGTGGTAGGCAGGATTGGCTGGGAGTTTGGGGTGGAAATGCTATAAAATAGGGTTGTGATGATGTACAACTATGAATGTAATAAAAGTCATTAAAAATAAAATTTATTCAACAAAAAAATAAAAAATGCACTTATTTTATCAATAGAATAAAATATTAATGAATAAATTTGCTACTTGACAATTCTTTGAAAGATAACATAAAAATATGAGTTATGCTAAATTATTTCCTTTAAAAGTATAGGTTTGGAATTAAGTATACATTTCCTAAAAGTTTCAATCTATTGTCAAGTTATTCTGCACGTTGAAAGATAAAATGCTCTTCTAGGGGGCAGATGATGCACTCTATCATCTAGTGTTCTCCCATCACTAGCTATCTGTCTTTCTGATTTGGAACGGGTCAACCTCTTTGGACAAGAGTTTGCATCTTTAAAATGATTTTGATGGGGGGGGTGGTTACATCCATCTTTTCAGCTCCAAAGTTGTAAAATGCTGTTATACTCTTCTGGTAATCATTGGATGTTTTAAAGAAAGGAGGTGTCTGCAAGATGTTAGGCTCATCTCATTACTACATATATATATACATATGCAAAACTTTAATTGAGGGCCACTGTGCAAGGAAGCAAAGTACAAGGTCCTTGAAAATTACTATTCTCCATACAAAGGGAAATAAAAGAGTATTAGAGAAATTCACCAGAAGAAAGAAAAGTTCCTATTTTACAGGCTCATGATAGAATATCTACCCTTTAGCTCTATTTCTTTTCTCAATAGTCCAAAACCAATTTTATATCTCAGTTGTCTCCCAGCTAAATGTGCAACCTGCTGCAGAGATGAGTTTGTGAAGCTTAACCATACAAAATGGTATATCTAAAGAGTGCCCGCATATATTTGCAGGGACGTTTTTATAGCTGAAAGGAGCTTGCTTCAGTTTGTTTTCCCTTTTTTGTCCTTTCTGCTGAAGGCTTACAAAAACTATTAACAACAAGAAATCTATCAGGAAGAGAACATTGAGAAATTGAATCAGACTAGAAAAGCTAAAGTTTACATGTGCAATTATATTAAAAGTCCAGCATGCACCAATGTTGACCGAGGATGAGACAATGTCAGAGTTTCTAATCTCATTAAGGTGTTATTGTAAAACTGCATCAATTCTTCACGAAACCATTTGGAGTCCTTATTACACTGTGTTTCTACTTTACCACCCCATTAGGTTGCTTTGCTTAGCACTAGCCTAGGAGGAATTAAACCCTGCAGGTTTCTTCCAAGGGTTCATAAAGTAAACAATATTTAAATATTAGGATGATGCACTTTCTTCAACGTGTTTCCTTTCCAAAGCACAGGAAACACAAATCTATTGCTATGGGTGGGTAATAACAGACCATATCAGCAATATGAATTGATGAATGTGTTCATCATCCATTTTTCTACAGAAGTGGCAGAATTAGGAAAGGATGACTGGCACATACACTAAAATGCGGAGAAAAAGTACAGATACACATACACAATACACACACACACATATATATAATATACATAATATATATAACATATATATTTTTATATATAATTTTCCATTATTCATATTCATTTCCTGATGAGATTTTGTGTTCTGAAAAACTTCATTTTAACAGTACATAATAGTTTTTCCTTTTTCAGAGAGGAGGCGTATTAGTGCACACTCATTATCCTGACAGGGAAATGTCCTGGGTGTCCTGTTAATTGAAATGGACAACTTCCTAGGCTCAAAATCTGTCAGGTGGTCTTGTTGTAGCAACACAATGCTGAGCTCGGGCACAGATGAAATGTGTCACATTCGCAACATGCTGCTGGATAAATTGATTTAGGGAGATAGAAGTTGCACGTTGGAAAATAAACTGATGATCACAAAAACATACATTAAAAAACTGCTAATTCATGCTGATGAAGAACATTCTTTGTATTATACTTCATTTGCATTCAAGGTCATAAGTGCTGTGAATACCAAGATCAGGGAAAAAAAATACAGTAGGCCTTCCAAATAATTTATTTTAGATTTGCAGTGTCAGATCCCATATCACCTTGGAATGTAGTATTCATTCTCTTGCCATATAAATTGACACTGCTTTGGATTCTCAAAATGAGGTTTTGCATCAGCTCTCTGGGTAAGTATCATATGGTGCAGTATATTACACTAAAGCAATTTGTAGAGGTGTTGAAAGAAATTATTTTTGCATCACAGGAAACACCTACTTGTTAAATGGGTTATGAAAATGAAAGCATTTTAATACACATTGCAAGAATTTATTAGTATTTTGTTTGACCTCACTTGCAAATTTGGCTTCTGGTTTTCTCCAGCCAACCATTTCTCTGCCCTGAATAGAGTTTAGTAGGAAAAAAAATGTGTTAGGTTGTTTCCCCACTTCTTTAAACAAAAAACAAAAAACAAAAAACAAAATCCAAAATAGCATTTTGCCTAGCAAAGTTAAAACCATCTAACATAAATAGTACTACCATCCAGGCAGATGCATCATAGAAATAAAGGCTCCCATGTTGGCTACTCCTCACCATTCCATCTATACAGATACCAACTGTATTAGCTAGATACTCTGAGTTACAGTGCTTACATTTATTATAATTATGATACCAGTCATCACTGTGTAAATTTATTTATATGGGTATAGTCTCTTTAAGTTTTGTAATATAATCCTGGCACTACTGATGGTAATTTAAACTAGTTGCCTTTTGGATAACTCAAGCTGGCTTCAAATTTCTGCAACAGTTTAAAGAATCACCCTCAAATTAACTTATTTTAAGAAGGATATTAACAGAATACACATTAGTGAAAACAGGCCCATATATTTATAAACTACGAGATCATATTATACTGTCTTTATTTGAATCCATTTCTCTCCCCATTAGATTTGCAGACCATAACCAGCAAACCTGTACATCCAGATGTTTTTGATACAGGACAGGTGCTCAAAAACTACTTGCTAAAATGAATGAAGGAATGTAACAAGATATAGAGGAAGGTAAAAATGAGTATAGCAACTCTGTAATTTAACTGATGAATGTCGTACTTTCAGTAGGACTATGACTAAAAGTTACCATTTACAGGGTGATTATTATATGCTGAGGAGAACATTAAGACACCTTACCTATAACACTTCATTTAAACCTAGAAATATCTCTATGAGGCAGGTGGTTTTCTCCCATTTTAAGGATAAAATATTGAGTCTCAGAGAGAGTCCAAGAGACTCACACAAGGTCATACTCCTAGTAATTCATGGAAGTGATAATTAACATGTATCTTTTCCAAATTATTCTATAGAAATGGTTTAACTATCAAAGAGCCCAGGCTTGGGTCTTCCTTACTGAAGTTAAGTGATAATAGCCCTAAGGAGCAATTTTTCTCCCAGGAAAGTCCTCTTGCCCAGCTCTAGACACTTCTCCACCCTCCCTGAACAGGCCTTTATATGACTTTCCTTTGGTTTGTCCTATTCAACTAAAGAAATCCATTTCCCAGCACTTTGTCCTCTCTAGAACTGGCTTTCACTCAAAATTTGAATCACACAAAATGAAGAATTTAATGGATATTAAAAAAAAAACTTTGAAAAGCCATATCTTTTGTCCCTAAACCTAGAAATCCTCCTACTGATAAAAGAAACTTTGCTCTCCTCCCCCTCCCTCTTCACTCATAGCCATCCATGCTGCACTACTCTTCTAATAAATATTAACAGTTTTCTTTCAAATCAGTTACTGTTTTACACTTTACACTGACCTCTTCACTTTCTGCCTGGACCACATCCACGACATCTTTACTAGACTCCCCACCCCTGGTTTCTAATTTCTAATGCTTCACATTACTCCTTCTATCCATGTATTACCTTGCTAACAGAGATATTTTATTAAAGTACAATATAATCATGTTAATTTTGGTGGTAAGGATCTTAAATAATTTGAAATTCATTAGCAGAGCATGTAGGGACTTTATTAATTTCTCTTTTTATGGTTCAAATTCTTCTTCCCACACTGGCTCCCAACTCTCACATGTTCTGACTCTGTTGAAGTCCCCTAGCCACAACATGTCATCCTCTTTTATATTTCTCAAGGTAGTGTCCCCTACATGGCTCACAAATCCTGCTTATCTACCAATTATTATTAAACACAGAAACAACTTTAAAAACCATTAAGCCGTTATCTCCTCAGTGAATATTTCCCTATTTTTTCATGCTATCCTTTTTGATGTTTATTGGTTTCTCTACATGCCTCAATTAGAGACTCACATCTTCATTATGATTATTTGCTTAAGTGCCTGCTTATTTCATTAGATTGTGAGCTCACTGAAGATAACAGCTATGCTTAATTAATTCTGTCTTCTTAACATTTAGCACAATGTCTGGCACAAAATAAGTGCCTAATTCAAAAACGTGTGAAATGTGCATACCACTATTATTTCTAATATACTTGTCTCCTGATCTGAAGTCATATTTTCCATAAATGTAAATATATACTGCGAGAAAGCAGAACAGTTCCCAGGTCTCAGCTAGCTATCTTGACGTTGTCCTTTTTCACACCAACTTTGGAATCCTGTGAAGTATTACAGAGTCATTGTACTTTCCCCCCATTCCCAGGATGGATTTCAAATAGGCAACAGATCTTCATAGCTGGTAAGTTCAAAAGTGGGTGATGGAAGGGAGAGAACTGGTAATAACACAATAAACCCTTTGCCCTGATCTGGGAGTGGGGATAACTAAAGAGATCAATGCTTTGTTTCTTCAAATGTTCAAAGTGATTTTAGCTAGGTATGGTAAAATTTGGATCTATGGTTGCCTTTATCTATCATACTACCCTATCCTTATAATAAAATAATTTTCTCAAATTATGTCTACTTGGGAGTTATTTTTAAGCTGTTAAAAACTGAGTAGAAGACCAAAGGCAGATATGTAAATCCTAAACATAAACGGAAACAATGTGACCACTGCTTCCTTCATGACATCATTAGAAACAACTCTTACTCTGTTTAAAAATCCATTTCAAATTAAACTGTGGAAAATACTGCTACCCATTTAATGCTCATGGATTTTGTAATTGAGTTTTTCCCCTTTAAATTTATAAATATACCACAGGATAATGTTTCTGACACTGGTGCACTTAGTAAATAATTTAATTGATCCCACTTCTGAAAAACTGACCTCTATGTAGTTTAAGTTGTTCTCCTTTGTCAAGTTATAAATAAAAATGCAGCAATAGTTTTCAGTTGAAATATAATTACAACCAGTATGACAGCAGAACTGAGGACAGCTGTTTAAATAGGAACAATGTGATTCCGAAGAAAAACATAATGCTTATGGAAACACACTCAATGCAGCCTTAATTCTAGAAACAACAAATAAGAGATTAGAGCATTGAAGAGCCAAGAATCTATTTTTTTAAGCTTTTATCTGGACATAATACATGACAAAATTCACTCTAAATGCCCTAACTCACACAGATGTTGAGATAGTGAAGAGACAGAAAATCCTTGAGGTAATTAGAGCAAAATAACTTCTTTTTTTGACTTCGTCTTTATTATTTTTTTTTTCATTACACGCTAAATGTGGAATGGTAACACACAAATAACAGACCTCTGCTATATCAGTTGAATGTGCTTCGGTGAAGGAAGAGCTATCACCTGATCCAATTAATCTTGATTTGGGATAAATGCCTGATAAATGATTTCCCAGGAAGGGAGGTACCATGGCTCATTGCCCTTCGTTTTCATCTTAGATCTTCTGGGTACTCACTGTTTGACCTTGGCAAAGTCATTTAACTACTTCTTATTTCTTTTCATTTGTAAAGGGTAGCTAATCCTGGCCAACCTCACTTACCAAAAATAAACACAAGTTCTACATATTCAATAGATATCAATGAGGGAGATGAACTGATACAAAGGATAGACATGATAGAATAAGAATATTACTGTATCACTCACATAAGGCTCAACAAATTGCCTCTATGCAGAACTGTTTTCCAAAACTATGTACTTTAAATTCATTTATGCAGGTATTATAGTATTTATTTTCACCCGTTAGACATAGATCTTCTGGCTGCATAAAACTGGAATAATATAAATATACTCTTTATTGACTAAGTCTATTTAATGCATACATTTTTATTCTTCTGGCTATTTAGGCCCTAACTCTTCTAGTCTAAACCATTAGCAAGATGATAAAGGCAGTAAAAATATTAATCAATTAAAGAAATTTCTAGGTAGACACAATCTGGTGGCAACTGATATGCACAGTTAAATAAAAAACAGGCAGGTCAAATGAAAAGTTGATTACTAATGTTGCTTAAAACAAAGAGACAATATTACAAACATTTAAACTGAAGTCGGGTCCATTAAGTATATGCTTATATCAAAGTACAACTTAAGACAAATATTTTAAACTTGATATGACAATTTCAGAATATGTTTTAATAGAGAAATATTTCTATCACATATAGGCATGATATAAAATTGTTAGAGGGAAGAAGAATTCTAAATGCTGTCAATGTTTGAAAAGAGTTGTAATCACATTTGAGTGTTGATTTTAGGTTAAATTTAAAGAAAAAATAAATTGTATTTATGAGAGTTGGTTTTGGCTAAAGCATCTGAATTGTCTTTTCACTGGAAATTGTCAAAAATACCCTACATTTATTTTTTAACAAAATTGATATAGTCATGGGGTCTTATTTCTATATGAAGAAAAAATGCACTATTTAATCTTCTAATATATTTTGCAGGCATTTACATTCAATAACTATCTAGAAAAAAGTTAGTTTTTCTAATACTATATCAAGAATTGATCTGAGCTTTTGGTTTGTGTATAATAAACTGACTATTTTCCCTCTAAGCTATTAGTAAACTCTGGGAAACATTGTCTACTTTATGCTCAATAGAATTGTTAATATCTACCAGAGTACCTGACACTTAATACTTATTGAATAAAAAATATGTGCAGCAAATATTAAATAAATGTTTCCATTACTTGAAGGGAAGTACTCTTTTAACCTCCTCTTCACCAGTGAAAAGATATTTCACTTAAGGTTTCATATGAGATCCCAAAGCAACTTTTTAGGCTACTGTTTTACTGAGCCAAAAAAAAAAAAAAAAGGAATGAAATAGTGCCATTTGCAGCAACATGGATGGGCCTAGAGATTATCATATTGAGGTAAATCAGAGAAAGACAAATATCATATGATATCACTTACATGTGGAATCTAATAAAAATGATACAAAAGAACTTATTTATAAAACAGAAACAGATATCTAAATCAGACTCATAAAGGAGGGGAAGGGATATTTTGGGAAGATGGGATTAACACATATACGTGACTATATACAAAATACATAACAAGGTCTTATTGCATAGCACAGGGGGTCTACTCTGTTCTGTAATAACTTATATAGAAGAAAAGAATAGGTATAGGTATATGATAATTGATTAAATTTTCTGTAAACTGGAAGCTAATACAATATTGTAAAGCAACTCTACTCCATTTTTTTAAAAAAAGAGAGAAACAGACATCACATTCTGGTAAAACTTTCCAGTAATGACTGGCACAATGGCCCAAATCTGGCCAAATCTCACCATCTCCACAGCCACAATCTTTGGCCAAAATGCCTCTATCTTTCCCTTGAAGAGGAAATAAAACAGACTTAGAAATGAAGGCATCCTTAAGGAAGTATCCAGGAATTAGATGGGTATTAATAAAGAGTACATTTAGAGGATCTAGCTTTAGAAGAAATTTATCTTCAAAACTGAGATAATGAAAATTTAGATGAAATAATAAAACCATTAGGATGGGGTCCTGAAAAGAATTTGAATATGCACAGGGAAGGCTTAAAAACTGACAGCAGAACAAGACTCTATACATCTGTGTTGCAGAAATACAGAAGTGCAGGTGAGAATAAAATGGCCAGGATCTAGGTGTCTTGGAGGCATTAAAGGAGACACTGAAATTGTTCATTAAGAATCCATTATTTGGAAGTCCCACTGTGGCTCAGTGGTAATGAGCTGGACTAGTATCCATAAGGATGTGGGTTCGATCCCTGGCCTCTCTCAGGGGATTAAGGATCCGGCATTGCCATGAGCTGTGGTGTATGTAGGTTGCAGATGAGGCTTGTACACTGTGTTGCTGTGGATGTGGCTGTGGATGGCAGATGTAGCTACAACCCGACCCTTAGCCTGGGTACTTTTATATACCATAGTGCAGCCCTAAAAAAAAAAAAAAAAGAAAGAAAGAAAGAAAGAAAAAAAGAAAGAAAGAAAGAAAAAGGAAAAATTTCATTTAATAAAGTACATAGTGTTAGAGAATAACTGAGTAGCCTTTAAGTAGGGGTTCAAATACGGATGACTTCCCTCCTCACCTTCATATCAAGGGTAGTAGCAAAGGGTATGGTCTTCATGAAAAAAAAAAAAAAAGGTGTGGGAAATATATTGCTATGGACAGCTTGGCCCTTGTTAAGAACACATAAGAGACATCATTTTGAGAGGAGAGTTTATTCAGAATGAAATCGAGAAGTCCATGGAAGGTAACCAAAGTGAGGAGAGAAGAAAGACATCTAGTTTAATCTTCAACATAGACTAGGAAGAAAATCATTCAATATGTTTCTGTATAATTTTCATCTTGTCACAGTTGCTTTTCAGTTCTAATTCTATTGATTTTCCCACCTCTCTCTCCATCATACTAGAAAAATATTGGAAGAACGGAATAAAGAAACATTAATCTGGAGTTCCCGTTGTGGGTCAGTGGTTAACGAATCCGACTAGGAACCATGAGGTTGCGGGTTCGATTCCTGGCCTTGCTCAGTGGGTTAAGGATCTGGCATTGATGTGAGCTGTGGTGTAGGTCACAGACGCGGCTCGGATCCCACATTGCTGTGGCTGTGGTGTAGGCCGGTGGCTACAGCTCTGATTAGACCCCTAGCCTGGGAACCTCCACATGCCGCAGGTGCGGACCTGAAACAACAAAAGACAAAAAAAAAAAAGGAAACAATAATCTATGGTAATAGGGATGCCACAGCATCCATCTAGCAATAAAAAGAAACACATAAAGCTTCTGGTAGGACCTCAGACTATACACAGCAGTATTTCACTCAAGAGACACTGAAAGACAAGTTAAGAAATCTTGGAAATATACTTGGAGCTCAGGATTGTGAATCCTGGAGAGGACAGAGTAATAGCAATGGCAGTGAAGTATCATGAAGTACAATGAATGCCTTCTCTTGGCAGAGCTTTAAGGACCTACGGAGTAAAGCATCAAATCTGGGCTAGGGAGAAAGATAGTAATGAAAGAAATGCAGAATAAAAGGATAATGAAAGCAATAGAATTGATAATTATGGGAAAAGAAAGAAGAGACACAGTTAAAGCACATGAAATTTCAAAATGTTGGAAAATATAAACATATACAGTTAATCAAATTATTAAAATAATCAAAATATCAACCAGATTGACCTTCTTATGTCATTAAGCAATATACTTTACAGTTAAGAGTGTGAGTTGTGGATTTATATTTATTTCAGTTTTTCTAATTGACAGCTAAGTGCTCTTAAGCACAGCCTTTGCCCTTCCTAAGTCTCAGTCTTTATCAGTAAAATGAGGATAATTATGCTAATTACTTGATAGGTCATTCATATTGATAAAATGAAATAAAACATGTAAGTGTTCATAATGGCACCAAGAAGAAAGTAAGAACTTAATACAAGTAATTTAGTGTTAACAGCTATGATTTTCTTTATTGACTTTGCTAATAGTCATCAATAATGAAGTGTGCAGACAACCAAAGATTATTCTGGGTTTCAGGGGAAAAACGAAAGTAGGGTTGCCTACTGCTTTAGATAATCCACAGAGTGGATGGCATTGCATAAACTATTGAAAGTCCAAAACAAAACAAACAAAATATCAGAGGGATATTTATCTAAATGGTAAAGAAACAAGCCACTAAGATTTAAAGTATTGTAAGCATTTCCACTAAGATCAGGAACAAGACAGGATGTCCTCTTTTACCAATGTTATTCAATATAGTCTTGGAAGTTCTAGCCATGGCAATCAGAGAAGAAAAAGAAATAAAAGAAATCCAAATTGGAAAAGAAAGAAGGAGTAAACTATCACTGTTTGCAGATGACATAATTCTATACCTAGAAAATCCTGAAGACACTACCAGAAAACTATTAGAGCTCATCAATGAATTTGATGAGTTGCATGATTCAAAATTAATACACAGAAATTGACTACATTACTATATGTCAACAATGAAAGATCAGAAAGATAAATTACCATCATATCAAAATTAATAAAATTTCTAGGAATAAACCTAAGACAAAAGACCTGTACTCTGAAAACTATAAAATGCTGATGGAAAAAATCAAAGACACAAATAGATTGAAAAATATACCATGCTCTTGGAGTAGAAGAATCGATATAGTCAAAATGACAATACTACCTAAGGCAATCTGCAGATTCAGTGTAATCCCTATCAAATTCCCAATGTCATTCTTTATAGAACTAGAATAAAATATTTTAAAATTTGTATGGAAACCCAAAAGCCAAAGCAATACTGAAAAGAAAAAACAGAACTGGAGGAATCAGGCTCCCTGACTTCAGTTCAGACCACTACAAAGCTACAATCATCAAAATGGCATGGTACTAGCACAAAAACAGAAAAAAAAGAAAAGACAACCCACCAAATGGGAGAAATTTTTTGCAAATGACTCAACTGACAAAGGTTTAATCTATTAATCTCCAAAATATGCAAATAACTCATAAAACTTAACAACAAAAACAAACAACCCAACTGAAAAATGGGCAGAATACCTAAAATAGACATTTCACCAAAGAAGATTTACAGATGGCCAGCAGGCACATGAAAAAATGCTCCACATCACTGATTAGAGGAATGCAAATCAAAACTATAACGAGGTACCACCTCAAACCAGTGGAGTGGCCATCATTAACAAATCAACAGATAACAAATGCTGGAGAGGATATGGAGAAAAGGGAACTGTCCTACACTGTTGGTAGGAATGTAAATTTGTACAACCACTATGGAAAACAGTATGGAAATACCTCAGAAAACTAAATATAGAACTACCATATGAACCAGCAATCTCACTCCTGGGCATACATCCAGATAAAACTTTCATTGAAAAAGATACATGCATCTGTATGCTCATTGCAGCACTATTCACAATAGCCAAGACATGGAAACAACCTAAATGCTCATCAGCAGATGAATGGATTAGGAAGATGTGGTACATATATGCAACGGAATACTACTTTGCCATAATAAAGGACAAAAAAATGCCATATGCAGCAACATGGATGGAACTAGACTCTTAAATTGAGTGAAGTAAGTCAGAAAGAGAAAGATGCCATATGATATCACTTATATGTGGCGTCTAAAATATGGCAACAAATGATATATCTACTACAAAACAGTAAAGATTATGCAAATATAGGACAGTGTTTGCTGGGGGGTGGGGGGGAGGGAGTGGGATGGATTGGGAGTCTGGGGTCGGTAGATGAAAACTCTTGCATTTGGAGTGGATGGGCAATGGGATCATGCTGTATAGCATAGGACCTACATAGCTAATCACTTCTGATGGAAAATGATGGAGGATAATGTGAGAAAAGAACATACATATATATGTATATATACACACACACACACACATATATATGTATGATTGGGTCACTCTGCCGTACAGCAGAAATTGACAGAACATTATAAATCAATCATAAAGTGCAATGCTGTCACCCACCAAAACCCAGCCACCCCCCCAAAAAAAAAATTATCAACTTCAATAGTGAATACCCACTATGTAAAGTGGGGAAGAAAGGGAAGAAAGTAAAATTTATTTAAAAAATATTGTTCTAGGAACATATAACAAAGTGCTGATAGAGATTTGTTCTCATGAAAATTACCAAAAAAACCCCACCAAAAACAAACAAAGCTTTTAAAACACCATCTTGTACTTCACATGAGCCTCAACAGAAGTTGTCACATGGTAACGAAAAAGATATTATTCATGCAAATTAAACATTTAATGAAAGTGATCAATTCATATTTTAAATTTGACATGAGGTTTCTATATGGAGTAATAATCTTATAAGTAATCTTGGGAGCATAAATATATTTACAACATGCTGAAATTTCTAAAATTTTCACCATGGTGTTTTCCTGTGGAAGAAAATTGTTTTTCAATAATATTTTTTTAAGTAGTAGAGGAAATAAATCAATGGAGTTTTTATTGAACTCCTGCTGTGGCAGACACCATGGGCACACTTATCCATGAGGACATTAGTTGGGGAAATAAGGCTCACAAAAACTAGAAGTGAACAGTGGGAGATGACACAGTCATCATTTGGAATACCTATGCATCCAACCTGCTGCTGAGGCCAGGATCCTGTGAATCATCCGCGATTCCTTTCTTTCCCTTAATCTCTATTTTATCAAAACCTACCTATTCCACCTCTGCAAAATGGTTCAAATCTGACCACCTCTCACTATTTTCACAACCACTATCATGGAACAAAACACCTTCAT
Source organism: Catagonus wagneri (assembly GCA_004024745.2). Taxonomy (NCBI): domain Eukaryota; kingdom Metazoa; phylum Chordata; class Mammalia; order Artiodactyla; family Tayassuidae; genus Catagonus; species Catagonus wagneri. The sequence goes on along the minus strand of PVHT021183617.1, from coordinate 17,261,025 downwards.
CTTTCCCTTGGATAAATGCTTTACTCTCTTAACTCCATATCTTTCTAAGTATAGTCAATATTCTATCCAATAGCCCACATTAACTTCTCAGATGTAAACTTGGCCATAGCATTCTTCTGCTCCCATCACAATGAGAAGGAAATCCAACTACTTCGCAGGCAGTTATGACGCTACATATTTTCCCCTGCCTGTTTCATCTACCATACTCCTTCAGCTTGCACTGAAATCCTGATACTCCCCTTCTCTCTGCCCCTAGAACAAACCAAGGTCCCTCCTGCCTCAGACTCTGGCATGTGCTGAACTCTCTGCTTGGAACCCTCTCCTTCCCGATATTCCAGGATGGTTATTATTCTTGAGGTTTTGACTCAGAGGTCACTGTCTCAAGCCTTCTGTGACCATTGTATATAAATGACCCTTTACCCTCAACTCATCACTCGCTATTCCATTTATGTATATATGGATTAAAATTTTTTTTTAATTATTTTTTCTTTTTATGGCCACACCTACGGCATATGGAACTTCCCTGGCTAAGGGTTGAATTGGAGTTGCAGCTGCTGGCCCACGCCACAGCCACAGCAACGCTAGATCCAAACCGTGTCTGCAACCTGCACCACCCACAGCTCACGGCAATGCTGGATCCTTAATCCACTGAGCGAGGCCAGGGATCAAACTCTTATCCTTGTGGATACTAGTTGGTTTCTCAACCTGCTCAGCTGCAACAGGAAATCCATTTATGGCTTTTTTTCTAACCACAGTAATAACAATGTATTTATGGGTTTATTCTATTTTTTACTCCACTGTAGTGTAAATTCCTTGAGGGCAGGGATCCTGGTTAACATATTTATTGCTGTATGCCCAAAACCAGTGCCTGATACCTAGTAAGCATTTGTTGAATACTGAATGAATGAAGGGGGCCATTTCCCATACCAGTCATCCAAATAGATTGCCTATTTCTGAAGCCATCCCCTCCCAGAATTCTTTTCAGTCTTTGAAGAACTTTTCGCATTGAAAATCCTGCCTTCCCTTTCGAGTGAGAATTGAACCTCTGAATTTTCTATTCACCTTCTTCCAAAGCCTTTTCTTGACACCTCTCAGGGGATGAAAGTTCATACATGGTAATAAAAAGAGGTATAAGTGTTATTTATTTTCTCCCCTCCACTCCCAACTTGACCTTCCACTTCCGTCTGAGTTCATATGTCCTGTTAACTTAAATGGAAGAGAACTCATAAATATGGGACATAGAGGTCCTTAGGATATTAAGTTCCTTCAGGACTCTCACTGCTATGTAATCATGGGCGCCCCTGGGGACTGATTCAGGCAATAATCGTAACAAAGCTGACTGAAAATAAATATATAACCACCACCTAAAATGCATTTTTCCCCACTCTGGGAAAATAATTTCATGTGCCAAATGACTGACTCACACACAAACTTTACAAAATACATCTTGATTTTAATTTCAGAACCACCTGAATAAACTGTGAGCTACAGAAGCCAGGGGACAGGGAGGTCACTATGGCCTTGAGCAATTAAAAAACCATCATGGAGGAGGGGAGGGACTTGAGATGGGCTTTGAATTACAACTGGATTTAAATAGCTGCTATACTTAGTCCCATAATTTCCCCTTACCTAACTTTGAGAGGAAATTTGCATCTCTTCTATGCCAGTTTCTCCTGGCTGGCTGCCATGCCTGTCAACAGCAGTAGCCCTTTTACTGAAAAATGGTCAACAATGTAACTGTGAATGATTTCAGGCTGAAAACACTTGAAACTTCCACAAACTGAAATGTTAATGGGTAGAGCGCCTTAGGCGTATAGTTCTATGGATACAAATCTATTTCTCTATTGTTTTTTTTAAAGATTTTTCTTGGCAGCTTTAAAAGTATACAAAGCAACAAAATAGCAGGAGTATGTATTTACTGAAGTCAATAATCAATGCATAATATCGTAATTACTTGGAACCAAAGTGTGCTTCAAAGTTATTAACCGCAATTACGAATTACACCATATGGTTTGACATGGATAATCATGAAGAAAGAGGGGACACTGTTGCAGGATTTCCCCCTTATTCTCAACTAGAATCACACTTAAATAAAGCTCTGAAGCTTTCTGAGAATATCTTCTGTGAATATCTAACAGTCCTATATAATACATTTTAGGTGACCCAAAACAAAAGAAAATGAAAAAAAAATACAAACACAGGTGGGAGAAATGTCATTTCAGGGACTTTCAGAAGATGGCACCAAATATTCATCTCTACTGACTGCCAAAAGACAAGAAAAGCCAGTCAGCCAAGCCCGCAATGTCATCATTTCCTGTAACAGGACTAGTTTTCCAAAAAGAGCATCTGTTGCCTAGAGCTTATTCACGTTCACTGCCACTCTTGCCTTCCTTTTTCCCCTTATAATGCACTCCAACTACAACTTATTATGGAAACCATTCCTTGCATAACAGACACCCTTTGGCCTTGGCAACTTCAGCCATCCAGGTGCCAGCTGTTGGCAAATTGTTGCATTGGCCAGTACTAACCAAGGGTTCCCTTGATGACACAGAATCTAATACTTTAATTTCCATGACTTATATAGGTGATCTTCATACATGGCCAAAAATAGACCTGTCTGAGATAGAAAATCCTAAAGTAATGAATGCCATCACTTCTTCTCCAAGATAAAATGGAAATTGGTATTTCCAGTCAATTTCAAGAATTTGGTCCTCCCTGGCAGAGGACTTTGAGTAAAAAAATCCTTCTATCCACGGTCACATTCATTTGCTAGGAACTAATGTGTCTGATCTTTTGGCATCCTAAAAGGCATATCATCACTCTTCAATGTAAACCAGTTAGAAAAAAAAAAAAAAGTAGGCAAACCTTGTTCCTGTCAAAACCACAGTACTACCCTAGGTGTCTGATACTAATCCATCAGCACTCAGGTGTGCCTATGGTAGTAAGGGCAGTTTGAAGACATGAGACTAGATTGGGACCCTCATAAAATATATACCTTCAGTGGGATCAGTTCTCAATTTAGAATGGCTTTTTAAACTAAATGAAAACTTTCGCAACTCTTGCTTTTAATGCTCTTCTATGATAGTGATTAGTAAACTGCATGACCAGTGCTAATTTAACTGCCTATCTTTTCAGTCCATAATGTCTAAGTTGGGGCTATATTTATTTGCTCTTTAGGCTCTTGTAGACTATGGTATATATTAACAATAATGCTAGTAAGTGAATAAAAATAATTTCTGGAGTACTTTCTATGGCTCAAATATCCTGTGTTTTACATGTATTCCCTCATTTAACACATTTTAATCTACAAAGCTCTATGAGAGAGTCACTATTATCAGCTATATTTTTTCCTAGAAAGAAACTATAGTTTGGTGGGTTGCAATGACTTGCTTAGATTCAGCAAGTAAGGGAAAAGTAGGATTGCCATCTAGGTTTGTATCACCTTAAAAATCCATGCTCTTTGTCTTTGTGGGGTGTTTTTTTTCTATCAATAACTATTTGTTGAATTGATTTCATCATATGAATAAAATATTATTGTATTAAAACATTATTAAATAGGTTCATATATATTGTCATTTCATTCATAGTCCCTTGGTAAAGTTTATAGTTGATTTCTAACACTAAAGTTAGCTTGGACCCTTGGAACAAGGGGTTCCACTGACCTCATGGTGTATTGGTGGGGCAAGGAAAATTAGTACAGTTTTAGAGGAGGCTTTTTATTTGCTAGAATTCAGAAGGCTACCACAAAGATTTGTTGTGCCCGCATAGTAAGGATACCAAACCCTTCTGAGATGACATCTATCAGAGTTTTCAAGTTATGTTCTAGGAAATGCTTCTCTTCATGGAAGTATTATAAAAACAGAGCTAAGCTTCAGGTTTCTGTGTAAGTTCTCATTTGAAGTTTGAAGTTAACAGAGCACATGTACATATTATTCACCAAATCGGTGTCATTATTGAGTGGAGAGGGTTTTAAAGCCAGCTACTTCAACCATCACTTATAACCATATGACCTGGAGTAACAGAACCCTTTTCTGCTCTATTTTCTTTATCTAAATATAAAGTAATACATTTTTTTCACCATAATATTGTTTTAAAGGGAAATGAGATAAAGTACTTAAAGGAAACTGGGCATGTTAGACACTTGAAAAATACCCACATCTGTGTTCAAATTGCATTCTGATTTTCACCTGGTATTAATAAGTGCTACTATCCTATTGAAATACACCAAACTAACTACAACATCAAGTATTTATCTTTATTACAGCCTAACAAAACAGAATAAAGATATTAAAATTTTACTGAAGTGCAATTACTTATTTTAAAGAAAACAAAAATGTAATAATAATGATAAAAATTTGTATAGAGCTCAGAGTTTCTAAGCACTGTTCTAAGTTGTTTACCAAATCATGAAATTTGTCAGGCAAATAAGAGTAGTTAGAATTAACATGTTAATTATATGTTATATCGATTAGAGGGAGGGAGAGGGGAGAGGAGGGTGGGGGAGGGGGAGAGGAGGAGGGATTGTAATTGTAATCACCTTTATAATTATCTAATTTATTTATTTTCAATAACAATTTGTTACCTTTGAATGTCCAAATATAATACTTTGGAAATATAAGTATGTTTTCTTGCATATTGCCTTGCATATATATGCATATATAATCTCTCTCTCTATATATAATCTAATGTGATTATCTTTTCCTGATTAAAATATTAGGTAGAAAAAAGGCAGAGTTATTAGATATTTGAAAGCATATAAAATTGAATTCTCAGTATAATCATAGTTAGTTTAAAGATGAAGGTTAACTATTTTATTATGGTCTCTGCTCATGGCAGTTTTTCCAAGTAATTGATACTTTTCAAGATGCCGGCAATTGTTACTTTAAAATTGGAACACTAGAAATTAATCCTTTCAGAGGGGGTTCCTATTCAAACCTGCTAGAGGAAACCAGAAATAGCTCTGACTTCAAAGCCTAATTCTTCTTTGCAGAAGAAGAGTGTCTATAGAATTATGAAAAAAAAAAATGAAAAGGAACTGTCCGATGTACTTGCTAATTGAGAAATAGATTACACGATCAAAAGAAAGAAAATACGAGTAGGTCAAAAGTTATGAAGTGTCTAATATTTCTTCAAAATGAAAAATGAAATAATATACATTAAAAAATAAATTCACCTGTAAAGCGATCTCTATCATTTAGGACTTCGAAAAAAATCTACATTACAAAGTAAATTAAAGTAGAGCCTTTTGTAATCAGAACCAAATAAACAATTCCTCAATGATACATATTGTAGGTCGATTTTACTATAATATTATTCATGTGGCTTCACAGCATTTCTCAAAAACTGATTTTGCAGTCATGTCTTAAACTTGTATATTTTCATATTTACATGAAATTAGAAAAATCTTATAACCTACACTTTGCCACCTCGGATTTTAAACAACACAAGCATTACAATCTTACATTGACTAAGACTGGTGTCATTTGCAAAGAGACATGAAGGTGGGAACCCAGATATCTTAGAAGAGCGAACATCAGAAAGTCATTAAATGGATTTTTTTTTTTTTTGTATCAGTTCTGGATCAGTGAGTATCAAGAGACTAGATCCAGGAGATATCACATGTGATAAACACGTCAAGACACTGATCATTGAATCAAAGGTACTGTAATTTTTTTTTTGTCTTTTTGCCTTTTATGTAGAGCCGCACCTGTGGCATATGGAGGTTCCTAGGCTAGGGGTCTAACAGGAGCTGTAGCTGCCGGCCTTCACCACAGCCACAGCAACGCGGGATCCGAGCCGCATCTGCAACCTATACCACAGCTCATGGCAACGCTGGATCCTTAACCCACTGAGCAAGGCCAGGGATCGAACCCGCAAACCTCATGGTTCTTAGTCGGATTCATTAACCACTGAGCCACGAAGGGAACTCCGGTACTGTAATGTTTAAAGGAAAAACTGGAATGGAGTGGAGTGTTTGGCCTGAATAACCTGGCCACATTCCAAGTTGAGAGATTATAGTCTGCTTTTCTTAAATCTTCCCTGTAGTTTCTTTTGGAGGCTGTATTCTCATTCAATTCCTTTCTTAAATGATTTTGCAGTTTTGTTGTGTTCTGTTAAACAACTGCTGTGTTCCACTCCAGTGGTGGATAAAGTGTTTTCTGTGCTCTGTGTATAGTTTGTAACACACTCCTTAGGGGGTGAAAGGTGCAGCATAAGTGTACCTAATACTCATTTTTAAAGAAAGCTACATACTGATCTTAATAGATATATTTTTAAGCTAAATGCGACAGGTTTCATGAAATAATTTTTCAAACAAAGTGAACAGTTCAAGCTTTTAGTTTTTGATGTTGGATTGCATTTTTCTCATTATGGCTTACTTTAAGATAGAAGAATCCCAAAGGAGTGACTCAGTGAATTTGAGATTCAAGAGATACACAGTCATTAAGTAAAGGTAATGTATTTAGTGATACTAAACTAAATTCACAGTTTCAATAGATATGGAATATCAATGAAATAAGCTCAGAGAAAGAGTTTAGGGCACCTTAGTAAACACAGCATGAGAAAATTTTCTGTGTAGCTTGATTGCTACCTGGATTCCAAATTTGAGGTTCAAAAGCCAAATTTCATTCATTGGAAAAAACTTTCAAAACTGTGAAATGATGAGAACACATCATTCTAAGAAAAATTGCCCCTCATTAAAAAAAAATAAAAACATGATAACGAGAGAAAAAGCCAGTCAATGAACATTTCCTCTTTCGGTCACAAGTACACTGTTATTCTTTCTGTCAAAGAAATTTCACCTAAACATAAACAAGTTGTTGACAAATGAAAACTAATATAAGTAACCAGTCAGCATGTGTCATGATGACTTTTAAATTATAGATTTGCTGGCCAGGAGAGAGCACAGTGCACTGATATGTTTTCCCTCCCTTAAACTTACCTCATGCATGCATTTCTGCTATTCTTTTTAATTAGCAAGATTTTATAATAAAAATTACAGTAAAATGTTTCTTTAAGTACAAGGAGAAATAAAAGGTATGTCTATTTCCATCCTTTAAAAGGAAAAGGATCTGCAAACATTTCTATGCATCCTGCAACAGCAGTTTTTTCCTTAAACATTTTAGTTACTTTACCATGGAGACTATTAAAGCAAAGAACACTCTTAAAATGGAATTAGAAGCCCTTGAAATTACCAAAAGTAAAACCTCTCAGTTAATCCAACCACTGAAATAAATCCACATACTCTGTTTTACATGATTTTTTGGCAAAAAAAGAATATTTATATGGATGAAGTTTGTCAAAGTGAAAGTGAAGACTCAAATGATAAATTTCACATCATGAAAAGCAGACTACTTTGCACCTTTCAGTAAGGAGTACAGTTTTCCTTCAGTATTCCTGGGGATTGGTTCCAGGACCCCTGAAGATACCAAAATCCAAGGATGCTCAAGTCCCTTATACAAAATGGTATAGTATTTACACAAAATTTATGCACATACTCCCATATACTTTAAATCATCTCTGCATTACTTATAATACCCATGTAAATATTATGTAAATAGTTGTAAACACAATGCAAATGCTATGGAATAAGTGTTGGAGTGCAGCAAGTTCAAGTTTTGCTCTTTGGAGTTTTCTGGAATTTTTTTTTCAGATATTTTCCAATCCACACTTGGTTGAATTTCACAGATGTGGGACCTTTGGATATGAAGAACTGACTGTATTTTAAAATCCACATCACTTTAACAAAAATATTATCATCTAAAAAACAGACTTTACAATGTGCTGTTCTCTTAGGCATCACTGACACTAAGAATAGACCATAAATTGGTAGTTTAGAGTGCCTTTCAGTTCCAGTTCTTCTAAAAGCACTTCACAGAGCAATTAGTCAGATAATGGTGGTGTGCTCACTTATTTGCAGCCACTAATAGCACACTATCTTTCCAACCAATACAGTGGATTGTAGGGAGAGTAGTATAACATCTTTAGTCTTCTCAACTCTGGTTAGATTCTCTTAAATAACAAGTTTGGACTGTCTTAACTATAAAACCGTTTAGAGTTAAAATGTGTACTAATAAAGAAATCCTAAGAATAGATTTTTTAATCTAATCATAGGATCTACAGTTGACGTCCATTAAGTCATCTATGAAATGATGAAATTCTGAATGTCTTACTGTTACTCTAGCAGTGGGTTTGTTAGTAAGGGTGGGGATTTTTTTTTCATTTTCACTTTATCTATGAAACTCTGAATGTTTTACTGTCACTCTAGCAGTGGGCTAATTAGTGAGACTGGGGATTTTTTTTTTCTTTGTAACTAAAGTGAACTTTATAAAGGATTCATAAAATATCACCATTTTAGTCTAGCAAATATAACATGTAAAATAGAGAAACTGATTATCATACTGGCAGCTTTTAGCTATTTTAAGGTTAAGTAGGAATTGTCCTAGAGGCCCTTAGGCAGATAGTAGTGGTGCTCTGACTATTAAAAAAAGAGAATTCCAAGGGCAAATACATTGGAAGTCTGAACTTGTGGAATTCTTTAATGTTCAGTTACTTAATTTTTTTCAAAATGATTTCTATTGACACTTTGGCTAGAACAGTTTTTTGTTTATTGTTTGCTTATTGTTTTCTTTTTAGGGCTGCACATGCGGCAGGTGGAAGTTCCCAGGCTAGGGGCCACACCCGCCAGCCTACACCACAGTCACAGCAACAAGGGATCTGAGCAGCATCTGTGACCTATACCACAGCTCACGGCAATGCTGGATCCTTAACTGAGTGAGGCCAGGGATTGAACCCGCATCCTCATGGATACTAGGCAGGCTCACTCTACTGAGCCACAATGGGAACTTCCTGTTTGCTTATTATTTTCAAGTGAAGAAGTATTTGAAAATTTAAGATGGTATTTCTTTCAGTGTCTCAGTATACAGGCATTATACCAACAGACGTTGAAATAAAGGCTAAATCACTTGGTCCAAAGACAGTATTTTCAATTTATGAAAAGATGATGACAAAAAGTCTTCTGCAGAAATCAAAATACACTGGAATCTTTTGGCCCCATGATAATGTGTGTAACTATTATCCCATGCCAGCCTTGATCGCTTCAACTGTAAAGACAAAGTATAATTTGTCTTTAAGGATAAAGAGATTCATATCTTCAAAATGAATAAGTGTTTAAGGCAGTTCTGAAAAGTGAATTTCTAAATACCATTTGTGTTTAAAAGCAAGAGAGGTATTTTGTTTCCAAGAAGAAAGTTTACAATTTTTAATCTTTCCACTGCTTACCTGGAGAAAAATAGCACTCTTCTTTCCATTTTTCTTTGCATCTGAATCACAGCTTAGTAATGGTGAATTAATTTTGAATTACTTTTGAAATAGACCTTGTCCTATATTTTAACATACTCTAATCCAATTTAATATAATCTGATCTAACTTCAGTAATGTTTGCATTTATTTCACATTTCAAACATTTTGTACATTTCCACTCATCTCACTGATACATTCAAAATAGTCAGCATTTCTCAGTATGAAATACCCAGTTGTATAATCAAAATCCTGGCACCTATTAAGTGCAAGTGCTTATTTAAAATGTGTAGTGATTAGAAACTTTTCTCTCAAATTACATCTTGTTGATGTTAATGAATTCTTTGCAGGAATATTAACTAGCTTCTACATTGCACTGAGGATCCCTTCTTACCACTTTTCACGAATTGAATACATTAACAACAGTGACTGATTCCTGAAAAATCTCTGATATAATGGACAAAGGACTGCACTGGACCCTGCATTACACATACCTTTCCTCTCTCCAACACACAAGTTCAAATTTTGAGTATGGAATTATTTTAATTCCTGTTGCTATTAAGCACATATGTTCTGATGGATATAAATTAAATCCAAGATAGACTATTCCTGCCAGGCTGCAGGGATTAGAAAAGAAGAGCAGCATAAGTCAGAATTGAACTTGTCCTTGGAAGGGCTGTCAAAAGCAGCTTACACCATGGTTAGCCCGGTTTTGATCATCACTATTAGTCTCTCATTTTCATACCAAAAATATAAAAACATGTCAAAGGGACAGACTTTAAAAATAAACCCCAGAAAACGAAACTATAGCTATACAAAAGACTTTAGCAATCAAGCCATCATGTAGACTCTAAATCACTGGCTGCTCATCCAGGGAGGGAGCTACAAATTCAGGTTCCAAAACACTCACAATCAGGGCCAAAAGCATGCTAATGCTTTTGCATCATGCCAGTGTTGGAAGAAAAGCAGCAGAAAGTAGTTTCTAAAATCACTTGGTGGATCAGAGCTTCCTATGTGACAATTTTAGAATGTATTTACTGCTGAGTGGATAGAGAGGAAAAACTATAATAAACCAAGTTCTATCACATAGTCACAGAGCCTTGCTGCTCTAGAAATTCAATGTTATTAGCCAAGAACAGGATCCTTTTTTTTTTACCATCTCTCTTCACTCTGCCCATTCCTTGATAAGTAATCACTGTAACAGACTAAATGTTTCTACCAATGCTAAACTCAAGGGATTTACCAAATTTGATTGGATTTTGCATATAACTCTGCATGGTGACTTATATTTAATATTTCTGAGTACTCACTGTGCAGCATGAAATATATGCTAAATGCTTTATGTGCAATACCTGATTTACTTTTAAGAACACTTTCAGGAAGAAGCTCCTCTTATTACCTTATTTTTGCAGAGAAGGAAACCAAGTTCAGAGAGGTTAAATAAATCAGTAGAGATTACAGAGCTAGAAAACTGGTGATCATGATTCAAATCAATACATTTCAACTCAAGGCTCTTAAACACTGTGCTAATTCCATACTGTTTCCCCCCATTTCCGAAAGGTTGCATTGTTGTTTAGACATTGCTTTGTATTTAAAATCTTTTCAGCACATGTTACTCAGTGCTGCCACGTGCAGGCCCTATGCTAGGTGCTGACTATCCTATTGTGACACAGGAGACACAGTGGCTGTGCCCTTATAGCTTACAGTCCAATGGCCTGGACAAAGCAAGCATACCATTGCCTGGCAATGACGGGTGACTGCAGATAAGGAATAAATTGCACCGGATTCACACATTTAGGCTTTACCTTCCAAGAAGAGTGAACGAAATTTGGTTCTCAGTGAAATCCTGATCCCTGTGCTCTTGCCCTCTTAACTCTCTCTTTAGCTAATTTAAAGGTCAACAACCATAAAATATCTCCATGCTTGGACTTAATTTCAGTATTTTTGTTTCTCATAGGCCAACAAAATAAAATGACTTCTAATCAAGGGCAGCACCAGGCAAACTTACAAAGAGAGCAAGAATTTGGGGAGGGAGGTGCTCTCAGATTCTACTGTTTTTCCCCTTTTCCTTTTGGGTTGTTATATTTCTTCTGTTCTTCTCCAAGTCTATTGAAACTTGGTATTGGGAAAAGATGTGGTATGAGACTAGTTCTAACATGTTTTGAACTTCAATCCACTTGACCCTTCTTTGTTACATGTGGACAGAAGGCTCTGAGCTCTTATAAAGTCATTTCAGGCACTAGGAGCACTGAAGAGAGGGACGGGGTGACTGTGAGGGCCAACCTCAACTGTCTAGGACTATTCCTTAGGCAGCTGCTTCCTGTACTTTCCATCAGATCACTGGGTGAGGAAAGACATGGACCATGGTGCCCTCTGAAGACACACTGTCTCCTTCCTCATTCTTGCCTCTGTCCTCTCTCCTTTTCTCTTTCTCTTCCTTCCCACCCATCCTCTCACCCTAACTCCACTCTTTTCTTCTCCTTTTTTCTTTTCACAACAGAGAATGAGAAAGAGGAAGAGAAAGTGGAAGAAGACAGGCTTAGGGTATAAACCAGCTTCCGGGAAGGAAAGGGGGAACTCAGGATACACTCCTCCTCCAGCTTTCCCTCTGTAACTCAAGAGGCAAGGACATTCCCAAGACTGTTCATGCTCCTGTTTTCCACAAAGCAAAACATGACCACCTTGTCTTCAAGGCACAGGTACTTATTATCTAGCAGTCGTGAATATAAGACAATTTAGGCAAAACAGAGAGGCCTGAGGTTAGGGGACTAACATGACCCATAGCAATCCCTGTATTTTGATGATCTCTTTTTATTTTCAAGACCATGACAATATTCATAATAAAATCCATTGGGCTACCTTTCTGGGCCTTCCTAATTGAGAGCTGCCACCCCATCCAGAGGAATGATCCCAAGGGCCGTGTTTTTGTTCCAAGAACAGCTTTCCTGGCTATTGCATATTAATACATGATAGGTCTTTCACTCCACATGGGAAAATCAAATTACTTTTCTGCAAATTTGAAATTTGAACTGAGAAATACAGGGACTTAGATGGTGGGGACTCAAGGAGAACTGTAGAAACCTAAAGAACATATTCTTGCCACTGAGATCTCTGTTGAAGCACTGGATCCCACTCTGCCTGAGGTGTGAAAGCTTCATGCTTGCTTGGATTCTGTAGATACCCCAGTGTCTTTCTCATGTCACCGGGATTCACGCAAGCTCACATGGTTTCTGTGGCTTGTCATTCAAAGATTCTCACTTAATACTGTGACCAGGCCTATATTTATCCCGTGAACAATCCACTCCCTCTTTCTCTGAGTTCTTTTTAAGCGTTGCATTTCCAAAGCCCCTTGTGTGAGTATATCTTTGTTCTTTACCTTTCTGATTTATCTGTTTTCTGTATTTTGCCACACCAGATATGGGTGGAATTGTAGGGTTTGAGATAGGACTCTATAGCATCCTCAAATCTTTCTGAGCTTTGGGGTTATTCTTACATATGCTGTTTGATACAGTGTTTAGAAACTGATCTCTTGACCATGTAAGAGTGTGAATATGGTCTTTCTGAATTTTGAGGTGTTTCATGAATATCCTTCAACAAAACTAACCTCTAAAGGAATTTATAGCTCTTCCCCAGGGCTTTTACAAGGTTCTAGTAAAACACAACTTGCAGAAACTTTACTGAATTCAGATGTCAAAAGTTTCCTCTTAATGAGTATCAATATATTGTAGCTTTTGTTTAAAAAGAAAGGTGTTTTTGCAAGGTTCTCCAATAAAATCCTGGAATAAATCTCTCCCTTTGGTGGAAATCAGTGCCTACTAACCTCTCCCTAGGCCCAGATCATGATTGTAGAGGTGATCAAGGGATCCTTTTGAAAACAGCTGGACTTTGATATAAAACAGAAAAGCTATATTCATTGAAAATTAGTATTAGTGTCTATTTTCTAATAGTATACCAAATACATTGAGGCATAAAAGTAACAGCTAAAGTGGACAAAGATCTCCCAATTCTCTTAAAGCAGATGATCTGAAGGTGGAAAGGGGTAAAACTATACCCATAATTACATCTGTAGACCCTCTGTCACAATAATCGATGGAGACAGACCTGGATTATTAGTGAAACTGACATGTGGAAAATAGTAAATTTAGTTTAGAAACTTTAGTCAAGCTTTTGATTCTAAAAGGGTATAATGTTACACAGTGAAAGAAATCTTTCTCAATAAAAGAATTGTCAGTGTAAATTAAGAGTGAATCCAGATCAACATGATTCATCCAAACAGCTATTAACGTGGGTATTGGTTATGCACTTGGGGCTACTTTTTTCTTCCTTTTAGGGAACTTTGGTAGCAACTGTAGGAATTGTGTAGAGTCAAAGGAGATTGGGGAAAATCCTCCATCAGTCATTCCCAGCTTAATCTACTTGGGGGAAGCAGCAGCTACAGACATGTAATAGAAGTTCATCTCCTGTTCCTCAGCGTTCCAAGGCTTCATTCTAATACTGGATTTACCGACGTCCTAATATATGCTGGCAAAATGCTGCTGTAAGATAATTTCTTTGCTGCTAGAAAAGAAAAACTCTTGAGATTGCTCCTGTTTACATAGTCACTTCAGGTGATTACACCTTTACACAGATGTTAATTACTCTCAGGAGACAGCTGCCCAAAGCATCAGGTGTGTGAAATAACTGTGCAGTGGATGCCAAAGAGTGACTTCAGGGCTGTTATATCTTATAGAGATTATTTCTCACCCTTGTTGAGATCTGAACTCCTCTCTGGTAAATGCAGGACAGATGGTAAAACCTTGATAAATGGTACCCAGCTAATCATAAAAATGGGTGACTAAAATAGATACACACATTAGTTTTAGCCTATTCCAAAGTTTGGGTCTGGCTTCCATGAAACTAAAAAAAAAAAAAAAAAGGGAAAAAAAAATGCAACCAGCTCTATCTGGGAACTCTTGTTAAAACTTCAATCAATCATTCTCAGACTTTACTATGCATTAGAGTCCTTTTGGGAGATATTAAAAATATTAATGCCTAGGCCTCCATTCAGGCCAATTTATTCAGACTTTCAGGAGCAAAACCTGGGAATCAGTATTTTCAAAACTCTGCAGGTGATTCCTTGTGCAGCCAAGGTTGAGAATCCCTGCCAGGGTTGTGGTTGCACTGCTCTGCGGTACTTGGTCTACTATTGGGTGACTTCAGAGCAGCAGGGGCAGGTGGGATGGTCAAATGAGGGGTCCTGAAGGAAACGAAAGTCCTGCAACACTGCATAATGGCTACACAGTGGTGGTTGGCCGCAATCACTTCAAAAATATCAACCCCAGAACAAAGAACTCCCTCCAAACAGAACGAAACACCAGGCTACATGCAGCTCTTAAAGTAGACATAAAAAGAGCTAGAAATAGAAACAGACAAGGCATCCAGCGGGCAAACTACGAAGATATCCACTATCTGTAGTGGGGTGAACTACAGAGATATTCTTGCCTCAAAAATGAAGGAACAACAACATAGGAACAACTGTAACATTTTTTTTTTGACTGTAGCTGGTGCAATTAAAATGTTCAAAGATTCACCTTAGTGAGCTGGTAATGTTTCAAAATACAATGAGACCTTAGGTGGTTAAATTCTTACAGTAGATCATTAGTACTAAAGATCAGGGAATGATATTTAGGAAAGACAAAATGACACTGGCAGGTTGATTGGTGAGAGTGTCTACTCAGGAGGAAGTAAATATGGGGACAATATAGGAAGGAGTGTAAAGATTTTAATACCAAACTGAGGCCATGTTTAAGAAAAACCACACGTTATGGACTGTCAAGTACTGTGTAACTTTAGGACTGAAAAGAAGCATTTTAATTTGCCACCAGCCTATTAGCAACCAGAAAAAAAAAAAAAAACATGATTCTTAAGCATCTGCTGGCTTTATCTTTGTATTTACCACTTGCTTGGTGTTTTGAACATAGGAAAAAGGAAAATATTTACTAAATACAAGAATGAAGAAAAATACCAGCTCACATATCATCCTAAACTCAGAGCCTGGATATTTAAATGGAAATGTATACTGAATATAGGATACTGTCTTCTTCAAAAGTAATATTAAGTCGAACTATATGAAATCACCATCTTTATAGGTCAAAATGAGTCAAATAGCAATTTCAGGTGGTTCAACACATATGCTTTCCCCGCCCTTTGTTTGCCATGTGAAAAATCTGGTATAACCCAAATGAACACAGTCTGATTAGTTTGAACACTTTTCCTCTGGAAGCTGGATGTTACAGATGTGAAACTGCTCTTAGAAAAACAAAAGTGGGGTCCCAGTGGAATAGCTGAATCTGACCAGGCATCCACATCAGCAAGCAGTATATGTAAAACAACATTACAGACCTGATGTCAAAGACTTCAAATAGTCAAGGATGACTGATTTGATGCATGAACTTGATTTCATTAAGAATACAGAAAACGATTATTCTGAAGGGAAAAGACCAAACTGACAGAAAATAAAAATACAAGTATTTGAACATTACTGTCCTTCTTTGCAAGATATATTATTCCCTGAAGATTAAGCAGCTCAGTCAATATTTAAGCACACCTGCTTGTTCTGATAAGAAATATATTTTCCCTACAATTTATGTTCTCTTACAGTTTGGGGTCCAGGATAATGTTGGTCCAACAGTTTCATCTGCTGTTTTAGGAAACAGAGAAATTTACCACAGGCTTTAAGTCATTAGAGAGAGTGCTATCAGAATGGAAGTGCTATGGGTTGGTGCAAGAGCATTTATTAGCATAAAGTAGCCATCTTGGGCTTACTTTATGCCATGTAACAAAAACATGTCAGAGAACAAACATCGAAGTGTGAAGAGGAAACACATAGAGAATTCTAATCTTGACACCATGAATTTTGAGGAAGATGCCTAAAAGTGGATCTTCGATAAACTAAATAAGGATATACTAATCTACTTGCTTTCTTCTCGCAAGCATCCAGCTGATTAGGCATTTGAGTTTCTATATATCACTTACAAAAGAACATCTACAGCTCAGCTACTTAATGCAACAACAATAGTAAGAAGTACATTTTATAGCACAATTCAGTCATGGAATGCAAATATATATGTAAAACAAAAGTTTCACAAAGTAAAACTAATCTTTACTGGATCTGATGTAATCTATTTTTTTTTATTTTGTTCCACTTTATTCCATTTAAAATGCCTGCCACTGGCCACTAATTTGATTCCATGGCCCACTAATAGATCACCATCTGCCAATTAACAAGAACTATTTTAAGTTATTTCTTAATAGAACCTCACAACACTGAAAAGCTAGTTTGGAAAACCATATCTACCTTCAGTTTTCATCTTTGGAATAATGTTGGCAGGATACATTTAAATGACTGTATATAAAGGACAACAGGATGGAGAGGCCAATCACCCTGCCAAGAATCACAAGAAGATGGCAGAGATCAGACACAAGTCCAGGCATAGCCCCTTCCAAAACCTTTGAATATTCCATGCCTCCACAGTGACTTTCGGATAATAGTTGTTGTTTGTTGCTCTGAGGCATGGGTAAGTAGGAGCTATCCCTTTCTTTTCCCTATAAATGAATCTTTCTGCTACGAAGATATCTTTGAGTTGGGAAAAGAGCAATGGCAAGAAGAGGACAGTGACCTTGGTAAAGAACCTGGACCCCAGTCTCTATTCTGAGGCCCCCGAATTGAAGTTCCAGGAAATAATGGCTCTTTATGGAATGACCCTCACTCCAAAATAATCAACCTTTTCCTCAAACAGTAATCTACATAAAACCAAATGAATTTTTTTTCGGTCTTTTTGCCTTTTTCCTAGGGCTGCACTTGTGGCATATGGAGGTTCCCAGCTAGGGGTCTGACAGGAGCTGTAGCCACCGGCCTACGCCAGAGCCACAGCAATGTGGGATCCAAGCCGCGTCTGCAGCCTACACCACAGCTCATGGCAACACCGGATCCTTAACCCACTGAGCAAGGCCAGGGATCGAACCCGCAACCTCATGGTTCCTAGTTGGATTCGTTAACCACTGAGCCACACAGGAACTCCAGAACCAAATCTATTTGACACAAATACACTTATTCACAAAACAATGCAGCATGATTTTATAAAATTTATAAAATATTCCGTGCTTATGTACAACTGTCAATTTTATAAATAGCACCTAAAATGATGAGATCAAGAAAACGTGTTAATCTAAGAAAGAATTCATAGAAAGGACAAGGCTGACTGTGTGAGTTTTTCTAATATCATTTGAAAATCAAAATGATGTCTCTAGAATTTTTTTGGATAAAAACGTCTGTTTATGATTTTAAATAAATGATGAAAAATCTTATTTCACATAAAATTATTCTGAATGACTAACTCTTCCCTTCTTTTAATTACAAATTGAATTTTACTTTCATCTGTGAAGTCCAAGGGAAACAAGATTAATTATCTAGGGGGCCACAATTTTTAAATTTTTAAATATCTGTATCAATTAACTGCAGTGGTTATGGCATTATCTATAGGCCTAAAAGACATGATATTCCACTACAAATTTTCTAAGCAAAAGAAAACACGAGGTATTTGAACATTTGAGTAAGACATAGAAAGTGTTTCTATAAGATGTTTAAGAACCCCTTTATAGAAGACCTTTACAAATTTCAAAACTGCCTAGAGGTAGTCAAAAACTACATAACTTCTTGGCATTTCTTTTAATATCATGTTTTTCAATTATTTTTTAATTTTATAATTATTTATGATATATTCTAATGGGGTAAATGGAACACTGAGGAGTAAATCTCTGATAATTTTCATGTCTTTTATTCACAAATTGTTAGGTAAGAAAAATGCTCTTGCTCTGAAAAAAAGTAACGTAATACAAAGGGCCCCATTCATGAAATAATTGTACCTTAAAAGCAAAACAAAGATTCTCATAAGACCACTTCTGCTTGCTTTTTTTCAATAATTTGTTCCTTGATACATCTGTCAAAGACATATTTGTCTTTGATACCAGTGAAATTGAGTTCCAGAATGCAGCCCACGTTTCCCCCATATTAGTTTGATACAGAAGTTGGATGGATGCTTGAATAGCTAGTACACGTGGCTGTTCCTTTGTATTTTCTTTCTTTATTACATTTGAGGAATCAAAAGCAGATAAGCTCTTACACCGGCCCGTTATCAATATCAAGGAGACATACACAAAAGAAATGTGAACAAAATGAAATTTGACATGTCAATAAGAGACAGACTGTTGCAGGAAAGTACCAGATAATTAAATTTAAAAAAGAACCTAAATTTTGGACTTCTCACAATACAGCGTGATATGGCAGATAGAGATAAGAATTTGTATTTTAAAACTCATGCAGATATAAAGTCATATTGTTTTTTTTTTTTCTGTAATCAAACAAATAGAACAAAGTAACTGTACGGAAGGACAATGTAAATGATATACTCATGATTTTAATGCCAATGAGATGCTTGCATTAGTTTTGACATAAGAAAGAAAACGCTGCAATAATAGCAAAGTTGTGGCAAATATGTTTTAACACATTTCTTTTTTATTTATCTCCCCATCAGAGATTATGACTTTTTAAGGACAATTGCCTCTTTTATCCATCCCTGCCACAGTGCTTGGCATATGGGAGATTCTCAGTAAATGAATCAACAGTTATACCTACTAACCCTACCCAGAAGTGGCAGGTGAACGGAAACATTCATAGGCCACCTAACACATTCATATACACAAGCTCACGTTCACACACTATCCAACCACCCTCTACTAAAGGTGCACAAACCCAGAAACTTATTTCTGGAATTCAGTTTCTTCCATTTTCTAAGGTCTTGTTCCAATATTTCTAATTTCTAATTGTCATACTTCTGATTCTTTAAATAGGTCTGTCTCTTCCCCCCTCCTAGATTGATTTAGTCTCTCTTTTTCCTACTGATTTCATTACTTTTCTAGCACAGTCCCTGAATCAGTTATGTTGATATCTGAACCCTCTATTTTTTTTTTTCTCTCTCTGAATCTCCTTTATCCTGGAAACATCCTGTTCCTTTTCCTGTTTATTTCCCCTCACACACTACCTATAGTCTCCACCTAGGCTGTGAGACACTCAAATGCATTGATCACATTTCATTCATCTGAAAAACTGTAATGCCAAATTCAGCTCCTGTCACTTAGCAAAGGCAGCTAGCTCAATTAATCCTTCTGATATTAGCTATCCTTGCTCTCTATATTCCAATTTGTATCTCTTAGACCTTTAAGCTCAGAAATACAGGTACTTTTTTCCAGAAATTTTATTAGTATCTTAGTTCATAGGCAGATGATTGATTTCAGAGTTATAAAAACAAAGTATGAAATAGTAGGCCATTGTAAAGACATTCCATTTCAAATTAAAAGGCAGTGGAGTGCCATAGTTTAAGAGCCTACAAGTATAAAAAATCATTACAACTTCACAAAAAATTTCATTGGCTCCTCTTGCATGTAGTGTCCTTCTTTGAACCAATTACTATGTCTAGGAAGACAAAGTCATGTATTGTTATTTATCCTCTATTTTGAAGTAGAAAATATGGATTAAAAAAAATCCCAAAAAGAAAGAAGGTCAGCTAAGTCAGAAGCACTAATAGAATAGTGAACTAGGATTCCCTTCTACATGTAATTTATTTTCCCTATCAGGAAAAAAAAATCCAATGTTATTTTAAAAAATCGTATTAGGAATCACAGATTTTTAAGTGTTATACCCATTTTTAAAGATGATATGGACCTATTATTTTCAAAGTGTTCTCATTTACAGAAGCACCCATGAATCTTGACTATTTCCCTCATAGCACACGGTGCCATAGGTGCTGGGAGCCCATGGGGAAGAAAACAGACATCCTTGATCTTACTGAGGATGAGGGGGAAAGAAAATGTTGGTCTACGAAAAATATATACCTTGTTCACTTTGTGATACCTTTTGTGCATTAAAAGCAATTATTTAAAGACATATTAAATATCAAGAGACTTGGAGCTACTTCCAGTAAAGTAAGCAGCTCTGAGAAAATGCCACTTAAGGTGAGAACTGAATAATGAGAACTGATTGGCCCCAGAAAAGATCTACTGGAGGTAACTTCCAGGCAGAATGTGCAGGGTAAGTGCAAAATCCTGCAGATGTGACAGTCATAGCTCATGAAAGTAAATGGCTATTATCCGAATTGAAGTGCACAATCAATATATGTAAGATTATGGTATTCTAGGGTGTGTTTTTTCTTAAACTAACAATAAAACATGAAGTTATTGGAAATCATTATGTGTGTATGTGTGTGTGTGTGTGTATGTGTGTGTATGTGTGTGTGTGTGTGTGTGTGTGTGTGTGTGTGTAATTCTCATCTGTGATGAGAGACAATCTTCACTATAGCCAGATTAAATTGGTAGGATTATGGTTTGCTTTTACTGCCAAAACCAACTGATTTGTAGCTGATACTGTAGCTTTTGTGAATATATGATTTCAATCATCCAGTTGCTACATAAAAAAAGGTATAGTGGAAAGAGGGTGAAGATATTTTGAGTGTACATTGGAAGTATCTTTGGTGACACCATCTTGTCCTGATTTGAAAGCCAATGTCACCTGTAGCAGACGTGGATGGTAACCTTCCCTATAGATCCTAGCTTTTTTTATTTTAAAATCAATTTAGATGTACTCTTTCCTTTTGCAAGTGATGGACGTTTGATATTGCCCTGGACAAAAGTCAGTGGGGATGTCTGTTGATAATTTTCTGGAAAAAATTTTGCTCCATGAGAAGAGAGAGCTAACTTAAACAAACAAACAAACAAAAAAACCAAACAAAACAAAAACCCCCTTTCAGCTGCACACTCTTCTTTCATGTACCCTGCTTTCTCTGTTACCACAAGAGGACACGATTCTTGGATTACTGCACTGACACTGCAAACCAGGCGGTTAGGTTAAGAGACTCTCATAGAGGCTGACCTAGGTTTTTAAATCAATTATCTGCTGAATCAGTCCTAGAACTCTCTAAAGTTAGACTTAATAAATAGACATGATAAAGTAACAATACATATGTCAGTAGTATTTAAGCAACTTCTGGTAAGGTGTTTTTTAATTCGCTGCTAAGAGCATCTTACTTAACACAAATCTTCTTTTGATATTTTCATCCAGGTCTTTTCTCCTGGGGCCCCAGCCTCCTCTACCTAATATCCTTTTTGTCATCCCTTGAAAGTCCAGTGAGAATCTCAAACCAAACCTACTATGTGAAAAATAGAACTTTTTCTCCCCTCCTTTATCTGATCCTGTTTTCAATCTTCCCCATCACGGTGAGTCCTCACTAAGTTGTTCAAGGCAGAAACCTAGGATACCCCTTAATATTTTCTCTTTTATTGCCTGTAATCAATCCATCAACAGGTCAAATAGGTTCTACTTTGAAAATGTCTCAAGTCTTTTTTTACTTTTCCCCATTTTTTCGCCATGAGCCTAATCAAAGCTAGTAACCTTCTGAGAGCTTCATCTCCTGCACCACTGGAGAAACTTCCTCCTGGTCTTTCTACCTGTACTTTTGACACCTAAATATAATCTTCTCCATAGAAACTGGAAAGAATTTCTAAAATACTCAATCATTACAAAGCATTTTCTCATTGAATGCCCTCCAATGGTTACCCATTACACTTGGTAGAAAATCCAAACTAACTGCTATTTACCACAAGGCCTTTAATGACGGGGTTTCTACCTAACTTCAACTTTATCTCCAAGCACCTACCTTCTCTCACCCTTTCTGGCCTCCTGGAAATTATCTTCTTGTCCCTTCTACCTTCTCTTCTCCAGGTGACATTGTCAGGACTCTCTCCTTCACATCCTTTAGGGTTTTACATAAAGCCACCTTTTCTGTAAGGTCACCCTGAACAACCTATGTGCATTTCACTTCCACATACATGTTATACTCACATGTCATCCTTAGCACATGTCACTAACACATGCATATCTTGTTGGTCATCTCTTTCCCCAGGAGAATGTAAGCTCCACAAGGGCAGGGGTTTGGCCTATTTTGCTCACTAATTTACTCCCCAGGACCAGGTATGGTGCCTGACACCTTGTATATGTTCAAGAAATACTTGTTGGATAAGTGAATTAATAAGTGACTGACCAAATGAAGGATGGTAACTAGTCTGACTTCCTGACCATGTAGGATAGTACTCAGAACAGTAACCTTTGGCTGAGTAAAGGAACAGTGTAAAGAAGAAGGAGAAACATCCCTCCATAGCTCCATTACCTCTTTAACTTGGCATGATGGCTTAGGGGCTGGCTCTTATTGACAGTTTTTGCTTCTCTGTTCACGAAGGATATTGGTCTGCAATATTCTTTTCTTGTAATGGCTTTCTAGTTTTGGCACTAGGGTAATTTGAGCATCATAGAATGCATTAGGAAGTATTCTCTCCGCTTCTATCTTCAGGAAGAGATTTTAGAGAATTGGTATAATTCCTCTCTGAAATGTTTGGTAAAATACACTAGTGAACCCATGTGGGCCTGGTATACACTGGCTCTTTAGGATGCATTTTATACATCCCTAATGCAAGTGAATATCAAATAGTAACTAGCTATGCAGAGTGCAATAGGCTCTGGTTAAGCTTCATATCCTGTAAAAGAGCCCCCTAGCAGGGGTGGATTAGGTATACTCCTTTGAGTTCTAGTAAGGACCTTATATACTTACCTGGGATAAAGACAAAACTATGATATCATAAGATGTGAGCCCATCCATACTCCTTGATCCAGCCCTAACATTTGTGTTTCCCATTTGCTTTTGATAACTTAAGAGTCCAAATGTCCTGGGCATAGCCTCTGAAGCCCTTTAACCAAAGTGTGACCTCAGAGTCCATCAGCCTCTGAGCCCTCCTGCTATGTGATAGACATATCTTTTTGTCTAGCATAAAGAAGAGCAGAATTTAGAATAAAAACATGTTTTATGAAGAGGGCACAGACTCTTCGAAAGAAACACCTCAGGTCTAAGGAAACAAAGAATGTTGTTCTGAATATCTTAGGGTTGTAGACTTAGTGCTTTTGAAAAATATAAATAGATATATTCGCAAAAGCAAAAAAAATTAACATCTCAGAAAGTCTGCCTCCGCATCTGCACTGATCATAACAACACAATGCCTTCCCAGTGTTCAACGCAGAATGCTTCCGGGTGCATAAATTGTCTCTAAAAACAGACCCCAAAATGTGTTCACAAAGTATTTTGAAAAATGGCAGCATTTCTGAAATCCAAGGTGACTCCAGCGAAGGGCAACATTCATTTGAATATAAATTTCAGTACAAGAGCTTTTTCGAAAAAAAAAAGGAGTTTTGTTATTTCATGGTCATGTTTTACAAAATGTTAATATTTATTCATTCTGCATTGTGGCTATTTAAAAAAAAAGAAATGTCAGAAATATTGAGGCAGTTTTCTACCTATATTCAGAGCCTGACAATGCTGATGACATTTTTGGAAAAAAGAAAGATATGTATCTAATCCTTCAGGTGAGCACAGAAAACCACTCATCATCATCCAGAATCCTATTATAGAGAGACTATAAACAAATATAGATTCAGTTTCACGAACTAAATTTCAGCATCCATACCAAAAAATGGATGGTCTGTATTCTACAAGCTAAAAAGTGTAGTTTCAGGACATGAATAGAAAGCCTTTCTTAATATAGAAGAGTAAAGCCTTCCTTTTAGAAGAAATTTGAATTTCATTACATATAAAAGAACTATTATTATTAGAAACCTAATAACTTTCACTCTAAAGATAGAATTGCTAGTTAATAAATATACTTAAATTTTACTTCTGAACAATAAATAATAGGCAAAGGCAGTTTTTAGTCACTACAATGTGTCAGCCAAAACTTTGCAAGAATTGTCTCAGTTATGAGAGAAATCATTTGCTTCATTATTTAATGAAGAAGAAAAACTACAAACTTAAATTTTGGAGAAAACATAATAGACTTATTTGAACTGGCATACAACCTAAAATATCAGAGATCTACAAACTAAATGGTATATTAGAGATACAAAAAGACACTGTAATAAATGTTTGATAGCAGCATAAATTCAACTTTATGGTAAATACGAAGATTATTTTTATAAGGTCAGGAGTATACATATAAATCATCTTCCCTATTCACCAGAGACATCTCTTTCAGGACAAGAACACAAACTGTGAGATTTTTGGTTTGAAAGCTCTTGCCTATACAGAAGAAAATGGATGGAAAGACACCACCCTGTCCATTCGCAACATAACGGTGTTATTAGTTTAGATAATGGAAGATTAGGTAAATATAAGATGATAGTCCATGTAAAAAGCAGACAGGAGTGTTTACAGTTTTAAAGTTTTATGTAATTTTTCCTCCCTTTGTGTTCTTTTAAATTGTTTCCCTTTTGCAAAGTGCTTTTAATAGATTAATGCAAATTTTCCTAACCACAGAGAATTTCTATTGAATCTATACATTTTGAAATTATTTCCTTTGCTGATTTCAGTAGATTCTATAGGGAGATTCTATAGGGAGACTGTTTTGCATCCAAAATAAACTTGAAGCATGCTGACCATAAATCAGTTTATAAAGTCTTATTCAAATGTCTAAATTATAAAACAATTTCCTTACATTTTATACTCAGAAGTAAAACAAAAGCAGATAAAAACCTTCAATATTTTTAGAATTAAAAACTCTAAAACAAGAGAAAGAATTTATTATCTATCTTCTACTTGCAAAGTGCCCATTTTATTAGGGAGGGGGGGTTGTGAGGCATAGTAAGCAGGCTCACTCTAACTCCTGTAGGAGTGCTTAATACCATCACAGAGTGATCATTTCTCCTACAGAACATCAAAAGAACCAAAATTCAAATGATTACATTCTCTGTACTCAGCTTTCATCTTTTTTTGGCCATGTCCTCAGCATGTGGAAGTTCCTAGACCAGGGATCAAACCTGCACCACAGTAGTTACCCAGGCTGCTGCAGTGACATGACAGATCCTTAACCTACTAGGACACCAGGGAACTCCTCAGCTGCCATCTTTACAGAAACCAATTTTTTTTTTTCCTGTGAGATCTTTATTTATTTATTTTTTTTGGCAAGGGATGCTTGTTGCTCATTCAATAGAATAACAAAGTCATAAAATAACTTAGCACCTAGAAAATTGTGATGTACTCACACTTCAGAAAAACTTTAGATTTATTTACTGTAAGCCTTCCAAGTACAATTTCAAAATTTATCTATAAATACATGAGAATTGGGAAGTATTATTATAAAAATGTATTTCTTCCTTGTCAGGCAGAATTGTATAAGACTTTTCACACAAGATAAATTTCTCTCTTTTCAATAAATTCAAGAACAGATTTCCACTTTCTCTTCTACAGAACATCACATCAGCTCCTCTGCCATTCTTTTCTACATATTAAACACATTTCTCCCTTTTTCATGTTTAGTGTCCAACACTTTTTATAAGGGCCTACATTTACTTTAAAGCCACATTTGATGCTTCCTTTTACTCATTTTAACATCCTGAAATTTCTTTACTCCTTTCTGACAAGGCAATATCTCAAACCTTAAATAATTTTGGTTTTGTTGTTCTTTCTAAATTTCTTTTAATTCTTGATATTGTGTTTCAATTATGGATTTAAATTAGAACTAGGGTCTCTAATGCAGTGATCATACCCAGCATTATTCTTATGTTTCTGCTTAAATATCCAACAATGCTGGTTTTTAACAGTAGCATCTTGCCAGTCCCTCAGCTATTCTAAATCAAAAACTCTAATTTTCTCCATATTTGAAAGCAAGTTTTAATTCACCTTTATATTGTGTTCTTTCACAAATATATTTTATTAATTTCATATTAAATTAAACCTACATGTTTCCTAATTTGTGATCATCATAATAAGTAAACACATTAGCTTCAAGAATTAAATAGAATGAGAAAGAGATAATGGCTCTGTGACTCTGTATGTCTAGGATGCTTGGGGTTTTTAATTACTTTGGTAAATTCCATCAATGTATAAGAAAAAAATCACAGTATATGAAGGGTTATAATTCATTTGTGAAAATTCTATCTCATTTAAAGGGTAGATACAATATTAATGCAAATTTCTTTGTCTTAGTAGTTGGTCTGTCTCTAGGAATTTTTAAGGCTTTGTCCTGGGTAAAAACATACTAAATTGCCCACAATCATTAGGTCTGTTCCTATGCTAGAATTCTCTAGTACTCTCCCGTCATTTTCAAATAGATGCTTTTCTATGTGAAGAAGTTGTTAATGATCATAGCTGTATGGCAAATCCTTACTCTGATTACCCAACAATCTTTTCCTGTGTCTCTAGCTCAACTCTGTTTAATAAGTGTGCTTGGCACAAAGATGATTTAAAGATTTAGCTACAAAATCATTTATACATATTTCATACTATTACAGAATAGTTGCACAAAAATATGGCAAAAATCCATATAACATTCAATGATCAGAAACACCTTAAAATCAGGATGTGCACTTTAAAATGCAATAGTCTACATTTAATGATGGTTCAAGAAATGTAATGATGATTTTAGAAGAAACTAAAGATTTAACATTTTGACGTTCCTGTTAAGAAGAACGGCAATGTTCTAGATTAGATAACTGAAGATAAGAAAACTACAAGTTTTTACTTTTTAGGTCACTTTAACTACCTATCAAAAGGGCACCATTTTGATGTCATTAAAATTTCAACCTTTTGACATATGAAGATATGTCAGCAATGATTTGGTCTGTAACAGTACACCATTGATGACAATGCATTTTTAGTTTCGTGAATCCTGGAATAACTGAGTTTTCAGGGCTGAAAACTAGGGCTTTACCAAAATGCAGATAACATATTTTGTTACTCAAAATTATTTATGAGTGGTCAACTTTAGTCATTTTCTGAAAAAAATGTATTGATTTTGCTCTCATTAGTGAAGAAAAATAATTTATATAAATATGGAACTTGAGTTTATTTTCCTTCAACACTTGAAATTATTTTTTCCATTGTCATCTTGTCTATTTTAGTTGATGAGATATCTACTGTTTTTTTTCTTTGCTTCTTTATATTATGTTGTTTGTTCCCTCGAATTGATTTTTAAGATTTTTGCATTAACTTTGGAGTTCTGTGGCTTTGTTAAAATCTTTGTGTTTGAATTTGTTTTTTATTTATCTAGCTTGTGACTTGGAATGATTTTATAATATTCATGTCTTTCTTTAAATATGGGAAATTATCAGCTACTATCTTTAACTAAACATCTGGAATTCCTAATAGACATTGGTATCCTTTCTCATTTTATTCCTCCATGTCTCTTAATTTTTCCATCTCAACATTCTGTGCTCATTCTAGAAAATTTCTTCAGATGTAATTCACAGTTCATTAGTATTCATTTATGCAATTTCTCTTTTCTTCCTAAAAGTTTTCATTAAATTTTAAAATTTGAAAACTATATTTTTCTTTTTTATAAGTATTATTTGGTTCTTTTTCAAATCTGCTAATATGTTTTCATAGTGTCTTACTGTTGGTTTCTTCCTTTTTAACTTCATAATTATTTTAATGATTAGTTTATGCTTTTTTTCCCCAATTATTAACATATCTTAAGATTTTAGATTTCAAATCCTCCCACTTATGGTGCCTGCTTAGTCTTTGTTATGTTGGATAATTCTCATGTGTGACTTCATTATTATTCATTTGATTATAAACTCATTTTCAGTTTCTTTTTCTTAAAGAGCTCTGTGTGCTCTAGTTAAAACATGTTTCCATAGAGAATTATAGGTTTCTGTTTATATATATTACATTTGAAGGATTCATGCACTGTGAATATAAGTTCAAGCCCTATATTGATACACACCAGAGCCTGGTATTTTGATTTGTCACAGTAGAGCTATTTTTTTTCCTTTCATTTCATCTAGATTCATAGTCAGACAAGCTCTAGTCACTTCACTGGATCAGAGGGTGCAGTTTTTGCTGCTTCATCAAGTAGGAAGCAGCTCCCTCTTTGGTCTTGAATTTATGTGAGAATTTCTTTTCTCTTTCTTTCTCTTTCTTTCTTTCTTTCTTTCTTTCTTTCTTTCTTTCTTTCTTTCTTTCCCTCTCTTTTTTAAAATAGGCTGTGGTTTTTTTTTTGTTAAGATTTTTATAACAGTTGATTTACAATGTTCTGTCAATTTCTGCTGTACAGCAAAGTGACCCAGGAGAATCAGTCAAATCGTGTTCCATCACAAGTGACTAGATATAGTTCCTTGTGCTATACAGCAGGATCTCATTGCTCATCCACTCCAAATGCAATAGTTTGCATCTACTAACCCCAAACTCCCAAATTTCAGTTCCAGATCTGAAATTATCAGTATAGGAAAGCATAAAAATTATTTTTATTATTAAATTAGAGTGGTTTTACTCTAATTAAATGTTTCATTTGACTGTCTTTATTTTTAATAATTAAAGAAAATCATTAAGAATTATTGTCCAATATCTATAAATTTTCAAGCAACTGGTGTATTTCATCTTATATTACATAATATGTACATTCTTAAAAATTGCTGTGTATTCTTTTCTTATCATGTTTCCTGAGTTACACCCAGTATCATCAGTTAGATAATTTTCCTTCTTGTTACCACAACAATTATTGAAGTCTATTCCTTTTATATTAACTGAATACATGCAATCCTTATTGAATCTAAAAGTGGCTAGTCCAACTTCATCCATAGTGAAGTTACTTTGCCAGACAAACAGAATAACAGAGCAAACAATTTATTCTGATGTGTCCCAGAATAGGACACTTAGTCACTGGAAAATGTAATTAAGAAAATCTCAGGATCAGAAAAGATGCCTTTTGCTGCCTAGGTTGTGGGCTGTTTGATTCCATAATGGCTACAGTGTAGCCACTCTGGCATTACTTAGCTATCAGGATTAGATTTCTCAGGCAATGTAGCTTTATCTAATATGTAAATTTACATATTTCATTTAAGGAGGTGTAAAGGCTTGAAAGAGTTAAAATGACTGGATCAGACTGATTTTAGTGCATAGCTGACAACAGGAAGAATCAGTGAGATTAATAAGAGTTGGATCGTTGACTGGAAAAACTTGGAGGAGAAAAACTACAAAGAAGAATATGATTAGAGTTATTGTATGACCACTCTTTTAACGGGTCTGAATATTTATTTGCTTCTGATCAACAGTTTGCCACTCTACTAACATGAAATCTCCACGAGAAAAGGGGTCAGGACACAGGACTAGGAAGACTGACAGGCACAGGAGGTTTTCATAGTTATTTTTGAAAGCTGTGAAGTAGAGATTGAGACAATTCAGCACAGGAATGGACTATGACTGTCCTAAGACTCTCTTTTGAATGTGGCCAATACTCTATCTTATACCCCCTGCCCCCCTTTTTTTGTTTTTTTTTTTGATTTTTTGCTTTTTAGGGCTGCACCTGCAGCATATGTAAGTTCCCAGGCTAGGGGCTGAATTGGAGCAACAGCTGCTGGCCTACATTGCAAATACAGCAACGACAATCTGAGCTGAGTCTGTGACCTGCATCACAGCTCACCACAACTGCTTATCCCTGATCGACTGAGCAAGGCCACGGTTTGAACACGCATCCTCATGCATACTAGTCGGGTTCGTTAACTGCTGAACCACAACAGGAACTCCCTGTCTTATCCTTTACTCTTGTTTCTTGAGAACGGAATGGAAAAGAGGAATGCTTTACACTGAAAAATTTCTTTAAAAAGGTTTCTTTAATGGAAAATGAACCGTTATTTTCCCAGTGGGATTTCCAGAGTGAAGGGAAATTTTAGGAACCTACACGGTAACTTCTGTTGTGCCTCAACCTAAACAGTAATAGAGATTCTGGCAACTTTTCTTCTAGATATTTTATTTTACTAAAAATTAGAAATGATGAAGAATTATGGTCCCTTTTTCTAGGATGGACTTCTAACTTTTTGCTTCACACTGCAGATTAGCCTAGTAGTGAGGCTTCATCAAACCAAGAGATGCTAGATATTACAGGCCTTTATGTTGAAATTATCAATTTTTCTTTGAATGGAGAATTTTAGTCATGACAATATAGTCTGTCTGCTTTTCCACCTCTCCCACTTGTTTGTCAGGTTAAATTAAAGTAAATGGGACTCAGAGCTGCTAAGCCTTCCTTGACATCCAAGGAATAGTGAAGGAATAAGACAGATATGCTCCTATTTGGCTTATTCATACTCCCTGGCTTATTCATACTCCTTGTCCTCCATCCCAGGCACAGGTACTTCCTGCTTTCCCAACCATCTAAATTTAATGAAAAGAAAGAGAAATAGTAAAATAGGAAACACTAAAATTCAAATAGAACAAAATGTTCATTTGGTGTACTGTCAGGTGTAAGAGTAGCAAATTCAGCAAAGTGCCTAAAATACAGTAGGTATTTGAGAAATATTTAGCAAATTAAAGAAACACCTATATGGGTAAAGGCAGAAAACTGGTAAATGCGGTCCACCTGGACGCTTGATGCTGAACTTTCTGAAAGACAGGATAGAACTCCTTAGGAAGTAATGTCAATAAAGTCTTGAGTGGTGGGTTGAATAATTCAGAGAAAAATATGTTGGTAGATGGAGTTCTCTATTTACATCATTTGCTGATGTTCCTTGAAATCATGCCCATTGTCTCTGCTTAAACACTAGCTAAATGGATGTGTACATATAATACACATCTATTCCTTAAAAAATAACTGACTGCACCTGCTCCCCTGAGTGATGAAATGACCATTAATGATCATCCTCTCTATTTAATAGCCAGTTGAATATGGCTCAGCTACCTTTATTTGAGACCACTTTGCCCCTCACGCTCTAGCTCTACCCCAAATCTCTTCCTTCCATCTACTTCTTCTCTGCTCAGGAGGATACTGCTCATGTTATAACCACTTTTCTCTGTGTTTTCCAAAAGCCTCCTACCCTCTCTTTCTCATTTACCTATGATCCAACTTGTTTTTCTTTGCTGTTTCCATTCAAAGGAAACAAGAATTTTTGAAAAATATTTTCTTTAATTGATTTACTTTTTAAAATCACACAGTACTATTTTCTATTATTTT
This sequence comes from Catagonus wagneri, assembly GCA_004024745.2. Taxonomy (NCBI): domain Eukaryota; kingdom Metazoa; phylum Chordata; class Mammalia; order Artiodactyla; family Tayassuidae; genus Catagonus; species Catagonus wagneri. The sequence continues at coordinate 17,229,657 of PVHT021183617.1, read as the reverse complement.
CCACTTCCAACTCTCTCTTTACAAATCATATGATTTGACTATAATTTTATGGATTAAAAAATGGAATCTGAGCATCAAACATCATTTATAGCAACATTTCTGGGTGAAAATGTTTTGAGTTTGAAATATTTAACTTCTAAATTAAACTTGTGAAATACAACGTAGTTGAAATTAGTGGCCGCTTGTATTGCAAATGTGGTTTAAACCCAGCTTAAAAATCAAGAGTATTTTTATTTATTATTTATTCAACTATTTCAGGATACATTTATTTTATAAAGAAAGTACATCTGAAAACCTAGAGATCTTGAGCATTTTCCCCTTTTAGACCATTATGGATTCTACAACATAGGAAGCAGGAATTAATTTTATGTGTCAGTCTCTGCAGTTTTCCTAGTAAGTCTAATGTGCTTTTCTGCTCTCATCCAGTGCCAGTGGTAATCACAACATTCTGTATTTTCATGGTTCAGAAGACAGTTCTTTGTTCCATCTAGCTCAAAGGTATACTGCTGAGTTTGGCATATTTAGTTGGCAAACTATGTCTAACACTTTTTGCACTAAAAATAAAGCAATGAGGAAATTCCCTTACTAAAATCAGCTAACAGGAAAATATTCACTTATGAATAAATGGGGTACTCTTAGCCAAAAATTTTAACTTAATTGTACCAATAAATTACCTTTTGAAAGTTTGACACTGATAGGAATTGTCTCAGTGGAAACTGTAATGGAAGTATAGATTGGAATTCTTAAAGAAGTGATGCTTGTTAGACATATCAAATACTGAAAGAATGCCTTATTTAGAAAGCTTTGTAAAACTGAGGACTCAAATGTGGAAATAATAACTGCACAGATTATGAATTTAATACCCTTTACTATTACAGAGATCACTTATTTTTTGGTGACTTCGGGAAAATTTAAAATTGATAAACATTCATATCCTTAACATCTTTAATATTTAATTTTTAATTTCAAAATATTTAAGACTCAAATGAAATGGGAAACAGTCTAAAATCCTTTGTACAGTCCTAGGAAATAATAATATGTAGGAAAACTCAAAATCCTAATCTAATTTATTTTCAATAGTTTTATATCAATTATATGTCTATAGTTTTACAATGTTCTCCTCTGGGCTCTTTTCTTGCTCTCATGTTTTGGAGTAGTAGTTTTTAAACTTTGGAGTGCACTGGGATGATCTGATATACATATTTTAAATGCTGGTTCTAGAGCCTTCTCCCAAAGATGCTGATTAAATAAGTTTGGCATGGAACCCAGGAATAGATATTTTCTTAGGTTGCTTCAGGCTACATTTTGAGGTAATTCCCAAAATATTTGCAAAGTAGAAGATGAAATTATTTCTAGAAGGTATCAAAGAGAACAAAATGGCAATAACTTTAAGAACTATATGGTAAGAACCACACTGTCCAAGCATTAGCAATGCCCTTCATTATAAAATGACTGAAATAACCATTATATATTAGCAGTGACAATTATTCCCTAGGAAACTAAAGTACTTTGATTCCAGGTACATGCGCTTTCAGAATCACTGCATTTGTTTTAATAATCTATGTAAAGAAATTACAACAGTTGGAAAGAAACATGTTTCAGCAACAATTGTGATCCTCTACGGTAATATCACACTGATTCAGAGATAGGAGAAACTTCTAGTATTGAAATGGTTCACTCCCGAAAGGTGAAGAACGTGTGTTATAACACAAGCTTACTGGACAGATTTATTTAACAAGGTGGTGAATTCATAGGTATAGTTGGTTTATTTCCGTACAATTTTAGTATTGGAGACCTACTATAGCCAACTTCCTTGGGGCGTGGGGAAACTAAGATGCAAACAGAGGAATAAAGTTCAAGACACAGCCTTATACTGTAACATTTCTCCTGTCTACAGTGAGAATCATGTGAAAGTCGATTATTTGGAAATCCAAAACTTCAGTAACATGAGCCTCCCAATAACGATCTGTGAGATAATTTAATCACCTCCAATTTACTTCAGAGAATTGTGTTTTGGCCTAGTAAAAGGGTGTTAGAAATGACAGACCAAAGAGGCAATTTGATTGGTTAATGAAGAGTCTAAGAATGATAATTAAATTTGATAGAATTCATTAGTTAAGACATTCAAGCAGATACTTTACAACTCCAATTATGTACTTGAACGTATGTAATAGTCACGATGTGATATATGTACTTCATTGTTGAACTAGGCATATATGAAAGAGTAAGACATGGTATGGCACAGTGAAACATCAGCCTGAGACAAATTCTGCCTCCACTCCCACCCCTCACCCAATACTGCTGCTAAGATATCATCTGTACAGCAGGGCACAGAAGCACAGAGGCAGATGCTATGGCATATTCTTTTAGAGTGCAAGGCTGCTCAGGATCATCTACAGATAATGAACCATGACAACTGTGGATCTGATGAAGTACAAAATGAGAGTGGGAGAAAGCAGAAATGTTAACGTGTGTCCAATACCCCATCAATAAAGCAAGCACTTCAAGGGCATTAATACCAGTCATAAATTCAAAAGACATGATAAATACTAATATTTCCTTTGCAACCATAGAAACATGTTTGTGAAGGAAGAGATAACGGTTCTACTACCTTCTGCACAAATGCATCCTCCCCTTACCCTGTTGCCATCACAAGGTATGTAAGGGGAGGAGGCGATGATCAATCAAACATGTCAAAGTTTATGTGTTTTTCCAAATACCTGTATTAGACAGTTGCAGTGCAATTTCCAGGAATGAAGCAATAGGCAGGTGAATGACCTTCTAATCTGAATCCAGGTGTTTGTCAAACTCTTGCTAGTTCTCGTTTTTCCTGGTTGCCCTTGAGAGAGAAGAAAAAAAATTGAAAAAAAATCATAAAAATGCTGGCCTGCAACTCTGCACTTGTCTTGCTATTGGTATGTATAGAGACTTTTGCTTATGCAGCGCATTCTTTATTCACATCCTGCTCCAGCTTCCTTAATTCCTGCTTGTGCTGGGTGTTCCAGGCTAAGATCCAGGGTATGAATCACGTGGACATAAAGAAAAATCTAGAATGAATGAATGTTTCAAGAAAGCAACTTTTTCATATTTCTTCTGCCATATCCTGTTCCATGGCATTGCTCTGTAGAGGAGAAATAGCATGTGCTTCCTCAGAAGGCACCCAGTGGAATTACCACCCGCAGGGAATTATCTCTAAGCAATTCACACTTTGTTTTGCTAACAAGACTCCTTGTTAGGATACTGGAGTGCTATCCTTCTCTGGCAGTGTTCCCCCACCTTTTAGAATTATTGAAAAGCTGAGTCTATTTTGATTTGTGAATCTCTTTGTAAGCAACAGCAGCTGCAGCAGTGCTAATAAAAAGGAAAGGCATTGCTATTTACCTAGGAAGGACACTGAAATACTGAACATACAAAAGCCTCCGACTTGTGGAGGAGGTCTATCAAATATTTTAACAGTTTCCTTCCTTGCTTGCTTCCTTTGTCCTTTTCTCCACCCTCCTTTCTTTCCCTCTTCCCTTCATTCTTTCTGTTTCCTTCAACACACTTTATTGCATTTATCCATTTCTTGATACGGAGCAACCTAATATATTTTATTTGGAATCTTTAAATAATGATTTTAGAATATGAAATTTCAGAAAAACTAAAGTAGCGTAATTCATTCACAAATGGAGACGCTCACATAGGGAGGCTTTCAGTTATCAGCTGCACCTTGTTGCCCCAATTAAGAATGAACACTTTGCAGAATCCAGTGGTGCTGATAGTAATCAGACCACCCTGCTCTCTTTACAGTTTGAGTTTCAGTTCTCTAGAGGAAGCTAACATGGCAACACCCTGTTATTTGAAGATTCAGGTTTTCCTACTACAAGATAAATGAATACACAATAGCTCTGCAGCTTTCATTATATTCTGAAGAGAAGTTTATAGTTCCTCTGCAGATATTAAGGAGTTCTCTTTGCCAAGTAATGGACCAGCATTGTTCTGGCATAAATCCGTGTAAGAAAATCTTTTGAGGGTTTCCTGGGTTTGGGAAAACCTTACTTGTTGGTGTAAAAGAAGACATGCTGCATAAGAGAGCCTAACTCCCCGAGCGGCTTCTGGGCCATTTTGTCTGGCTGAGGCAGACAAGGGATGGTTGGCCTCTGCTCAGATTGTTTCCATTATAAGTACTTATTGATAATCTGTTATTCATTCCATGAGTATTAATTGTGTATCTATTGTAGACTGATTTTTTTGCTTTTTTTTTCTTTTTGGACTTTTTGGCTAGGTCTTGAGGAAAAAATTTGAAAAGATAGTTTACCTCTGAAAAAACTGGAGAGAGAAGGAAAAAATATTACTAAGTGCCACAATGGAGATTTAGAATATGGTAGGTATTGAAAAAAGGATTCTCCCTATCCTCGAGGAGAATTCTAAGCTACCATATAGAAAGAAGTAGAAAACATTATCAATGCTATATATTTAGGCTCATACGTGTGTGTGCCTTTCACACACACATGAGGTGAGGTGGATCAAACAGTAAAGCCCTAAGCTATACTGCCCTCTGGAATTATTTAATAGTTTATGCAGCTGTGGCTTTTCACAACTGGGTCTTCTTTTCAACAATGATTCCAAGCATAAAATGGTTTTTCCCACCAGAAAGCATTAAAAACTCTTCTCCCATGGCTATAGATCCCAGGAAGTATCTTATTTCTCGGAGCACAACCCTCAGAGTCATTTCTTAAATGTCGGTGAGAATACATGGGTTAGTACTATACACCCATTTTGGAAGCCAAATAGGAAAGATTAAAAACCATCTGTCATTGGAACTATGAGCCTATAAGCAAGCAGTAGACTTCCTGCAGAGTCTGGGGCAGGAACAGTATTTAATACAGATTTAAAAACAAAAGATTCAACTAAAATCATTTAGCTCAGTCACATGGTTTAAAGGCTATTACCAGCTCCCACCAGAATTCACTTTGCAATATGTTACATAAAACCATGTGTTGTAAATCTAAGACAGTTTTGATGGAGATTCATTCATTCTTTCAGAAACGATTTTCTAAACGCTTGTGCTAGCTAGGCAGGGTACAAGACACTGAAAGTTCATTGACAAAGGAGACAAACAGCTGCCTCTAGCGCCCACCTCACCTTGACCTCCAGAGCTTGTAGGATAATGAAAGAGATGATAAACACACACACACACACACACACACACACACACACACACACACACACACACAGGGTGTGTGTCATGCAGTGTTTAAATTGTAATAAATTCCCTAAAGGACAGGTAAAGAGGCTAGGAAAATGAGAGCGGGGGAGCTGCATCCAGAATTGGCTTCTGGCAGAAATCACGTTTAGGAATTCACTGAATTTGGGGATAAGGTTGATGTAAAAGGGTAGATACAAGGTGGAACAACATATGTATAAAGTCCTGAGGTGGAAAGGAGCTTCATATGTTTGAGGAACTAGGACAACAAATCAAAGGTCATTGTGGTTGTAATGTGAGTAAGGGGAGGCATGGAGGGTGTCAAGGCTGGAGGCAGGCATGTGTCAGACCCTGCTGAGGGGTCTGGTGAGGGAACCAGAGGAAGCTGCTGAAGCATAAAATGCCTTTAGTTACTCTCTGAACAATTACTTGGGGTGGGGATACTTATCACAATTTTTAAAAAAGACTTTCTTTTACCTATTCTTAGGAGGGACATCTATTTATGGATTTAAAAGTTAATTCTCTAACTCGATATTTAATAGGTTTAGGTTTATTTGTTCTCTTCTAAGTCATGCTGTATTTTGCTTCCTAGTACTCAGCATTACTCTACATGTATGCTTATTTGTTTCTTCCTCTCATCCTCACTACCTTCTCAAACATCTCTAAGAGCTAGGTTTTTTTTTTTTTTTTTCCAGTTGGGTTCACTGATGCATATCTGGTGCCTAGAACATCATTTGGCTGCTATTCTATGAAGCAGTAGACCAGTCAATACATCTTGAATGTATAAATGAATGGATAATTTAGAAAACTGTCTCCCTGATGTTAGCAATCATTTAGTGTTATTTTTCTCCCTCAGTTACTTTCATATGAAGTCAGCTTTACATGGTAAAGTGGAGCATATTAGACAAATAAAATGTGTTCCTGGTGGTTTATCATCAAAAAACAGTATTTGTAAATATACAAAAAGCTCATACAACTCAATAACAAATAAAAACAACAACAAAAAAAACCAATGAAAAAATGGGCAGGAGACAAAATAGAAATTTCTCCAGAGAAGACATACAGATGGCCAAGAGGCACACGAAAAGATACTCAGCTTTGCTATTTATTAGAAAAAAGCAAATACAAACTAAAATGAGTTTATCACCTTACAATGGTCAGAATGGTCATTAGAAAGCCTACAAATAATAAATGGTAGAGAAGATGGAGAGAAAAGAGAACCCTTCTACACAATTGGTGGTAATATAAGTTGGTGCATTCACTATGGAAAACAGCATGGAGGTTCCTTAAAAACACAAAAATAGAGTTGCCGTATGATCCAGCAATCCAGAGAAAACTCTAATTTGAAAAGACATATACCTTAATGTTCATAGCAGCACTATTTACAATAGTCAAGACATGAAACCTCCCTAAATGTCTTTTGGAAGGCGAATGGATAAAGAAGATGTGATACACACACTACAGACACACAGATACACACACACACACACACACACACACACACACACACACACAATGGAATACTACTCAGCCATAACAAAGAATGAAATGATACCATTTGAAGCAACATGGATGGACTTAGAGATTATCATACCAAGTGAAGTAAATCAGACAAATATCATGTGATAACATTTTATATGTAAACTAAAATATGAGACAAATGAACTTATATACAAAACAGAAACATTATAGCTCTAAAAAAGAAAATAAAAATAAAAAATAATTTTGAATAAAACACACACATACACCAAAACAACAGAAACAAACTCACAGACAGAAAATAAATTTATGCTTATCAAAAGGGAAATGGGGTCAGAGGGGATAGGAGTTTGGGATTAGCAGATACAAACTACTATAAATAAAAAAAGATAAAGAACAAGGTGCTACTATATAGCACAGGGAAATATATTCAATATTCTATAATAAACCGTAATGGAAAGGAATATGAAAAGTTATATACATACACCCACATACATATACACACATATATAGTGAACCTTGGTAAAGAAAATATAAATGATTAGTTTATGATGAATTATCTCAGGTTTTTTGACCTGATAATATAAGCAAATCACAGACAATATACCAACAAAATTACCTGAGACATTAAATTTAAGAATAATTACTTTTGAATATTCCTTATACACAGATGTCCTATAAGATAACTGCATAAGAAGACTCCTGTTTGCAAAGTGCAAAGGTAAAAAGTAGAGGGTGGAAAGCAGGAGAGGTGGGTGCATACTTACATCATTCAAAATGTTTTTCCCTGTTAAAAAATTATTTAAGACAAAATGTTTGCAAATTGTATTAGAGATGTAGAATGTAACGGTACTTTAAGAATGATCTAGTCCTTGGTTTCATTACCTATTGGTGAGGACTATAGGTCCAAGAAGACTGCAAATTCTCTAAAGCATTATGTAAAATTGTATGCACTTATGCTTTTGTGCAATGTCATCAGATTCTTTAAAGGGATCAGTGATTCTCCTGCTAGATAAAATGTTCAGAAATGGAAATTCACTTGCTCAAGTTCCCACAGTCTACTAGTAGCATGGCTGTCATTCATGTCTTTTGATTATCAATCCAGGGGGTGAAAAGTGCCTTATTCATTAGAGACAACATATTTCCTTGCTAATACACAGTCCAAGTCAAACCAACATAGCACTGTACTTTTAGAATACATTAAAATAGCATAAAATACTTAGAAAAACAAGTTTTTGCTTTATCATTAGAATGGAAATTTGTTTGCTTTCAAAGCAAAAAAAAAAAAAATTGCCAGAGAAATCTTTTACCATATTAGTCATGAAATAATAGCCACAAAGAATTTTATATAATTTTATTGTAATTTGATCAGAAAAAAAGAGAGTTTGGAAAACTTGGCTCTCTTGCCTGATTTAATCCACAAAACAGTGTATCTATTTTCATCTTTTTTAAAAAAATTATTTCTAAAATCTCAATATAGAATACACTGAATTTTAACCTGTTTTTGTTCAACTGATTGCCTTCAGTTTCTCTAGTCCTTTGTTAGTGAGGACAAATGAATACATTCCTTTTTTTTTTGGTAAATTTATTTGCAACTTTGATTTAAAATTATTCAGAAAAGGTTTGGATTTATTTATAAGATAAATTTAGTTAGGAAAGGCATCTAGTCTAGAGATTTGCTAAATCTGGCCATCATACACGCAATCTATTTTTTAATGCCATGATCTAATGACATTAACATACCACTCTTAGTGGTATGTTGATTACTACATAACAAACTAGCAGCACTTGCCCACTGTCTGAATTTAGGTAAACTCTAACCGAAACTGTAGCTGAAAGTCATTGGGATGACAGACTTAGGAAAAACACACAAGCATGGAAGATACCTCATACAACATTACATAGAACTGGGAGAAAATATTTGCAAATGAATCAACTGACAAGGGATTAATCTCCAAAATTTACAAACAGCTCCTACAGCTCAATACCAAAGAATCAAACAACCCCATCCAAAAATGGGCAGAGGATCTAGGCAGACAATTCTCCAGAGAAGACATGCAGATGGCAAGTAAACACATGAAAAGATGTTCAACATCAGGCCTCATTAGTGAAATGGAAATCAAAACCACCAAGAGTTACCACCTTACACTGGCCAGAATGGCCATCATCAAAAAGTCTACAAACAATAAGTGCTGGAGAGGGTGTGCAGAAAAAGGATCCCTATTACATTGGTGGTGGGAATGCAAATTGGTGCAACCACTGTGGAAAACCGTATGGAGATTCCTCAGAAAACTCAAAATGGAATTACCGTTTGATCCAGCAATCCCACTCCTGGGCATCTATCCAGAGGAAACCATGACTCGAAAAGACACATGTACTCCAGTGTTCATTGCAGCACTCTATACAATAGCCAGGTCATGGAAACAACCTACATGCCCATTGACAGAGGAGTGGATAGGGAAGATTTGGTACATACACACAATGGAATATTACTCAGTCATTAAAAGGAACGAAATGCCAACATTTATAGCAACATGGATGGACCTAGAAATTATCATGCGAAGTGAAACCAATCAGACAATTAGATAGCAACACCCAATGCTACCCCTTACATGTGGAAACTAAAAAGACACAATGAACTTCTTTGCAGAACAGACAATGATTCACAGACTTTGGAAAACCTTGGTTTTTCAAATAAGACAATCTGGGGGGTGGGGGGATCCACTCTGGGTTTGGGACGCAAAATCTATCTAATTGACTTGTGATGATTTTTTGTACACCTATAATTGAAATAAAATTCATTACGTTAAATAAAAAAGATTACATAGATCTAAAAACAATTTTAAGGCACTAGGTCAGTCACAGCCTCAATTTATTACAACCACTGTAAGTATTATAATTATTCTTGTATTGAATAAGCCAAAAGATTAACATTTTATTCTCCATAGCAATCTGCACCCTCAAGTGCCAGCAGATTTTCCTAAATGTACTGAATGCATCAGGGAAGAAAACAAGCAATAATTCATAGATAAGGTTAGAAACCTATTATTTCATTTTATTTTATTATCTTTTTAGGGTCACACCAGGGGTATATGGAAGTTCCCAGGCTAGTGATCGAATGGGAGCTGCAGCTGCTGGCCCACACCACAGCCACAGCAACATTAGATTCAGGCCAGAGGTCAAATTCACATCCTTATGGATACTAGCTGGGTACATTGCTAAGCCATGACGGGAACTCCCAAGGCTAGAAGTCTAGAGACACAAAATGTTAGAACCAGCTGAATACTGCTATGTTCTTAGATTTTCTTTAGTTGTTTGTTTGAAAGGTACTCAATATAGTTTTCAAAGAAGCATAATTTATTAACATTTGTGATATTAGTAAATTTGAACTTTTAAAGTTTGAAATATTTATATTTTATAATTATATATAATTTATTATTTTACTATAAATTCAATTTAAGAAAAAAATGAAATTTAAATA
>PVHT021183617.1:17146262-17219412 GCA_004024745.2 Catagonus wagneri | reverse complement strand
CAGTGGGTTAACGATCCGGCGTTGCCGTGAGCTGTGGTGTAGGTTGCAGACGCGGCTCGGATCCTGCGTTGCTGTGGCTGCGGCACAGGCCAGTGGCCACAGCTCCGATTAGACCCCTAGCCTGGGAACCTCCACATGCCGCGGGTGCGACCCGCGGCCATAAAATGACAAAAGGCAAAAAAAAAAAAAAAAAAAAAAATAAATAAATAAATAAATAAAAAACAACTACTGTATGAAAAAAGTTTGAGTGATATTTACAGTAAAGGACCAAACTGGTCTTTCACAGATTTTTACATTTTTGGTTGTCACTGGGTTCTCTGTTCAGAACTTCCTAGTTATAATCCTCAATTCCTTTGTCTAAAAAATTAATAATAATAATTATCTGAGAATGCTATTTTGAAACCTGCATAAATTAATCCACTTGAATGTTAGCACATAATAAACTCTGTTAGGTTGGGTAGTGTTAATGTTACTATTACTGACATAATTTTTCTTTTGAATATCAAGTTAATACAATTTCAAACATAAACACTACAGCCTAAAAGTTTGCATTCTTGAATGCGGAAAGCACATGCAATTATGATATACTGGGGTGTACAACACTGTACTGATTGTTATTCATAATTTTTATGCACATGTCATATTTCCTTATCTTTCCTCTAAGTCTCCTGAAGGAAAGAACTGTCTTATTAATTCATCTTTCCCTTTCTTTTGTTCTCTATCTCTTCTTTCTTCTCTCCTTTATATCTCCACATACTTAGAGAGCATCTACTTTGTGCTAGGCACTTCTGTAGGTGTGAAGTTATGGGGGCAAACAAGACAGATCAAGTCTCTGCCTTCCTGTTGCTTAATTTCTTATAAAGGTTGATCAAAACTCTGTTACTACTGAATTTGCTAAATTCAATACCAGTGCCAATACTGGAGTGCCAAATACAAAAATAAAGACATGAGCAAACCTCTAGTGTGTTGTTGAAGGCTAGCTGGTAAGTAAATCGTTTGTTAAGTCCTTTCTATTCTACGAAGATGATAATACTCTTCTCCCTATTTCTAACCTCATTTCTCCACACTCTCCTCCGTTTTAAAATTAGTCAAATCATACTTCTGGCAGTTCCCATCATGACTCAGGGGAAACGAATCTGACTAGGAACCATGAGGTTGTGGGGTCGATCCCTGGCCTCGCTCAGTGGGTTAAGGATCTGGCGTTGCTGTGAGCTGTGGTGTAGGCTGCAGACGCGGCTGCGATCCCACATGGTTGTGGCTGTGGTTGTGGCTGGCAGCTACAGCTCAAATTCGACCCCTAGCCTGTGAACCTCCATATGCTATGAGTGTGGCCCTAAAAGGAAAAAAAAAAAATCAAACTTCTGGAATAAGTCCAGCTATTCCCTCCAACCCACACCTGACTTATTCCTACTCAAATTCCTTACCATGGCCCATAAGCATTTTCTGGCCTCATCTACCTTCCCATCCCTCTCTTCCTCAGTCATCTCTTGACATTCCTCCAGCTCCACAAACCACATTCCTACCCAGTGCCATTGTGCTTGCTCTTCTCTCTACCATTCTTGACCTTCCTCTGGATATTCGCATGACTCATTTCCTCCGTTTATTTCAGTCGAATCTAATGTCACCTTTGTAGGCAAGTCTTCCATTGGCACTGTACCCATTTCCTCTATGTATTTTATAAGACTTATCAAGACCTGATATTACAGACTTTTGTTTATGTGCCCCTTTGTTTATTTTGTCTCTCTCTTGCCACAACTCATGAAGGCAGACATTCCTCTCTTATTTGGGTCCATTATATGAGCACCTTGGATTATATCTGGCCCATATGGTCATTCTATAAATATCCACTGTATGAATGGGTTCTTCATGTTTCAGTTTAGATATTTTGTTCTCTAAAGTATTACTGAATCCCACACTGCCATGGTTCCCTTAAAGTCTAGATTAGGTGTCCTGCCTAAGTGTTTGAGTCCACCCTGCACTATGCCTACCACAGACTGGAAAAGTACTTGGCTTTCTTAGAGGTAATGTGTGTAGTGAAGGTCCTTTCAGGTCTATTTTCCTTTCAGAATTCAGAGTAAACTAAGAGACAATATAAGTTATCCTTTTCAAATTTGTTATAAATATACACGGAACAATCTGAGATTCATAGATGAAATTTTCCATGAAATGGTATAGAATTCCATACTCTTGTATTAATTTCATTCTGTTTCCTTGGACATTGCTGATAAAATATTCCCTCTGTATATTTCAGAGATTCCAAAATTTATTTTGGGCAGGCTGCAGTAAGTGAACTATAGATCTTTATGAGAATCTCATGAGTCTTCCAAAAATTTTTACATACAAGCAATACATTATTTATGCTTTTAAGAGATCAAAACCAACCTGAAGCCCCATATAGACTCCTACTCCATGGATTTTAGGGTAAGAATCTTTATTCTTTTACTTCTATATTCCTGCTTTGTTCATTTTTCTCCATACTTAGCCAGAATATTAGTTCCACATCACCTACCCTTTTAAACATATATTCACTTTTCTCCTCTTTACTGTGAAAACTTCATAGTGAACTTTTCTGCATTTACTTCCATATTTCTATTAAATCTTCAGCAATCTGCCTTCCTCATTCATTATACTAAAGTCATCAGGCACTTCACGGTTGTCAAATTCAACACTTAATTATCAATTTTCAACTTCTCAACATTATTGAGATTGCTAAGCACCATTCAACCATTTCAAAACTTTGGTTTTGAGTCTCTGTGTATATTTTTTGGTTTTTGTAGTTCTGTTTTATTGTAGTCTCTTTTTCCGCTTCCTCCTCACTATACTCTAGACCCATATTTCCTCCTGATGGTTATCTACTTATAGATGTCCTACTGGTGTATTAAACCTACAAACCTCAAATGAAATGTTGCACATTTCCCTTACAGCTATTTTTTATTCTTATTTCCCTGGATTAGTATGTGATAAGAAAACAGAAATTCATCTTTTACTCCATCTAATTTCCACTCCCACATCTGATTAAGTGTCACATATTATTGATTCTTCTCATGAAACGTCCCTGATATTCTTTCCCTTTTATTCTCTCAGTCCTCTGACTAATCCAGCCTCTTATCATGTTGTTGCCTATATGTGCTTTAGCTTCATAACTGATGTCTTCCCTTTAATATCCTGCCACTTCATTCCAAGCTCCACAGTGCCCTGCCCTCTAGCCTTGCTCTTTTTACAATATCAGAGCACTTTGTGTTGCTATTAAAAGACTTGCTTTATTCTCCCAAGTACTGAAGTTGACTGCATACAAGTCTCCTTTTGCCATAAGATTATTAATTCCTCAAGGGGAGAAATATTTTAGCTTCTTCTGTATCTCCCCCAGTGTCCCCTTGCTACAGTCTACACTTAATAAATATTTGTTGAATCAAGCATAAACTGTGAGAAAAAAGTCAGAAAATATGTCATCACTGTGTTAGGCATGCTAAGATGCTATTCTCTACTGCAACACAAGGAATAAAACTATATCATTGTTCCTAATAGTTTTGCTCAAACATTAGCTAATGTTTTATTATCCTCGATATTCAGTTTTTGAACAGAGGAATTGTTCGACAATATACTGGAAAAATTAAAGAGAGTAGAAACATATACTGACTTAAGTAGTCATATAAAATTAGAAGGCAAAGATTATTTCACTGAAGTTTCTCCCAGTGGTTATTAGCAAGATAAGGGTTTTATGAATATTAACTCTTTTGAGTGTTTTAGATGTATAAAAAAGAACACAGGAGGAATACTTTCTCCAATATGATATCAAATGATCTAAAAGGGGATTAAATCACATTTCTGAGTTTTGAATCATAGCTCTGGATTCTGTCTAAGGTTCTATAAACAGATAGGTGACTTACCTTGTCAATGTTTTTATTCTAACTTATTTGAAACAAGTGATATGACAGAATATTTGACATATGTTCTGTGAAAAGTGAAAGATGTGATGTGAGAAGAAATTACTCCTTTGCCAGGCAAAAGAAATAGACAAGGTGGTATAGTAGAAAGACTGTGGGTCTTTAGAATTAGACAGGCTTAGAATTAAGTTATGACTTTAAAATCTTAAGAGAATTGTTCAAACTCCTGAGTTTTCTCATCTTTAAAATGATGATAACGGTGCCAGTCTTAGAACTACCAGGATCAAATGAGATGAAGTATGACACGTGAATGATTAAGGGATATAAATGTTTAATGCTCAGCAAATATCGGTCCCTTCCTACTTCCCTGTCTTCTAAGAGAACATAAAATAGTCAAAAATGTAAACTCTGAATCAATAAATTAGATTTCATTATATTCACTTATTCAAGAATACATACTGATGTTCTACCAGGTCCTGGGAAACACAGTATCTTTGGCAGTGACTCTTATACAAGGGGCCCAGAAAGCAGTCTTGGTCCAAGTGTCAGCTCCAGGACTTATGCTGTGGGATCATTGCCAAGTGGGTGGCCCCTGTGTCTTACCCGTGCAAGACTCGGAAGATTGCTTCCTGTAAAATGTAACTGAAAGAATGTTCAATTTATCAGGTACACTTTTAAAGATGTTAAGTGTTAGGAGGACTAGATATAGATCTGGGGGGTAAGTGTGTACTTGTTTTAGATCTAAATATCTTGTATTTGAAATACTAGTAGGTCAACCAAGCACAGAAATCAAGTAGGAAACAGAAAAAGAGGATTATATATATACTATACGCTCCAGGAGAGCAGGGATTGGGTGGTGTATTGTTTGTTCAATATTATATCTCCCTGCTCATGCTCTCTGCTCAATCAGTAATAACAATGACAAAATTGATCTAAGAAAATTCTTATTAAGAGAACACTTATTACGGGCCAGGTTCTATTCCAAGAGTTTTACCAGTGTAGTTAGTGCTCACGACTATGCCATGGAATATGAGAAACTGAGGCACAAAGATATTAAGGAACCTCCCCCAAGTCACATCACCAATAAGTATAGCTGACATTTACACCCAAGCAGTTTGTCTTCAAAGTCCACACTCTTAACTACCCTTCCTAATTGGCAAAACTAAGGAATAAAAAACAAATTTGAGAGCTGAGGATGGAGATTTGAGACTGTTTGTACAGGTTAGAAACAGAAGCTAAGGGAATCTCCCAGAGAACATGTGAAAACTGAGAAAAGAAAATAGCTGATCATCGTTGAAGAACATCAACATTTAATTCAAGATGGACAGAGAAAATGGAGTATGTCCAAGAGGAGTCAAAGGAAGGGAGCCCTGGGTTGGAAGGCAAGTTAGAAGAAACTTCAAAAAATAGATAGTTTGTCAGGAAGCCAAGTAAGTTATAGATTCAAAGTATATCTCTTGAAAGAGCTACTTCAGAGACAAAGTGAGAGAGAACATAGAGTGAACAATTAAATAAAATGGAATGGAATATGATGGAACATGATAACATAGAGAATAAGTATGATGATACTATTGTGTGCGCACTTCTCATCGCTACTCAGGGAACATTAGTAGTGTGGGACATTTGGGATGTTGATACACACACACAAACACACACACACACCGAACAAGAATTTCATGAACTAAGAAGAAAGATATTTCTTAAAAACAATTAAAAATCACACAATATTTAATTGCTGTTTTATAAGAAATAACTCAGGCAGCAAATATTCTTTTTCAAGATGTGTGAAACTAACAAGTCGAGGGAGATAAACATGAATAATGAAATCTTGAAAGACTTAAAATTATGAATAATGTTTTAAAGATAGAACATTAGGAATTTCTCGTTTCTGAGTGGGTTCATTTCTCTTTCACTTAGTGCACATAAATCAATTTCCTTGTTAGTACATCAGACTATTGACATTACTAGTAGTTAATAATAAAGTATTGTTACTCCTATCATTATTTTAGAATTGTACAGGATTCTAAATTCTTCACATGCAATTGGCCAAAACAACCTCGCTATACAGAGAATAAAGCTGAGAAGGTATATCTTTCCCTTTTTTTTGGTACCCTAAAAATAGAAGAAATCTCATGAGCTTCTGGAGCCCACAGACTTCTCTTTCAAAGGAATTCTTTTTTCTCACTGTTTCTTATTCTAATCAACCAAGGCTGCTATGACAGTGGACTTGGGTAATTGTCTGAGATTAATACTGCAAAGTGCACATGCATGTTTTTTCTCATTTTAAGATTTATTTTTTACTTTATTATCGGTTAGCTATTGTGTCAGAATATCTTCTTCAGAGCACGAGCTGTAAAATCCTGGGTTTTCTTTCTTTTTTTTTTTTTTTTTTTTGCTTTTTAGGGCTGTACTTGGGGCATATGGAAGTTCCCAGACTACAGGTATAATCAGAGCTGCAGCTGCTGGCCTACTCCACAGCCATAGCAACACAGGATCCGAGCCACATCTATGACCTACACCACATCTCATAGCAATGCTGGATCTTTAACCCACTGAGCGAGGCCAGGGATGGAACCCACATCCTCATGGATATTAGTCTGATTTGTTTCTGCTTAACCACAGTGGGAACTCCTAAAATAGTTTTCCCATCATGTGTATTCACTATTACAATAGTGACCATTCAATATATATTTGATATATGCAGTCATTCCATTTTTGGTTTGGACTTTATCTCAAAGTCTTCCAAAATTCTAGATCTTAGGTGGGAAATGAAACAAGGCCTAGAACGCCAAAAAAGTCAGCAAAACCCAGCCAAATCCAGACTTGCAGGCTCCTTCTTATTGAACAGGCCCATGTAATGGATTGAGTTCCCTAAAACAAAAATAGCCCCAAGAAGAAAGTTAAAGATTACATGGTACACCCAAATGCCAATCATGGACTATACAACTCAACAAAAAGGATTCCTGTCTACAAAAACTAAGCACTCCACTGCGGAGAAGGCAGGGGTGGGGGAGGGAAGCCTGAGTCTTGCTTGCTCAGAGCTCCTGACTACTCTGTTGGTCAATAAACCCTGCTTGCAATCTCATGCTCCAGCCTCTGCCTCCTTCTTCCCTGCCATTTTAACATTTAAGGCTACCTGCCCTCCCTAATTCCTTATTTCTTCTATCCTACAAATAAATGCTTATATGTTTGTTTGAATGAGACATATCCCAGACACGAAGCAAGTGTGGAGTACCAATCCGTGGTTCCATTAATATCCCTTGGTGACTTCATAAGGCAAAAGACAGTGCTTTTGGCTCAGCTGGGCCAAAAGACCTACTCGGGGGTTTATACCGACTTGCCAGTAGCTAAGAAGCACCTATCCTGGGATTTCCTGTAAGGGAGATGGCCAGAGATAGATGAAGCCAATCTCCCCTCTCACCCTAACCCAGTCTTCCATAACTAATTTTTCCTTACTTTCAGCTGACTGAGCTCTAAAATTGCAAGCAACCTCTGATGATTCCTTACACACTGTGCCCCACCCTGGCCTCAGCTCCCAATGAGTGGAAGGTGAGTAGAGTGAGTAGGTTCCCCCACCTTTTCTCTTACATTTTCATACCCTTCTGATCTTGTTTCCCATTTTTCATCTCACCAAAAATCTAGCTGCCTAGTCAGCCAGGTCTCATCTGGTCCTGGGGACAAGTGGCATGCTCCCCTTCTTCTGGAAAGACGTTTCCCATCAGGAGAGCCTCATTCACTTTCAGATCCTAGACTTCACAGGGAGATTCCTCTCTGAATGTCTAGGTAGATGTTTTTTTTTCTTTCAGATCCTAGGCCATCTCAGGGGGATGCCTCTCCAAGGTGCCTAGGTGGGCTTTTAACTCCTTCCTCCAAAACCTCCGCTCCCAAATTAATGCTATGGGCACCACCTCCTCTCAGCCTCCACACGATATACAGCCTTTCCACCCTGGGACTCCGCCCAGATATTAAGCCCAAGTGTCTCATATTTTTCCACAATGTGGCCTGGCCTCAGTACAAACTAGATAATTGGAAGCCAGTGGCCTGAGAATGGTAATTCCCAAATTCAACACAATCTTGAAAATTTTGTCCAACATAATAGGAAATGGTCGGAGGTTCCATATCTTCAATGCTTTATCTATCTAAGACCCCAACCCTCCCTTTGTTCTGACTGTAACTTATGCCACATTCTTTTACTAAGTGAAAGACCCCCTCCTCTCATCTCACTCTCCCGACAAACTAAGACAGAAATGCCCCCCCCCCCAATCTGTCTTCCACCTCAGACTATGACCCTATAGATGCTTCAGCTCCCCCTATCAACTCTCTTCAGGAAACCCCTACACCTCATGCTCCCATAACCCCTCTTCCTCCCTACCCCCCCCACCTCCAACCCCCCTTTCTTCCTCTATATATCCTTCCCTCCTAACCCCCAGAATCCTGACCCTCAATCCAAAGATACCAGGTCTTCTCAAAATAACAACCCCTTTTATAATCCTCCCCCCCAACCAGATCTCGAGCTCTGGTCCTCCAAGAGAAGTTGCAAGAGTAGAAGGAACAGTCAGAGTTCATGTACCCTTTTCCCTGGGAGATTTATCCCCAAAAGAAAAACACTTAGGTTCTTTCACCTCAGATCCAACCACCTATACTAAAGAATTCCGATATCTAACCCACTGTTATGACTTAACCTGGTGAGATATCTACATTATTCTTAGCTCAACTTTAACACCTGAAGAAAGGTCACAAATTTGGCTGGCAGCCTAAACAGAAGCAGACACTCTACAAACCCAGTACCCCACCAACAACCCAACTGAAACTCTAGCGGTACCCTGCATAGACCCTAACTGAGACTATCAAGTAGGATCCCCAGACCGACGTAAGAGTGGTCATCTCATTTCCTGCTTAATAGAAGGAATGAAAAAAATCCTCATTAAAAATAGTAAATTATGAAAAAATCTGAGAAATAATAAAGGAACCCCAAGAAAGTCCTGTCCTCTTCATGTTCTGCCTTACTGAGGCCATCCTTAAATATACTGTCCCCAATTTAGATAGTGAGGAGGGAAAAATTTACCTCCACCATGCACTTTATCTCTCAGTCAGCACCAGACATAAAGAAAAAGTTGCAAAAACTAGAAAATGGCCCTCTAACACCACAGAGAGATCTTATTAAAGATGCTTTTAAAGTCTTTTAAAACTATAAGAGTCTATTACCAAATGTCAGCTTCTTGCTTCTGCCATACAAGAAAACCCTTAAAAACAAAACAGATTAACAACCCAAGACGTACAAACTTATAAACCAAATTCCGCCCGGGGGCTTGTTTCAAATGTGGCTTTAAGTGACACTGGGTGAGAGAATGCCTAACCCAAGACCCCTGCCAGGCCCATGCAATAAATGTGGCCAAAATGGACACTGGAAAGTGGACCGTGGGGAGCCAGGGCAGCCCACAGTTCCTCCAACAAGTTGAGAGGAAGTAGATGGTAGGAGGCCTGGGCAGCCCACTGTCTTCCCTTCAAAACCCACTGATGAGATAACTGACATGCATAATTTACTGGGCCTGAAAACAGAAGACTTGACGGTGCCCGAGGGGCCCCCACCTTCCCACCACCTCACTGGAGCCTTGGGTATCTATGGCAGTGGCAGGTAAGACTGTTTCATTCTTACTGGACACAGGGGCATCATATTCAGTACTACCTAGCTTTCAAGGTGTCACATATACCTCCCCTACTTCTATAGTAGGTGTTAATGGGTTACCTACTACACCGCAACAAACTGGACCTTTAGCTTGCACACCATTTTTTTTTTTTTTTTTTTTTTTTGGTCTTTTTAGGGCCACATCCTCAGCCTATGGAGGTTCCCAGGCTAGGGGCTGAATCAGAACTGTAGCCACTGGCCTACACCACAGCCACAGCAATGTCAGATCCAAGCAGTGTCTGTAACCTACACCACAGATCACGGCAATGATGGATCCTTAACCCACTGAGTGAAGCCAGGGATTGAACCTACATCCTCATGGATGCTAGTCAGATTCGTTTCTGCTGAGCCATGATGGGAACTCCAGCTTGCACACTTTTTGACACCACTTTCTGCCACTCATTTCTAGTTATTCCTACTTGCCCAGCCCCCCAAATAGGGAGGGATATCCTGACAAAATTCCAGGCATACATTCACTTTCCAACACAAACAAACACAAAATTCTTCCTCTTACTCCAGCCAGATTCAAGCTCCACTCCTCTCAGTTCTTCCTCTCTCCACTCTGATGTAAATTCCATCGTTTGGGACCCGAGTATAACTTCCATTGCCAGACATCACTCACCCATTCTTATATGACTAAAGGATCCTACAAAATTCCCTAGCCAGACTCAATATCCTATCAGCCCCAAAGCTCTGAAGGGACTAAAACCTATAATTTAGTGCCTCCTTAAGGCCAGCATCCTCAAACCTACTCACTCTCCATTCAGTACTCCTATCCTTCCTGTAAAGAAGTCTGACAGTCTTTCTGATTAATTCAGGATCTTTGCTTCACCAATCAGGCAGTTCTCCCCAGTAATCCAGTGGTCCCAAACCCCTATACCCTCTTGTCTCACAAAGCTTCTGACACTTTTCACTTCTTGGTTCTGGACTTCAAAGACGCCCTCTTTACAATTCCTCTAGATCCTGCATGCCAGGACTTGTCTGCTTTCACATGGACTGATCCAGACACTCTTTCATTCCCCCGGTTATTCTGGACTGTCCTTCCTCAAGGTTTCAGAGATAGCCCACACTTCTTTAGCCAAGCTCTAGCCACAGATATTAACCAATTAAATATAAAACCTAGCACTATCTCACAATACGTAGATGACCTTCTACTTTGCAGCCCTTCACTCTCTCTCAAAACAACATACTTTGCTCCTACCTAACTTTTTAGCAAATAAGGGCTATCGAGTTTCCCACGCCAAGGCTCAACTTAGTCAACATTATGTTATTTATCTTTTATTTAACAGTGTGTTCTTTGTCACGGAGTACTCACGACAAACAGAAAATCTCTCATTGAACAGACACCTCTCCTGTCAAACAAAAGAGAGGTTTTAACATTTTTGGGCCTAGTAGGATACTTCAGGTTATGGATGCCCAACTTCGGTGTTTTAACTAAAACCCCTCATCTTTCTTTTTCTCCTCCTAATAGCTGGGCCACCTCTGTTTCATACATTTTCTTCTTTTTGACAGAAAACCATCAGATCAGTCACAAACAGATCAACTCCATTCTGGCCTTACAAACTTATGCATACCACCGGATTCCTTCCACCTCTCCCACCCCCCGATCAACACCCCTCTTCACCAGGAAGTAACTACAGAAGAGACCTTAACGCCTTTTCAGTTAAAAACAGGGATGAATCTTAGGTGGGAAATGAAACAAGGCCTAAAAGGACAAAAAAATCAGCATAACCCAGCTGAATCCAGGCTTGCAGACTCCTTATTATTGAAGAGGTCCATGTAACGGACTGAGTTCCCTAAAACAAAGATAGCACCAAGGAGAAAGTTAAAGATCACACAGTACTCCCAAATGCCAACTGAGGACTACATGACTCAACTGAAACAACCCCTGTCTATAAAAACTCCCCTGCAGTTCAGGGGGTGGGTTGGGGGGAGCCTGAGTCTTGCTTGCTCAGACCTCCTGACTACTCTGTTGGTCAATACACCCTGCTTGTAATCTCATTGCTCCAGCCTCTGCCTCCTTCTTCCCCACTGTTCTAACACTAGAGAGAGAATATATTGCCCCTTCCCCCCTTATTAAAGTATTATCCTTAAATCTGAAAAGAATATAATAGCACATAAAGGGCTTTTTTTTTCTCTATTAACTTGATAAGAATCTTTTAAAATTCAGGTATATATGTTGTGAGCCACCTGGGAAGTCCAAAAATTCAGGTACATATGAATGTGAATATAAATTCATATGCATATGAATCCAAAGAAAGGAATCTTTCAACTGAGTTTGAACTTCATTCTAATATAAAATCAATTAACATAAAAGCAAACCTGCTAATGAAAAAAACTCAAATGATCCTTTATTACAGAGTGTCTAAGAAAGGACACATTCCTATAACCATTTATTTTTTTCACCCATGCTACACATATCTGGGTACACTTATTATGTGCCAAGCACATAATAGGTTGAGATCAAAGTTATAATTAGAAATTAGTTGAGCAAGGCCTGTAGGGAAAAGTGTTTCTGGAGATGGTTCGGCATGTACAAAATATCTGAAGTGACTGAGCATGCGACCAGGCAACTGAACCACAGAAAGCAAAGTGGAGGTGGGGAGCCTTAACGTTGGAAAGGTAAGGAGGATTCAGACCCCAGAGGTCCTTCTATGTTATAGCAAGGACTTTGGACTTCTTTTCTTATACTTTATAAAATCATTAAAGAGCTATAAGTGGGGTAGAAGGGGGCAGTAATTTGATAAGAGTTGAATTTTTGAAACACCACTTTGGCAGTGGTGTATAAATAGATTTCAGAGAAACAGTAACAGAAGAGTAAGTTATCTAATCATTTGTTCCCAAACTCAGTTAACCAAACCTGTAGTTCCTACAAGCCAATTCTTAAAAGTCTGAGTGACAGCTTGCTTTTAGAATGTCCTATATATATTAGGACTGAGAACACACATAGGCCAGTTCCCCTGTGCCTTGCTCCAGACAGACTCGTATACACACTCACCATATTTTCCACTTTCTTTGCAAAGCTGACATGCTTGGTTAACGTAATATTTGAGCTAGTTTTGTAGTGGTCTCGTTCAGTTTTTACTGACCACTTATGGGCTACCTAGGTAAGTTTGCTTACAGAAAGTAAAGGTAATTGACTTATGGAGTGATGATATTTAATTATAATATCCTAAAAAGAATGCTACTGAGTGATACTATATACCCGGCAATATTCTAAACACTTTGTTTTTGTTTTTGCTTTTTGTCTTTTTAGGGCCACACCAGTGGCATGTGGAGGTTTCCAGGCTAGGGGTCTAATTGGACCTACAGCTGCTGGCCTATGCCACAGCTACAGCAACGCCAGATCCAAACCGTGTCTGTGACCTACACCACAGTTCATGGCAACGCGGGATCCTCAACCCACTGAGCAAGGCCAGGGATCGAACCCACAACCTCATGGTTCCTAGTCGGATTAGTTTCCGCTGCGTCATGACGGGAACTCCTAAACGCTTTATCTTATATTGTTATTTAATCTTTCTAAAAATCCTATGAGATAATTCCCTAACTGAGCTAAGTGACCCAAACTTATGCATAATCTTTCCATATCAGGACAGTCAAAAAGTCTGAAGTAAGCAAAACAGAATCAAATGAATGTGCCTTAAAGCCAAAAAATGAGAAAACCCTGGAAAACAACAACAAAAAAATCCAACACTTTCATCTCAATACGCTTTTGTTATAGGATATTATGTGACATTAAAAAATCCTAGAGGAAGGGAACAATATTACGTTTGGTCTCTGACTGGTTCTGAGTGACTTATGAGTCAAAAGATTTTGCTATGAAGTTGCTAAAGTATAGCATTAGGTATGCAGTAAATGATTATGTTCACTTACCAAATTATGACACATCAAGGAGAAAAGAAACACTGCAAGTGTTTAACAGTTATTCCAGTTCAGTTGTACAGCTTACATCTTCTGGAAGGATGATCATTTTATCTGGTGCTAAGCATTCTTCTGCCTAAATAGTTTTCAGGTGGCCATTAGTAATGTGTATGAGCTATTTGTTGTGCAAGCAGTGATTCTGACTACCTTCATATTCCTCTAATAAGGCATATTTCTGGGGAACCAGAGAAAGAGCAGACTGCTACAGGAGACAGAACTATAAAGATATTATCTCCATTTAGAAAGACAAAAGAGACATATCAACTTCTGTGAACACGTGACTGGGTCAGCATAAACTTTCTCATAGCAATCTTGAACCACTAGAATTTAAGGGAGAAACAACTGCTTAAAGCTTGAAATAGAAAACAAAAGACAACAACAAAACAAATACAAAAATAGTCCACATAATGGGCCTCCAAGTATAGAAATGCACACTTCACAAAGGTAAAAAGAAAAGGTAAATTTCTTTAAGGAAAACTTTAGATAACTAATGGATAAGAGAAAATAGAATTGCAGGAGTTACCATTGTGGCTCAGCAGGTTAAGAACCTGATGTCTCTGTAAGGATGTGGGTTTGATTCCTGGCCTCCTTCAATGGGTTAACGATCCGGTGTTGCTGTAGCTGTGGCATAGGCCTGCAGCTGTGGCTGTGATTCAACCTCTGGCTCAGGAACTTCCATATGCTACAGCTGCAGACATAAGGAAAAAAAAAATTTCAATAGCTGTATGGATCATGCTGCTTCCACTGTATGTTCCTTCGCCCGTACGCAGGCACAGACCATGGGCACACAGAAAAGTTTTACAGTTCAAGTATAAACTGATGTTCTTAGTTCTACAGGGAAAACCATGACAGGCCCTTCTTTAAAATTGTTGGAAAGCTTACTTTTTCTCAGTTGAAATTCTTCAAAAATGTTTGTCATTTCTATTCATGTCTCTCCAAAGCCATCCTTAACCCCACTGATCTAAGTAGAATCATTCCTGTGTCCCTCAGGGCATCCTGTGAACCTCTCTTAATGTGACGCTAATGTACTGCTCTGCTCTGGATTCTTTACTTGCTGGTTTTTCCCAATAGACTGTGCTGTTCTAGGCAGGGAGCACATGAATACATCTGTCCATCACACCCTTCACCAAGAGATTTCATTCGTTGCTAAAGAGACTTCTCTTTTATGAGATGAAAAATTAGGTGAGAAAAATGGAGTCAGAAAAGTGTTTATAGCTTCTAGTTATTAAATCTATTTACCTATTCAGTTAAGAAACAAGCCTTGACTTTGCCAATCACAGTATTCCCAGATTCTGTATACATTTAAATTATAGCAGAAAACATTCTGAGCATTCCTAAAATTCATTCCATTCCTTAAAGGCTTCTTAAGAGAAAAATCTGCAAAGGATAAAAGTTAGAAGTCTAAAAGAATGGATTTGAACAGGGTTAAAACACGAACAGTTAAGATTTTCTCTTTTACCTTCTTTTCTTTCTACGACAAGCACAACTCCCAACAAAGCATGAAAGCTGTAAAACTCTCTTTTTTTGTCATTTCTTTACTAACATATTCACTATTAGACTGTAAAATAAAGTATATACAAGTGTTTCAAACTATTTAAATTCCTCTGAAATCATGAGCTGTTTTAAACCACTCTGGAATGCACCAGTAGTGTGTCTTTGTTTCTTGAATCCTGTAGTTCTAACTCATTAGATCTATGTTCCTCAGAAACGGAATCACTTCATGTGGCCTCCCTGATCATGGCAAAGCATTCAAACGCACTTACAGTTCCAAAGGACATGAAAGCATTTCTGATATCTCATTTTCCCATGATTTCCTCCCCAGTTTATATAGCTGGCATCACAACTGTGTTTTTATTAGTTTGAAACAGGGTAGAACTCGGCAGTATCCTGTGATGGGCACACATTTTCTTGAGAAGACTTGACATCTGTTGTTCTGTAATAAGAACTAGAACCTATGTTTGATTATTTCTTTTTTAGGGTCTTCTTGTAATAATCATCCATTGAATTCTTGCCTCTATTAACCTGTCTCTTGTGTGTTCATATAGAAGGGTCTCTCTATCTAATGAAATGCACCATAATTTACATTTTAAGGTATCATAAACAACATGTTTACAGTAACAAAAGGGTATAGAGGATTAAACGACATTTGAAGCATATTAAAATTAGTATTTTTACATAAGGAACCTTTTTGATTACAATTACTCTTAAAAAAAGATCATTAAGTTTAATAATTTTCAGCAAACACCTTGAAATATTGCATTTGTAGTTACAGATAATTTTAGTTTAAATAAATTTATAACATATATATTTAGTAAGAAAATCTTTCTTTCAGCTAATTCAGTACTTAGAACACTGTTTAAGCTCCGCCTGATACAGATTATACTAGTTAATATATACAGATTTTTATCAGTTTGTCAAAAAGTAACTAGATAAATTGAACAATTTGCTGAAACAATTGAGAGTATAAAGTTTAAAAATAGCATATTATAAGAATATATATTTACATATAAAATAACTTCACATGTATTATATGCAGCAGACTCTTAGGGCCTATAAATGTTCTTCTCAATGGATATTAAATGAATCTTGAATGTTTTTCACATGGCACAAATAACAAAAAGTGACATTAAAACATAATGCACTTTCCATTATTTAAATTATAGCTGCAAGTAATAAAACACAATCACTAGAAAGAATAATACATATTACTTTGAATGATTTTTGGTGTCTGAACTTGCCTGGCAGGAACTAGATAAGAATTATAACACTGGAATGTAGAAACAGAAAAATATAAATAAAAACAAAAATATGGCAAGGAGGAGATTGACAAACTTCTGCTGTCTTTGGATTTGTGAACTAAATTAAAAAAAGAAATTTGAAGTATCTATTAATTCCTTGGTTTCTAAGTGACAGCTCTTGTGTGTAGTGTTTTTGTTGTGGTTTGGAACTATCTGGGCCCCAGAAGGATAATCCATTTATTAAAGAGTACATGGAGAAGGGAGATAAACTTATCGCTACCTATAACTTTCTTCACAAGGAAAGATGAAAAGTACACTCAAAAATTGGCTTTTTTTCCTTAAAAATTACAGCTTGCACAGAATTAGAAAAGGCTATGATTTCAAGTGATGTTACATAAGGATTTAGGTGATAAGAAAGGAAATTGTGGGAAGTGAAATTTCTAAGTTGTTTATACTGATGTTTAAACCCTATTTGAATGCTAGAATGTAAATAGAAATGCAGGTGGAATAAATTGATTTTAAAATCTTAAATGATTTCTTAACCAAAGGATATGGTATAATGGTTACTGCTTTGCCACATTTTGCAGGATTTTCATATTTATTTGGGAAGAATTATTTGAAAATGCCTTACAAGATTAAGATCATCAATGTTTTGTTGTATTCAGTGTAGACATGACTCATTTGAGTCAAAGGAAAAGTGTAGCGTAATTGGGCCAGCTAAGAGTATTTTGACTCCCAAAGAAAAGCAAAGAATACAGGCTTTTCACGTAGCAAAACAGAGCATCCAATTCTGATTTCTACCCACATACTGGCTGTGTCACCATGAGTAAATCATTTAACCTTTCTGAGTCCATTTAGATGCAAATTAAAATTAATAAAATCAGAATTTTTTTATTAGTTGAAATAAGTATTAAGCTCAATTACTAAATATAGTAAATGCTTCAGCAAGTGGTAGAATGAGAAAGTAGGAAAGTTTGCTCTAGGATATTTAGAAAGTTTTTTCATTTAAATAGACAAGAAAACTCCACAAGTACTCATTAAGTATTTTTCCCAATAACTGAGGTACAGGCACCTTCTCCATTAAGCTGAGAAGTGATAAGTAAGTAGATGTTTATGCATTGGTTTCCCTCAGTCAGTGGATAACTTCTGGAACTATGCAATCTCAGCAGTAGGTCTTTTTCTAGCATTATCCCCCTGGTCCTCTGACATAGTGGCCCGAAGCTAGAGTCCATGTTCATGCTGATGGACATTTTCATTGAAAGTTACTGATCTGGATCTCCTATTTGATTATTCTTGTTCAGATCAAGAAAGGCTTTGGAGCCCAGATGGGTTTTGAAATGTGTTTTTTAAAATGGGCTAAATGTGTTCAGAGAAAGGAGGCCTATGGACATGCTCGAGCGGAAAAATCATCAAACATACCTGAGTTTAGAGGCAGGCCATCTAGGTAGGAGAAGGAACACAATTATATATAAGATCTGATATACAGAATGGATTTCCAAATAACTCCATAATCCTAGGCTTCCTATATCAGGCTACCAAAAAGTCATCAACAGAGGACTCTTGCTTATCAGTAAAATATGGCATCATCTTAAACAGAAATTCCATGTATCTTCAAGCACAGAATTTGCTGCAAAATATAAGGTGGTTTTTTCCTCCTCGCTTTTCACTTGTTTTCTTTCATTTGGACTTATGGTCTTCTATTTTTAGCTGAGATTTTTGTTTTTCACTCATTCTTTTTGTTTTCCAATTTCTATTAAGTTGTTAGTCAGAGGTGGACTTTAGTGAGGTTAAAAACCTGATCGGTAATAAATTTGAAATCGCATTAACCATGTTTGGGAAAATGTTATTGATACACACTTCTCCACAATAGCTGCCAATTTCCGTAGATCTGAGCCATGTCTAAGTGATAACTGTCCTCGATCACCGTACCTCTCTCCAACGGTACCTTAACTCTAAGGTTCCTGCAACTGTGCCTTTAGTGTAAGTCAATATGCCTTAAAATTGTCATGCCTAAATAGGCAAATTTTGATTTTGATGATCATCTGTACTTTTTCTGTGCCAGTTAATTTATCAACTATTTAAGAGGTCAAATGTCAATAAAGTTCAATAACTTAGAAATAAATGAAAATGGACTGACACCTTTCCATTCATTATGATTTGTTCACCTAACTACCAGTTACTGAGGGCCTGCTATGTGCCAGGCACTGTGCTAGTTATGAAGGGGCAGCTGTGAAGAGAGGGCCCCTGCTGGTCTACAGGCAGGTGATGCTCCACGGAGCAAAAGACAGGCTGATTTAGGAAACAGAAGAGATTACACAGCACAAAATAGATTTACTATTAGCACTAGAACAATGACTTCAAATTCTATGTAATCAATGGTGACTGAGGCTAGCTTCTAAGGTTACTTAAACCTATATTAGTATTTAGCAAAAAAAATTACTCAGAAAATGACTAGATTTTTGCCATAATGGACTTCAAAGTTCTGAAAAATAACAAAATCTTTTAAGGTATTTGTCATTAAGAAACAAAACAAAATCCCTCAAACTTTCTTAGTTGGTAAGCTGTGATGCTGAGATCATATTTTCCCCATGAAAATACAAAGGAAACTTATCGTAAAGGCAAATTTTGATTTAGATGATAACCTGTATTTTTTCTATACTGGTTAATTTATCAACTACATAAGAGGTCAAATCTCAATAAATAACAGTAATCTTGGAGTAAACTGCCACTATAACATAGAGATTATGGATAAATGTCCTTGCTAGGATATAATAATAATTTTGATAAAAAATGTTTTTTGTTCCATTTTTTGATGGGTATTTTAAGTTTTAAATGATTGCCACCATTGTTTCAGGTATTTAAGATACATCCTTTAACAACACACAAAAAAATCCTGAATTTTCCTTCCTAAGAAAAGGAGGGAGTGGGATATTAACTCATTTAATCCTCAATAAAGTTTAATAATGCTATTATAATTCCCATTTTACAGATAAGGAAACTGAGATGCAAGCAGGTGAAATAAATAGCCTGTCCCTGAAAAAACAGGTGGAAAAGTCAGGATTCAAAGCCAAGGAGTAAGCCTCTGGTTTCTTTGTGAACTTTCATTAATATTTATATTAAATTGTCCCAGGTATTTCTCAGAATGTTATTTCACATCTATTAAACACACACAAAACCAGTCATTCTAGAAACATTAATACTTCACAATGATCAAGGTACTTCTTCCTCAGTCACTACACATTGCTTTCTCATTCAGAAAAATAAGACCCAAGTTCAACAGAGAAAAGCAACTTCATTTTATCAAAATTTCTCATATTACAGGAATTGCCATCCTGACACACATGCCTTGTCCTTATACCACCAGTTTATACACTCATCAACACACTGATTTTCAGCCAAAGAAAAACATCAATCTATGTTTGACCTTGAAATTTTAAAAGAGACAAGAAAAGACAATTCGTTTGCTAGATAACCATGGAGCAAACAGACACGGTATTACAGTGTTCCTCACCAACCCCCATCTTTATCTACATCCCTTATACACATAATTTCTTGACGGAGAATAAAATGCATTGTTCCACAAAACTTTTAGATAATGGTCAAGGAAAGATTATTTTCTTCCTGCTCATTATAAAGGTGTAGTTCATTGACACTAAGGCTACTAAATGATAATAAATAAACATCTGCATGACCAATAAGCATCTATTTCTCCCTGAGATCCAACTGGTATTACCCCACTCAAGACACAGTGACAAAACTGAATGGTGAGCTTGAAAATTAAATAATCAACACTTCTCTTATCTTCTGAATTCTGATCCTGCTAGTCATCCAAACACTGTCTGAATATGACATGTTGTATAGCAGCCGGGCAAGACCAAATGGAACTCCTAATTTATTGTTAAACATTTGGAAAATTATGTTTTTCTCTCAAATTATTTCAAGACATTTTAGAAACTCTGTCATTTTAAATTGAAACAGTATTTAAAGATAATAAGAAATACTGTTTTATAGGAGAAATTATACAAAAAAACTAGAAATGTAAAATTATAAAACTGAAAAGAAAATCTCAGAAGGCATATAAACTCAGTGCATGCATTCATATAGCTTTCCCATCTTCAAGATTCAGATAAAGATTTTAATTAGGTCCCTTGAAAACTGTTGTTAACACTAAAATAAAAATTCCATCATCACTCTTTTTTCACGTGGTACTCAGGATACCATGCTTAAAAACAGAATTTTAATTCCCTATTAACATTGCAATAAAAGAGTAGAAAAATATAATGTAGGCTATATTGCATTTGTATAAGTGCATTTTACCAGATAGGTCTTAAACATTTAGCATTCGTTATTATACACAGAGAGATGGGTTACATGTTTCCTCCAACATGCTAATATTTTACAAAATCCCAAATGAAAAAACACATTTAAAGTTATCTATAATAACAAACATGCCATTATTGGAAAAAAGCTCTAGGGTAATTATCACATAAAACAAATTGATGAAACTCAGTTGGGTTCAATATTAAAAAGATATGTATAAATATTCTCTTTCTTGTGCATCATTTCCATGTACATACCTACCATAATAAAAGGTAGACAGGGTACATGTGAGACCATTTTTAATCTATCATTATCTGCTAGTCATTTTTGATAATTATTAAGATAATCTTCAAATATAAAATGTAAGTTTAATAAGTAAGCAAAAGGAGGAGTTCCCTTCGTGGCTCAGTGGTTAACGAATCCGACTAAGAACCATGAAGTTGTGGGTTCGATCCCTGGCGTGGCCCAGTGGGTTAAGGATCTGGCGTTGCTGTGAGCTGTGGTGAAAGTTGCAGACGCGGCTCGGATCCCGCGTTGCTGTGGCTGTGGTGAAGGCCGGCGGCTACAGCTCCTGTTAGACCCCTAGCCTGGGAACCTCCATATGCCGTGGGTGCAGCTCTACATAAAAGGCAAAAAGACAAAAAAAAAAAAATCAGCAAGCAAAAGGAAAAACTTATCAAATGCATGTTCATTCAAGTTGGAGTACATATATAACGGAAAATAACGTTTCATTTAATTCTGAAGCTGTAATTTGCAGGAACCTTATTTTCATGGTCAAGGTGACTTCTGGATATACTGAGTGAATCCTTACACAAAGCTGTACCAGAGAGAAAACAACATGTGTCAACCCTGTGGGTGGAGGTGACATGCAATTTAAAATGTCTAATTACACATTTCACCTTAGCTAAACATCCTGAAAGATGACATGATCTAATTGCAGATTAATGCATTATTTCTCTAAAGCTACAAATGAAGCAGCTAGAGGAAATATCTGATTCTCTAAGTAGTCCCAGACTTTCATTAAATGCCTTTGTTTCCCATTTAAATTTGTATATCA
Organism: Catagonus wagneri; assembly: GCA_004024745.2. Taxonomy (NCBI): domain Eukaryota; kingdom Metazoa; phylum Chordata; class Mammalia; order Artiodactyla; family Tayassuidae; genus Catagonus; species Catagonus wagneri. Next base: position 17,197,806 of record PVHT021183617.1, on the reverse strand, counting down.
CTGATTCTAAAACATTAGTGGGCACTGAAATATCATTAAGAGTTGTTTTTGAAAACCGGATAGGTAAAATCATTCATGGTTAGGGGTCCGAAGCAAACCAGGATCGACCTAATGAAAAATCTGATACACTATTTTTACTCTTTTTGGTCTTTCTTTCATATTTCCTACTTCTTTCAGTCTCTCTCCATCCCCACCTTTTTTTCTTGAATTTTTAATGAAAAATTTCAAAACTTTATTTCCTCTTAGAAAGCATATCTGTGTTTTCTTCATAGTGTGGTTTGAATTTTCAAATTTAATCAAAATTTGTTTTGCTGTGAGTTCCTGTCATGGCTCACTGGAAAATGAATCTGACTAGCATCCATGAGGATGCAGGTTAGATCCCTGGTCTTGCTCAGTGAGTTAAGGATCTGGCATTGCTTTGGCTGTGGTGTAGGCTGGCAGCTACAGCTCTGATTAGACTCCTAGCCTGGGAACCTCCATATGCCATGGGTGTGGCCCTAAAAAGAAAAAAAAATATATTCTGCTGGATGCCTAAATTTTTTAGACATTACTCCTGATGAATTAGACAATTTGCCTAACTTCTCAACACAATACCCAAATTCTCTTTAAACTGGCAAAGACTTTAGGATTTGATAATAATAATACTGGGTATGCACTGGTTCAGTCCATCCATAAATGCTCTCTAAATACCCATTAATGTGCCACACTCTGTACTAGGAATGAAAACATGAACACACTCCATCAAAGTACCCTTAGGAGCTATAACAATCAAATATGCTAGGTACAAAGGCAGCACATGAGCTGTATGTGCTCTGAGGAGGGGATGTTCATTTTGAGGTTGCTATATATTGGATGATTTTGCCCCCCCAATTCACATTTTTAATTCCAGACCACCAATGTGACGGTCTTGAGATCGCGCCTTTGGATAGGTGATTAGGTCATAAGAATAGAACCCACATGTATAAAATTAGTGCCTTAAAAAAGAGACCACAGAGAGCTCCCTGGCCCCATCCATCATGTGAGGGCACGAGTCCATCTGGGGATTTGTTACAGTAGCCCAAATGGACTAAGACAGAGGTGAAATCTTAGGCTGGATAATTATACATCCTTTTCAGCTCTTTTCTATATCATTCAGTATTGTTCTCGTACTTTACTGTTTTTCCTAACTTTCTCCAGCCTCTCAATGATCTAGCCACAAACCTGTCTTCCAGAATCATTCATTCCTTCATCAATGCTGCCACTAATCTTTATGTTCCTTCTATGTGTTTAAAGGTAAAGGGTACAGTGATGAAGACAGGCTGTTCGTCTGTGAGGGAGCCTAGGGTATAAATTAAATTAGGCTTTTATTTAATTGCAATTATGAAGCACTAAGCATGACAAACAAAAAATTCTGTCCTCTTGGTTTTGTCATTTAAAGTTAGCTTTTCCTTTCTTTCATTTGATTCTCATTTGTTTTGTTTTTCGTAGTTAGCTTTTTTTTTATTAAAAAAAAAGTACCTCAGGACACAGAATGTGATTCAAGAAATCTGCAGTGACTCCTAAATCACTTTTCATCAGAAATTAATACAACATTGTAAATCAATGATACTTTAAAAAAATTTAACCCCCTCCCCATAAAAGAAAGAAATTTATAATCTCTCCTTAGGGAAAACCGCAAATGTTGGTCTCTTTTCTCAATGGAGACGGGGTTGCATCATCCTGAGAAACATCGTACAGCAAGCAATGGCCATTTTAGGAGACCAGAATCTAAACAGTGTTCATTAAGCCATTTATTGAATTTTGCCCTGTGGAAAAAATGAACTTAAGGAAACGTAGAAGCAGAAAAATTCTATGTGGCGAAAACGGTAGTCTAGGAATATACCAGAATTGCCAATAAATTAATAGTGAGAACAGGGCTTTTTGGTATAACTGCTATACAGTATTCATCTGAACAGAGCATGAGTCATGGCAGCTTGACAACCCATGCTGAATTCGAAACAAATTGGAACTATAATTTATAGTACAATAGAACCCAAGACAGAGGCACATGTAGTCAAAGCTCTTTAAATATTCTATAAATAATAGCTCAGAGAGGCATGACTGACAATGAGCAGAGGCTGGATGATGAATCATCAAGTAGTTTAAGTAAAACCCTGCCTGATTAAATGCTTTGTTTTTAAACCACCTGCATCAGTGTCTGCTTATAGCAGGACAGATCAAATTGTTCTCGGGCTTTTTTCAAAAAAGCAGACAGGCTTACAAATGATAAGTTTTATTATATTATGAAACTGATGCCAAACTGAAGTGCTGAGCATTGTGTAATTTCAATTATGTGCATTTTGGCCCAGGATGGAGTGCCAGGCAATGCCAAAGACAGGGCTGATGCACATGATCAAGCGTTTATGGTTTTGGATGGTTGGCTCATAATTTCATTTTGGTCTTCGAGACCTGGAGAACACATTTTTCCGTCATTCATTTCGGGAGTCTTTTTTGTTTATCCCACCAGCCAGTTACCAGATGCTCTATTGACTAAGCTAATTAGTGGAGTCTCCTTCAGAAGCTGGTGCTTGCTGAGCATGGTCGTTAGAAGAAACAGAAATGCAGAGGCTGGAGACACACCCTGAATGATACAGGAGTCCAGCAAGTGTTCTTGTGGCCAGAGCACTAAGAGCTGCATGGTGCCAGTGATCAGACTATGGCTAAATATCCACCCAGGTGAACATGAGATCGGGTCATTCATCTGTCTTTTAACGCGATACCGAATACGAGGCTAACTTGATCACTGCATTGACTCCTAACACAGACTATCAGAGTCTTATTTTAATGTTCACCAGACATGTTGTTTATATGGTTACAAACTGACATCACATATTAAACAATACATTTTAAACTAGTGGCTGCTCCCTTCCCTTGGAGTATCCCAGTCACTTAAAATTTTTATATTATTCAACCCCACATTGTTATCTTGAAACCCTATTTAACACCATTTATCATATGTCTTTTATAGTAGGACTAAAAATTATCACTGGGCTGTCATTTTACCTTATGTGATATTTTATATTAACGGCTCACTCATGTGCCTTTCCTACCTATAACACTGGTTGTTCCTGGAGGAATGGAGTCATGGACTCTGTTTCTTTTCTTTTCTTTTTGGCCACGTCCACAGCATGTGAAAGTTCCTGAGCTAGGGACTGAAACCAGGGCATAGCAGTGGCCTAAGCTCTGTAGATGACAATTCTGGATCCTTATCCCACTGAGCCACAAGGAAGCTCCCATGGACTCTCTATATATAATTTATTATCACTAGAATTCTGCATAAATTCAGTAATAATTGCTTAATTTTAAACAAATGAAGTTCCTGGCCCTATAATAGAGTGACTTATAGATAACTAGGAAATGAATTTTCCTCCAAAAGAAAAATCTTTGTATTACAAAAAGCTAGATATGAGGCTTCCTTACTGCAACAGCAGGATTATCCTGAGCTAGGACAAAGAGTTCACCCATACACTCAGAGTCTGTCCTTCACTATTATTCTGGAGGAAATACATTGTCCATTTACACAGAGGACCTCGTTTCCCATTAAAAATAACCACCTCCATATTAGTATAAAAATGTTTTGGATGTAAAAATAGATCTCTTTTGATGTCTATGGGTGCTATTGCTTTATATTTAAATTTTAAAGATATAGAAACCCATTACTTCTCATGAAACTATTTGTAAGCTGGTACTTTGCTGACAGCTCAATGATTTCTTCATTTTGGTCTATGAAACCAGGTTTCTTGTTATAGGTGTTAGAAGAAAAAGAGAATGGCACAATTTCATTCAAAAATTCTCTTAAATCCCGGTATCTCTAGTTAAGGAAAACAATTAATTTGAGCGTCAAATCAACATATACACCTGTGATTTTCTCATAGTTTGTAAGCATGTCAAGAACAGGGAATCATTCAAACACAACTGATTTAGAATATTAGCTTTGTCATTTACTAGCTATGGTTTTTCAGTAAACTTTTAACCTCTTGGAAACACATTGCTTTGTGCTGTGAAATAAAGCTCATGGTTTCTATATTCAGAGGTGCCAGACGTGGTTGTGATTTCAGGAAGTACCGTGTGAAATTGGCTGGCACTTTTTATGAACTACATTAGAGCAGGTTTTTCTCATTGCTGGGGCTTACTAGAAACTGTGTCAAAACATAAATTCCACTAAAATTAAGGGTTGTTTATATTATCATATTAAGAATATATTTCAGAAAGGGATAACAAATGAATTATGGCACATCCATTTAATGAAACATGGTAGTGTCAAAATTATAAAGTAGGTTCCTATCCATTCATACATTAATTTATATCTTAAGCGATGGAATAAAAAATTAATCTGCAGAAGGATATTATATAAAATTCAATTAATATGAGTATATATTGTTAAAAGTTTGAAAAGATTCACACCAAGATGAACATTTCAGTTACTTTTGTGAGCTATAAATGCTTCACTTATGTGTGTTTTTGAAAATTTTGAGAATTATGGAGTTCCCTTTGTGGCTCGGTGGTTAACGAATCCGACTAAGAACGATGAGGTTGCGGGTTCGATCCCTGGCCTTGCTCAGTGGGTTAAGGATCCGGCGTTGCCGTGAGCTGTGGCGAAGGCCGGCAGCTACAGCTCCTGTTAGACCCCTAGCCTGGGAACCTCCATATGCCGCGGGTGCGGCTCTACATAAAAAGGCAAAAAGACAAAAAAAAAAAGAAAAAAAAGAAAATTTTGAGAATTATAATCTGACAGAAAAATGCTGAAACATTTTTAACTTGTAAAAAAAAATCTTGTTCGGCTGTTATGCACAAATACTGATTATAATACCATTTAATATAATATCTGTTCCTATTAGATTAGAAGCAAATTTATATCCCATAGGTTTTTATGGTCCAGATAATTCAATGTAATTTAAGTTGCCCAGTTTCACCTCTGTCTCCTGTTTGGTCTAATGGGAGGGAAACTCCCTAACTCTTCTCTCTAGTGCCTCTGTTTTTCGCAAATGCTTCCTTTTCAATGTGAGGCTTATGCGACAGAGGGATTTGAAAGTCTATTGTATTTTCTCACTCAGGAATGAATTTCCTTTCCTGGTTCCTTTTAATTCTCTTCTTTTAAAGAGACTTATTTCTGCTATATCCTATCTTAGATATTTTCTTTAGCAATCACTCAAAAACACCTGCCATTGTCAGTCACTCTCTGGAATAGAGACACTTAAAAGTGAATTATAAATGAAATGATGTTGTGATTGAAGTCTCTCAAGCTGGGTTTTATATAAGGGTTTGAAAACTCCGCTATGTTATTTTGTGACAATTCATACCACTTGGAACTATCTTGAAACCAGCAGATACATTTTACTCATTATCATCACTCTGCAAAAATTGCTTGGTGTTAACTTAAGAAAATAAACTTTACATTCATTATCAATGTAGACATCTTGATTAGTCATACAACATATTTATGAATTTTCCTGTATTTCATAGCAGTTTTTTTCCCAAAAGTATCTTCTACAGTAAAACAATTAAGACATTGTTTCCAGTATTTTTATGTCTGTGGTTGCAAAAATAACTGTTTTCATATTAGCCCAGGAATATACCATGTCTTTCCCATTATTGTAATACTTGATTTGGAGAGGTCCTACAGTCAATAACTAGCTGCCAGTATAAAGAGAACCACTGAATTTAGGATGGAAGAAAGAAAGAGGTGACCCTATTTGAGAATCAGGAATTTTACACTTGATGTCCTATAATGTAAGGAATCTTGTTATCTACTGTAGGAAAAACGGATTTTAACTTAAGCTCCATAAAGAATTTATATTTGGGACACCATACTGGAGATGTCATATCTTTAATATCAGTCATGTTATGGAAGCATCTCTCTGTGGATACTGTCTTGCTTTTGGTACAGTGAGCATGAAGGGAATGGATACTACTTAAAATGCTAACATGTTCAGTCTAATTTAAGATGTTCATATATCTGTGATAAGATGAACAGGGAATAAATTCTTGACCAGATTAGAATCTTGAAGAAGCTGTCAGTCAAACACTACTTGTCATGCCTTGAGCTGATTAAATTCATATCATCCTATATACACATGAATATAACGGATGCAAATCTTATTCCATGAAACCTAAATTAATAAAATGAATGAATATAGCTTCTATTTCATGGAATTGTATGGAACAGACATAAAATGGCCAGCAATTCATATTATAATCTTTGGAATATTTATCATTAATAACAGTATATTTTCATTAAAATATGGGTTATGAACTAAATACTGCAGGCATCATTAATTTTCTGTCACAGTATATTATAAAATTTTAAAAGGCAGTAATTAACCTGACATAAGTCTTTCTTACAAGCCAGCTGTTAATTTCTAGATGAAATAATACATTTTCTAAATTATATTTTGATTAGAAGTAAAGAAAGCAATTTGACTAAATAAGAAAATTAAATGTCATTAATTGTAGAAAATGTTATTCCATGACTAATTCCCTTATTTTTAGAGCCTTTAATATAGTGAGTTGTAGTAATATTGACTAAAAAATTTAAGAAATGGTGTTCTCTCTTTTCCTCATTAAAGGGTTTAAGTGATCTTCAGGATATTATATATACATTTGTATCCTTTTCTATCACTACTGTTAAACTTAGTCATGTTTTATATGCAGTATTTCTATAGTTTTTTAAAATCTCTGAAAATAATGAACTTAAAAATAGCTGGTATTTTAAAACACTACTCCACTATGGGGATATTTTATTAGATTAAAATATTTATTAAGATTACTTTATAAAGATTGGTTTATATTAAAAAGGCCAACCCTTAGTTGTTTTTCACTTATGCATGGAGGGACTCACCTTCTTCAATGCTATCATTTTTTAGATAGTACCTCTTACAAAAGGTCCAGGTTTTTCTAAATTAATGAAAATTACCCAAGCAGTTCTATAAAGAATAACAATAACATGAATAAACCATAGAAACAAAAAGCAAGCAAAATCCCTGTCATCCTCCAAAGCTCCATCAGCTGTATCAGCCCTTTTCTGGCCTGTCGGCACTGACACACCGTCAGCCTGAACAACAGTGATTTCAGTACATATTTAAAAACTTTAATCTCTCAGTAGCCATTTTCTCTTAAGTGACTCTGTTTTTCTTTTCTAGATTCAATCAAAGTTTTGTCAGTCACGGTTTCACATGGTTAAATGTGGGTAGCCTGTGTGAACAGCCCATGACTCTAGCTTAAATTCTTTGGCTTGTTTCACAGAAAAGTCCCAATCCACCAGCCACTGGGTTCCAGTTTCAGGTCATGATATATAGTCTAGCCTAAATGTGAGTGATGTTTCTTTCGCGAAAAGGGCTTCACCAGTGAAAAATTTCCCGAGGAAAAAATTGTCTTCTTCATCTTTTTACTATATCTTCACTTTGGTAAATGCCCCAAAGAGAGGCCAGATAATTGAGTAGTACTTGTAGACATCAACATCTAAAGCTTTTTCTTGAAAGTAAATTCCTAAATCTATAATATCCCTACTGTTTGCCTGGAAACTAGGGCTCCAGAAAAGAGGTAGAAATCAAGTTGATAAGGAAAAGCAGCAGCAAATTCTTCAGGAACAATAACAAAACAAAAACAAATAAAACCTTAAGAGGTATTCTATCACAATATACAAACCACTTGTAGTTAATAAATAAATGTCATGAAACATTTTAGAAACAAAACTTGCGAAGTTGCTTTTTTTTTTTAGTAGATATAGATAATTCCTATATCCTTTTATTATATGAGGCAAACTCATAACAAATAAACATTCCTATTCTACCTTGTGATCAACTTCAGGGCTTTTGTTTATTCACTCCAAAGGAGAGATAGTTTAGATAAAAATATATTTTTTGGCCTTCCAGTTTAATGAGTAAATGTATCATTAAGTAAGTACTTACTACATATTTGGTGAAAGAAGTTATGAGCACTGTAGAATTACTGAGTCTAATAATGGTTTTAAGGGAAGCTTCAGTTTTCTAAATACATGCTTTTACCCAGTAAGTATTACTGGATACAGGAACTTTGCCTTCATTTTTCTATTGCTATCTCCACTGAGATCATCCTTGGCACTTATGGGGCAACCAGCAAATTCTTGTGGAATGAATAAATTTGCTCCCTTCTTGTAAGACAGATGATCTTTTGGGAAATTTTTTTCTGATTTTAAATATTTTTAAAAGAACATTTTACTGAAATACAAACAAAAGGTTTTATGTTAGAATTTTCTAACATAAAAATCTAGAGTTCTCTAATATCTAAATATAAATTTTCAGTAACATTATATATCTGAGTTATAGCCTAAAACTTGTTCCTGGGTATGACTACTTTGAAAAAGAAAGAAAAAAAAGGATCTGAGTTTCTCTTTTGAACAATGTCAAGTTGAGTGATGACATTAAAGAAGAAACTGCATATTTGGAAACAGACTTCTATTCCTCCTCATATCTTCTCCCACAAGGCTAAGAAATATTAGAAAAAGGAGAAAAGCCAAGAAGGGCTCTTCCAGTTTCAGGTAGGATATGGGAGGCACATTGGCTGGGGGAGAGTGGACCAAGGACGGAATAAATAAGGGCAGGCAGAGCATAATTATCCATTATTTACTCTCTCTGTACAAACAGAAGTGATTTCTCATTAATATCATTAGATTTGTGCCAAACCCACATTATTAGTGGAGCACAATGCCAATGTGACTAGATTAGCACCAGACTGATGATTCCATGTGTGTTTCACGTAAGTGCTGCTGATCTCATTTCCTGAACAGAGAGAGAGGTTTGGGTGGTAACAGTTGCCTAACATACCACTGACAACAACCTGAAATTGTGCGATCTGAGAGGAAAAAATACATATATCCACACAAAATACATAGGTTAAATACGTATGAATATATGTGTTTGTACACATATGGGTAACGTATGCATACTATGTTAAATAGTTCACTTATTCTGAAACCAATCTGGCAGCTGAATTGCTGTATTATTTCCAAATTTCTTTTTCTTCCACATATTATCTGTAGTTAAGCTTTCCTTTTTATTTGCTTTACTGAGAAACTGTCACAGAGAATTAATGAGGTAGGGATGAACTAATGAAGTAATGGAAGTTGTCATTTTTCATGCACATGTAACCAGACTTTAGCATATAAAAACAGTAATTGCTCTGAAAATTTTATTTTGAACTTAAGCACAATTTGTCTCTGTAATATCTTTTGGGGACATATTAGTTTTAAATGCTGAATCATGTCCCAAATCTAAGAAGGAAAAAAGCTTTTGACAAATTATTCTATTTTAATCTCAAATACTTTTACACACTGTCTATTAATCTCAGTTATTATTATGGAGGGTTACTTTGTCAACAGCATATATGTGTGTGTGTTTTAAAATATAATCTTTGCCTGAAAACAGCACAATTCCTCCAAAACTGTATTCAAATGAAAAATCAAGTACTGAAATAAAGTAAGCTAGTTATAAATAAGGTACTACATTCCTGTTTTAAATTTATTATGTTATTTTTATTTCCTTTCTGTATATATTACGTTAACTTTATTTCTCTCACATATTGATCATAACAGTATTTAATTTATTGTAGGAAAAAACCTATCTTTTAACCAATTTTTTAAGGGGGGGTTTGATCAGCTGAAATTTTTTCAGGGAATTTTGTTATGTTTACATTCTGAACTCCCAAGATAAACAAGCCTAAAGTCCACTTACAAATATTAGATAGCACACAAATAAAGTTTACGTCCCAAGGTTGCTTTAGTAGCTTTTTAAAAAAAAACATTTTAAACAGCAACTATGCTGTTTGTGATAACTTACCAAAAATATTTCCAACTTTTACTTAGTCTTTATCTCTAGGGCAAAGACAAATGAAATTAATCTCTTTAATAGCTAACAAACCACTCCTATATTATTCATTTGGGGATGAGAGATGGTGCTTGCCAAGATTACTATTATTTAAATATTTAAAAAAGAAAAAAAATTCTCTGGGCATAGGATAACCTGGGCTATACAGAAAATTAAGCATCTGTTGGTATATATCCCTTTTCAGATATGCTTAAAATCCTGACAGTTTTGTAAAAATGATTTTTATATGTTGCTCATCAATGTATAAACCCAAAAATATATGTCCATGTAGGTGAAATATCATCATTTGAAGAAAAATCTATATAATTATGGAAAATTTATAACTAGAGACAACCAACATGACAGGAAGAAGTTATAATCTCTGACTTACTATGAGTTTAACACAAAATGAACTATGTGTTGGAACTCTGTTAATGGTGAGTAACAGGTGAATTTTACATAGTTTATGAGAGAAATGTCCAGGAAGGCACAAGAACCATAATGATGAGGTGTAATTGAAATGTTTGGCGAAATATTTTCAAAGACATTGGGCATCATACAACTTGTCACTAAAACTTAGAAGTCTATTTTTTCAAACCTTACATGCCATGCTTTTTTTCTTGTTTTAGTATTTGCCGTACGCTGAAAATGTGACCTAGAAGATGGAGCTCAGTGGAGAAATCCAATCACAGATATAATGAAAAGAAGTGGTAGACGATTGAGAACTATATCTTAAGTGGATTATTAACTCCTTAAAAATTACTGTGCTCTGTAAAAGAAATTTAGTAAATACTCACTTCCTCCTTAATCAATTAATATTAATGAATATTTATTGAATATCTTTTAGTCCACTATAAAGAGAATGATATGGAAATAATAAACATAGAAAGCACTGGCCACTTTTTCTGATGATTTCATAGAACACATACAAAATTCAATACACCAGTTTAATGGATATTCTCATTCTCCTGTTACATACATATACCACTGTAGTTCAAAGGAGTGAAGTTATAAATCAGAAAGAGCTGATTAGTGGTAGACACTGGACTAATAACCTATTTTACTAACACAGAAAGTAAAATAGTTCTATGTTTTAGAAATCAAGGGACTTAGATAAATTTACATTTAATCACGAAACAAAGAAATGCTTGCTTTCAAAGGGTGGAACACAACCCCATAGAACTTCTGAGAAGAAAAGAGACACATTCATATGAAGCACTCATAGACTACTTGGATATCTGGATATTAAAGGGGAGTGCTTTGGTTTTTTTTTAGGGGAGGGTAGGATAAGGTGGAGAGAAGCCATGCGAATGGTTTGGAGTCTAAAAAGTTAGCCATATTTGAAGAACTATTGGATTAATTATAATCTTGTCAAAACAACCAAAAATGTCCGGAGACAAAGGTTGAGAACACATTTTGATGGTCTTCAAACATCAGAATAGGAAAACTGAACATGTGGCAATGAGAATTAGTGGTGGCCTGGATTAACGTGCTGCTTTGGTAAAAATGAATAGATAATTATAAGGTTGAAGGGCATGGAGGCTGAATAGAGAGAAGAGAGGAGAGAGAGAGATTCATTACTTTCTTTGGAGTTGAGTTTTGATGATGTTTGTTGAGTGGAATGTCAGTGAATTTTCTTGGGATAAATTGATGGGTTTGTATTAAAGACATTGAAGCTGTCAATAACACTTGGGTATGGGGTTCAAAAGGAAGATAACAAGCCAGATTCCAGCGTCCTTAATGATTAGAAGACAGTGTGCCTGGGATATGTATGCAGAATAAAGGTTTTGCATAAGAAGTGATAGTCTTTGAGTAGGAAATGGAAACTTAGAATGCTATTCCCATTTTCAGCCCTCACCTCCTCATTCCCCTCTTTCCTTTTGGTTTTAATGGAACATAACAGCCTCCACTTGAGTTGCCTTTGTTTCTTGGTGAGTGAAGTAATTGGGAGTTTATTGGCTAAAGGAGGAAGAAAGAATATATTGTAAAGAAATTCAGGATGTAGGTCACAAAATACAGAAAAGAAATTGTAAGGGAAGTTACTTGTAGAAATAACAATCAATGGGAAATATTTTCTGTAATAGAAATCTTGTATTTTGACCACTAGTCAAACATAGGAAATATTATGGGGAGTTCCTGTCCTGGCTCAGTGGTTAACGAATCGGACTAGGAACCATGAGGTTGCGGGTTTGATCCCTGGCCTTGCTCAGTGGGTTAAGGATCTGGCATTGTCGTGAGCTGTGGTGTAGGTTGCAGACGCGGCTCGGATCCCGCGTCCTGTGGCTGTGGCGAAGGCCGGCGGCTACAGCTCCTGTTAGACCCCTAGCCTGGGAACCTCCATATGTTGCGGGTGCGGCCCTAGATAAAGCAAAAAGACAAAAAAAAAAAAAAAAAGGAAATACTCTGGGTCTGGATAAGGTGTAGTTTCACATGGTGGCCCAACATTGAATATTGATGAAAAGTTCTATTTTTTTAACACATGTAGTGAATTTAATACATTAGGTTTCCCTAAAACTTCAAAGATTCCTTAGACTCATCCACTAATCTAACTTGACACATTACTTTAGGGTTTTTGAATTCTATTGATTTACCAAAAGCTTTGAGAACCATTGCCATTTTTTTAAGAAAAATGTATCTAAAAAATAAAATTGAACTCCAAGAGACCATCCACAAATCTTTTGTTGTAGACTAATTTTGTCACATTAAATTTTACTTGAAGAAAGTGGAGCATTAATGGAACTTGGAAATATGTATTTTACTTTGTACTTATGATACTTGACCTCTGTAAAATAGAAAAGGAGCCTTAAAGATGAAATAAAGAGAAACAATGTTGGGATAGAGAATTGAAATAGCCAGGAGACTCAACATGTCTCATGATTGTCCTCACCTGCCCTGAGGACAGAAAAAATAAGGAAAATTAGCTTCACAGATTTAGAAAAAATATTATGAACAAGCATGTGCTGAGTAATGACTAAGTACAAAGCATTCTGCTAGGTTCTGGTGACTAGCATTCACTCTCGTTAAGGTGTAGAGATGTCAAAAGCTACTTTATACAGCTATCTATAACCATATTTACAGATAGAGCTATCTATATCTATATCTATATCCTAACACCTTACTAAATAAAGATACCAAAAATTAAATAGCCAATGAATTCTGAGATTAGCAAGGTTTCATGGAGGAAGAAGCACTTACTTTGGGCTTTTATGACATAAAAGATACTAAAAATGATAGTCATTTTGGCCATCGCTGCCTTCCACTGCTAATCTTGGTACTGCAGAAGACTACTGGATGATGCTTACATCATCCTTATAATAATAATAATAATAATAATAATAATAATAATAATAATAATAATATCATTTCCTTTTGAACATTTGCAATGTTCTTAGTAAGTGTGGAAAGTGAATCTAGGGTTTCCCATTTCCTTTTCACTGCTTGTATGTAAGTTAGTTTCAACTAGAGTTAGTTTCTCCTGGAGGAAAGGGACTGGATTAAATATCTGGAGATCCTTCCAGCTGTGTAATTATTTTGTATCGATTTTAATTATCCACAAAGCATGAAACTGCTGAGAGATCAGATTCCAAAGCTACGACCTAAATGTTTCAGAGTCTTACCCTTTCCCCTGCTAATTTAGTTCCCCTGTCTTTATGGGAAAATTAATGCTGCAGATAAAGCTTTAGGTAGCATGTGTCTTTTAACAGTGAAAATAAAGAACTTAAATCCCTAACAGTAAGATTTAAGTTTAGAAGCTTACTGTGCAAGTTCAAAAGGTGAATCTGATCCCAGGTGTCCAGAAAAATAAGAATATGAAAAGCCACATTCTCTTTAATAACTCATAGTCCACATTTACATTTAAATGAAATATTCTTTGAAATGCTCGCCTTTACATTAAACTATTCACCAGCTCATTTTATAAAGTAGGTTTATTTTTTAAAAGTTTGATTAAAAGATTTAATCCTTGGTAAGAAATTCAGTAGTACCACAGATCTAAAGGCTTTTCATGGGCACATATGTCTACATCATTTGGCAACTTCATGATAGATGCTCTCCTGAAGGAACAGATGTTTACACACAAAACATTCTTAATTCTAGAAACCTTTAGAAGAAAAAACAATAGCATTAGCCAAAATACTATTCAATTTCAGTGATTCTTAAGCAAGGTATCCCTGATTTCTGGCAATTTCCAATCTGCTAATTGGTTTTGTCATCACTAAGGTCTACAAAAGCAACTTAGGTGTGAACCACACAAAGATAGCAGAGGTTCCCATAATGTTTACTGTGCTGAGTTACACTTCCTGGAGAGCTTAGACTTATGCCTCTGGTCCAATCTGTCAACTTATTTCAAAATTATTTTTTAATTTGTGTTATGAGTAAATCATGAATGATGAGTCACAGGCACAGGACTTCATAACATTTACTTTGTTGATGAATTATTCTTTTCTGTAATTTAGTATGCTTGGCATGCTTATTATGTGTGTGTAAGTCTGTGTGTACATTTTAGGGCGTTTTTTTTCCCCTTGCACCTGTGCAAATAGATGGAGGGTCATTGTCGTAGTTGATGTGTTCATAGAATCCAGGGGGTAGAAAAGGCATTATAATAGCAGAACTAAATCCGGTGAACTGTTGCTAATTCATAGTTTATGGTGACGCTTCCTTATCAGTAGAGCCACATTTCTCAATTCCTTTTCCACGACTAGCTTTATCCTATTAAACTCAGAGGAAAGGTTGAGTTTTCAGACATGGCTTACTGAGTACTGGCACGATTAGAACTTACTCCCTGATGGCTATTTGACGTACACATTCTTTCAGGTTCCTATTTTCCTAAAGAACAGTGCTAAAGGAGAAAAATAGAGGGAAAAGCTTGGAAAGGAAGATGCAGGAGAGAGAACCTAAGAATTCAGCTGCTATTAGGATGGCAAAATGAGACAAAGGAAAGAAGAAAATAGAGGAATGTAAAAATAAGATGATTTTTAGTCCTTGCCAAAGATTCCTTTAAATACAGTTCAAAGACTTTCAGTTCCAAATCCTTAAATCTACTGGTAACTGCCTCACCTTCACATCCCCTCACACGGTCAGCATCACATTACCACAATAGAATTATGATCTCAGGAAGCCCAGTCACATCTGCTCTTTCCCTAGTAACTGGAAAATCATATCTAATCGCCCTCAATAACATTCAAAAATAGGTATTAGAGAGCTTTCACTTTCAGAGAATTAAGAATTAGACAGGTAGCTCTTTTTATCGTTATTTTTATGAATCATTTTATTATGAATAATGTTTCAGCATCATAGGACCATGGAATTTTCCAGAAAGTAAAGCTTTTTTGTTTAAAAAATTGTAAAGGAGAATGAAAATTTACAGTTATTATTGTCTCCTTAACAAGATGGCATATAAACACTCTTTCTCTTTTAATTCCACTTTGAAGGTAAGAAACTGCTAGAATAAGAATAAGGATTTTCTATTTAAGTAATTGTTCAGCATAACTTGCCTTGACTTACTTATCTTTATAATATAACCACATGTCTTTTCTATGCATCATGATGGCTATGTTCAATACAAGCACTAAAAATACTACCACTAATTGTAGTTCTATGATAATCTTCTACGTAATTCCAATAACTTAAGATATTTAATTTCTGTTTGCTACTAGGACAAATAGCCAATTTCTCTTCAAATTAAAAAATTTAAAGACAAGAAATAAACAGTAAGAGAGTAAAGAAGAATGGCAAAGCATCATCTTATTGTTTCTTCCCCTTTTCAAAAGTGCAAATAAGTCACACCCAGAGGTCCACAGTCAAAGAACTTCAGAAAATAAGTCCAAATTATAACATAATTACCACATACATATTCGTCAAGTTAGTCTCCCTCAGCTTGACTAAACTTTACAGTTATCTTCCTGATTCTAATCCCTTGGTCTCTCTTTTCTTAGAGCGTTTACTTTAGATAACACATCATTATAAAATCTTTCTCTGCTCCTTTGAAATGTAAATATTTTTAAAATGTTCTTGCCAGTTTTACAACACAGAAATATTATCCTCAAGGACCTGGAATCCATCCCTTTGAAATGTAACCATCTAGGAGAAAAGGACCCTTATCTTTCAGTGTCTGCAGGAAGGTAGGAGCCTAAATTTGATAGGTGTCTTGTTCTAAATTGTAAAACCATTTCCTGTCTTAATGCTATGAGAAAGTTTCCTTTTTCTGTAGGTAAATCCAGTTAACAAAGGCAAACTGACATGCCTCCACCCCATGTCTTAAAACTCTACTGCCCTTTGTTTTCCTTGGAGTAGAACTCAGATTGAGTTCTGGCCTCTCTCTCCTGCTGCAATAGCTTTGAATTAAGGCTTCCTTACTTGTTTATGCTAAGTTGCCAGATTGGGTTACACTCAGAGAAAATTATTTTCCACCTACACTAATAAAGAACATATACTTAGTATTATTTAGCAAACACAAATGTTTGGCTACTATTTTATAAGTAAACTTGTATTTAAACATATCTCCTAATGTTACCTGTAAATAACCTAAAAAATAACCCAGCCATATCTGCAAACCCAATTCACAGGATTTATACTGAAGGCTGTTTAAAACATGTAACGTATATACAATGATTTATGAAACATTAAGTAGACAAGGTTGAATTTTCCAACTATATAATAGAGAACGTACAACTTATCATTTGAATTTGACTCCTTAGAATTCAAATCCAAAATTACAATGTTTGAGTTACTGGTAAACTTAGAGATAATGCTGATTCAATTACCACTACAGATAAGGAAGCGTGAATATTATGACCTTATCCAAGAAGACATTCTTAAATAGAACATATTCTATGTATCAGTTAGCCTTTTCTATATTTAATTTTTCATTTTAAATTGTACATTCTTGGAAGAAAATATTTAAATTTTCTTTTAACTTTACTGTCCTAAAAGAAGAGATATAAATACAGTAGAACTCAGTAAGTGATTTTGACAATAACAAAATAGTTTTCTTTCAACATTTTCTTGTCTTATATCCAAAGCCTTACCTATTTACTATATTCTCACTTTTTTAACTTCAAAGGAAATTTGAGACTTTGAGATGTTTTTTGATGCTAAGCAAATACTGATTTCTAGATGATATGATCAATATGGGCTTATTTGCTCTGAGATACATATATAGCTAAGGTGGCCACAGAAAAATACACCCCTTTCAAATTACAACAGATGTCCTACTTATGTATATTCTCAGCTCTGACATTTTGCTATACTAGGGAGATTGCCTCTTTTTTGTCTTGACTTATATATATTTCCCTTAATTGTTACCTAAAAGTTGCTGTGGCTGTGGCACATGCTGTGGCACAGGCCCTTAGCCTGAGAACCTCCATATGCTGTGAGTGCAGCCCTAAAGAGACAAAAAGACAAAAAAAAAGGGAAAGAAAGAAAGATTCAGTGAATCACTGAGATCCGAAATTTGCCTCTCAGAAATTTATCAGCAGACAGTCTGCCTTGGACTTGAGAGCAACCTCCCAGAGAAATGCAATTCTTGGTACTCAGGGAATGAGGTGTCTCTGATGTCACCCCAAGAAGCCTAATTTCCCCATGGTCATCCTTCTAGTCAAAGACAGAATTCAAATTACTTAGTCCCAGAAGGTATATCTTTAGAATTTATATATTAAATCTGTCTGAGGTTCAATTTTCTGAGGCTCAATTTTAGTTCAGTTTTTTTTTAAGTAAGCTTTAATGCAATGCAATCTTAATTCTTTATTTTACTTTATTTTTTGGCTGTACTCATGGCATGTGGAAGTTCCCAGGCCAGGGATCAAATCTGCACTGTAGCAGTGACCTGAGCTACAGCAGCAACAACCCCAGATCCTTAATCTGCTCAGGTACCAGGAAATTCATCAATTTTAGTTTTTTTTTTTTTTTTTTAATGCTTCCTGCCCTTAATTCATTGGAACAGGATCCTACCAAATCTAAACTTACAAATAAGGCATGACTTCTGTGGAGTACAAGCCAGAGTATGGTCCTTTGGTTTTTCACAACTCATTTACCAACGTGTGACCTGTTGGTATGACCTGTCAGAATCCACAAATACAAATACTTTACCTCTAAGAATTTGGGGGTCCTGTAGCTGCTTCCTGTGTCTGCATTATTCCCTAAAGACAGAGGTTGTATACCAACTTCATCAGAGAGAGTGTTGGATTCTTTCTGTAGTAAATTTCAGTGTACCTTTTGCAAAACCTATTTATATTCAATTATAATCAACATATTTAGCTCTTCAGATTTTTCACTTCAAAACTAGGTTGTTTTTTTTTTAAATCACATAAGCAATTAACCCATGTTTTGACTGATTGATAGGTCTTTCTAAATATGAGATAAAATCAGTTTTTTAAATGTCTCAATTCTGGCTTGTTCAGATGACTCTTAGCCCTTTCACAACTGGACTGGATACATACTGACTTTGGGTCAGGAAGCCATGTTAGTGACAACACCAGAAAGATATATACGGTTTTACTCATCCCAAAGGACTGCCATGAAGATCAAACAAAAATATTTCACAAATTATAAACTTTATTCATGCCTACTTACTCCATAAAGATTATATGTCTTTCATTGGAAGAATCAAGGCTAATAAGATGCACAAACTGCTTCCCTTTAGTATAGATTACCCTCCATTTCTTTTACAAATTTCCTATTTATGGAAAGAGACAAACACACAAACAAGGTATGTTTCTTTAAAATATAATTCCACCCCATCTCTCTCTTCTCTCTTAAAGATGCAAAACAAGTATATATAAAGAAAACTTGCCGCGCAGAGTTTTATTAAACATCTGTGATGGAAGTTTATGACAAGTATTCAAAAAAGGATCAAACTATCCCTAAAATGGATTATCTCCCAGGGTATCCAAAGCATGAGGCAGAGGATGTTTGATTTGTAATTCTACTCTTTCAAACAGAATGAGTTTAATAAACTGTATTAGAAAAATACTAATATTATTTCCCATGGTTTGAACTTAGTAAGTGGTTTATGTTGGAAAGAAATGGTACATCAAGAAACTGGACATTTAAATTTAGATTATAATAAAAACTTTTTATATTACCGGATTCAAGGATTTAGAAGCCACAAGTACGGTTTTCCTGGGCTACTCTTGATGATATATGACAAAATTTTTATTTAGCAAGTTAAATGTATCTTTTCAACCTTTTTACTTTCTGTCCCCAAGATTTAGTCTTCCTTTTTCAAGTCAGGGTTTCTTAGAGGCTCTATAGCTCAGCCAACAAATTATTTTGAGAACAGCCTGACTCATAGAAGTTGGGGTCATGATTGCTCTAATATTTGTTACACAGATTCACTTAACTACATGCATCCCACCCAACCCACAGAATACAAAGTAAGATGGCAAAAGAGAGATGAATAAATTATATATGACCTAAGTGTTTCTTCACTGGCGTATGCTTTTAAAGCAGAGAAAAGTAAGTTAAAAATATTACTCAACTTAACTAGTTAAAGCTTCTCCTTAAAATCATACAACAGTTTCCAAGGATACCAAGAGTGATGCCTAATAACCTTTATAATTTAGGACATCTTGATGTGACAGACATCTGCTTTATATGGAGTTAAAAGAATTTTTTTTTACATGAGTGACTTTTTGAATTTTTGTGTTTGATAAAGCTATAAGTTTATTATCCTATAAATGAAGTGATGAAATAAAATGAATAATTATTTTAATATTAAAACACAGGCTCTGGGGTGCAATGGATAACACACTAGACTTCTAAAAACCGATTTAGCAGAATTCGATGGATCACCAAATAGATGAAATGCTCAGATTAAAAAAATGGTGACTAAGAAATTGAACAAAACATGATTTCCATGTGATATTAATATCACACAAAATTTCACAACCTCACATAGCAAACCTAACTTGAAGGGGATCTTCCTTTCTAAATAATATTGAAATCAAAATATTTTAAACTGACAGCTTAATTATAGGGATACTTTTACGATTAGTATTTTTATAAGAGTAGATAATTTTGGGGACACAAATAGATTTGTAAGTGTTTTAAAACAAACATAATTCACATTCACTATAATCCTATTAGACAAACAACAAATCCTGACATACCTACTAGTAATACAGAGGAGGAATATGAGGTAAGCATAAAGGCAACAGCCATTTATTCTCCTAGTTGCCCCTATCAGGTCAATGTACAAGCTATAAACACTTTCTCATTAGGGAAGCCACTTTGGTCATACACAAATAAATAACTATAAGAGGAAACCCAACCTGACCCTAAATTTGGATATTCAGATTATATTCTGAAGATACTATAGATCTAGAGGAAGAACAAAATTTTGCCTCTCACAAGTTCACAAACAAGGGCATAAATCAAAATACTGCTAAATATAAAAACACACTTTGCAGTGAGGGAAAGTTGATGTCCAAATACACTGGTAGACTCGGCCATGCACAGACTCAGACATGATGATGTCTGCCATGTCAGATTCTAGGAATTCTTACAGAAAGTGGCTCCTGTGCTAGCTCTTCCTATATGGATGGGGAAGGTGAGCAGAGAAAACACACTCTGCTTTCACCAACACTACCTTTCCTGAAACTCAGTTCTCTACCTGATTAGATTAAAGAAATCATCTGCATGAAATCTCCTACAGAGGCAACATCAAATAAAGTGACTCACCTCTACTGATAGAAAGCAGTTGTTAGCAAGAGACAAAGATCAACTGAAGATGGTAGAAAATCTTTTAGAATTTTTAAAACTATTATAACTCCTAAGATAAAAAAATAAATATACAACATGGCCACCCACTCCTTCACTCAGTTCTAATTCCAATCTGTTGGCTAGAATTCTCAAGACGTGGATTGAAGTCCCCAGTTCTGTGGCCAGAAACAAGCTCTCCGGATACGTAACTTCTTGACCACTTAGCAAGCATCTCTTCAGTTTCAAGCACTGCAACACATATTTTTCTCCTAACAGACTTATGAGATATTGTTTGTACCCTCATTTAATAGATGAGAGAAGTGAGTCAAAGAAGATAAGTAATTTGTACAAGATTACATAGCTATGGAATTGGAAGAAACATTTTCATAGCTTAGATCTGAGCTTAGATCTGTCTCACTCTAAAACTTATGTCCTGGCTTTACTTGTTGGATCATTTTAACCTTCAGCCATTGAAGAGATAAATGGCATTCAGCAGATTACACTTTGGTTGTATCACTTAATTATATTTAAGCCTTGACTGCTCTCCAACCCCCAACTATATAGCATAACTAAGCTGATGATCTTGGAAAAGATTTTCATTCTGCCCTTTAGTGATTTGTAGCAGAGGCCTCAGCCATCCTTCCCCAAATCTAATGACCATTTTTAGGCCTCACAGATTAGTGCTACCTCTAAAATACTTTAGTCATAAGTTCTATCCATTTTTCCCCTAACTTCTGAATTTTTGTTTACTATGTTAATTTTTCTCTAACTTCTCTTCACACTATTCCTGGGTCTGCATTCTGTCTTGTTTGAAGACATGTTCTGATATATTTCCATCACATTTTTCCTTCTACCTCTGCCTTCGGTTTTTCACTATCAGTTTTCTTTATAGATATTGCTCCATTTTACAAATAAGCCTGCCCAATATGTCTCTCTCTGAATTATCAATAAGTGCCTGTAAGTCAGCATGAAACTGTACACATGTAACTACCAAATGTATCTTGATATGTGACCTTATAAAATCATTTCTCATACACCCATTTTGACCTTTCCAACAACTTTTGACCTTGGTAATTTCATTATCAATCACCTTTTACAGATAAGAACACTGAGGCTTGGAAGAAATAGATGATATCTACCAAGTCACATGGCTAGACAGTTGTCATGTCTTCTTACTATAAATTCTAGGACTTTTCATTATATCACTTGACTTCTCCACAAAGCTTATCTTTTGAAAAAATATCTTTTCATAATAAGATAGGTAAACTGCTAATTGATAGTCAAACACTGCAAAGTTGTTAATTAGAAAGTAAAATTACTGAGTAAAAATTCTGTCTTCTCCAAAATAATTGCTGTTAATCACTTTTTGTGTACTTATACAGATTTGTAGATTTAGTATTATTAATTATTATTTCAGATAGGCTAATACTAAGTATTATTTTCTGCAACCCTATTTTAACACTTTTTTTTTTTTTTTTTTTAGTTAACAGTTTCCTTAAACTACCCTGTAATTAGCAGGTACTCACTTGAATCAATAGACCAGAAAAGAACAAAGAACAGGACTGGAGATAACCTGGGATCTGGTACCAGGTAGTCCCTCCCTCTGCATTGGACCTTTTTTGAGCATTTAAAGCAGTGTCGCATTCAAGTTACAATGCTCAGACTACAGAGAGATCAATTAGAACTACTGCGGTAAAATAACACCAGATTGTTTGACAGAATCAAACTGATAACATTTTGCTTCATTATTCTTTCTGAAGCACAGTGCTTAATAGCATCTACAGACTCTGGGGTCCTGAAGAATTTTGGTTTTATGTTAGCTTCCTGGTCCATGCTAATAGAATTTGACCTTCAGAGTCATCAGCATTATCTCCACTTTATTCCCTTCTTACACAGGAAATTTTGGATTAAAACTATTCATTATATTTCCAGACCATCACAAGAGAAATTAAATACTAGCTTTCATACACTGCGTTATCACAATGAATGCATGTGCTGTACTGGGATAATTCCTGTTAGAGAAATCCATGTGACTGGATTCATGATTCAGAATGTATTAGAATTCACTATATACTTTGGCGTAACTGTAAATGACAACCTTACATGTGTTAAGGACAGTCTCAGATTTCCTGAGATTGCACTATTTGCTGTGTCATTTCTTATTTTTTTCTTTTTCTTTTTCAGGGCCACACCCATGGCATGTGGATGTTCCAAGGCTAGAAGTCGAGTTAGAGCTGCAGCTGCTGGCCTACACCACAGCCACATGGGATCTGAGCCGTGTCTGCTACTACTCCATAGCTCATGGCCAATGCCAGATCTTTAATCCACTAAGCAAGGACAGGGATCAAACTTGCATCCTCATGGATAGTAGTCCGGTTCGTTACCACTGAACTACAGTGGGAACTCCTGCTGTATCATTTCGATCACCCAAATTCAGGATTTTTTTTTTTAAACTTACATTTCATGTTGTTTTTGCTGTTTAATGAATTAATGTTTAATTTTTCTAAGGTAATAGTTTTTCTCTATGATCTACATTTTATTTTTTTAAAAACTGCATTAAGTGGTAGACACATTAAATTATTTAATTGAACCAAGGGTAAAATAAGCCTAGAAATAAATATTAAGTCATGTATATTGCTAAACTGTAACATCTTTTAGCAATGATTAGGTACAGGGGTAATGATTTATACACAGAGATAAAACACTGCATGATATATCTTACATAAATTCTTCCCAATTGAATATGAGTCCAATATTTATACTTTAAAATGGAGTACAGATGCCTCTTGCAGTAGTTACTAATGAGATTAGCCAGGAAGAGAAAATGTCCAAAACTCCTTTATTGCTATTATAAGTTACATAGTTCTAAACTATCACTTTACTCCCATCTTATAATAAGAGAATTTTTAAAAATTTTGTGTCAATTACTGTTATTTATTTCAAGTTCAAATGCATAATTTCAAATTCTGGTGGGAGGAAATGGGGCAAAATTCTGAAAAATAAGTTACTGAGAAATCCAGGGTTCTGAGTAGAAGCATGCAGGATAGCATGGAATAAATGAACAGAAATGCAGATAGAAGCACCTTATTGAGGAGATGCATAGTATTTTAGATGCCTGGTTGGCTGTAGGCTATGGATGCTTATTCCTAATGATAATTACAAAATCAGGTGAAAGGCAAACTTTTGTAGCAATAGGGGCCTTAAATTCTTCCTGTTATCTACTGAAAATCTTATTGTAGTAAAAGTGGGAAAGCTAATAAATGTTTTCCTTGTCATGCTGACAACTTTACCTAGGGAAGGAAGAGCAAGTTATTGAGATAATTTCTCTTCAATGTTTAATTCAGACCAACAAGAAGGTTGATAATAGCAACTAGTTAGAAACAAACTCTAGATATTTGGGAAGGTCATTTTCATGAGCCCATGGTTGGAATTATAGAATGGGACATGTTACAGTGAATGTGAGATACTAATCTATTAAAAAAAAATCATGACCCACAGTAGTCTTACAACAAAATTTATAATCGAATTATTTAGAACAAAGGAACAAATTTCTCATAAAAACAACCTTACATAAAGATTGGGCTTCTAAAGCATCCCAAGAAATTCCTAGGGTTCAGTATGCCACTAGAACCCAAGTGCAACCTGGTGTTGATAATTGGAAGTTCCACTTAACTCACCAGTAGCAAGTGACAGAGGTGGGAACATATAAAGGATGAATGAAGGGTCAGAAAAGAACGAAATCTTCAGGAGGGTTGATGGTGCAGGAAAACGAGGGGCTTTGGAAGCCCTAGCTATGGCATGCAGAAGACTTGGGTTCTATAGGGATGCTGTTGGGGACAGCCGTAGTACTGACCTCACTTGAAAAATGAGGCCCAGAAATATGAGAATTGGGTACTAAACAAGCAGGAAGCATCTGAACATTGCTTAAAAAAGTTTCAAGTAAAACGGAGGTAAAGTTTCCATACAAATAAGTAAGCATTCCCTAACATATGTGTGCTATAGAATCATGTTAAATTTCCCATTCAAATTAAGATATGACATTTACCAAAAATGTATTATAACTAACATTTTAAGTCTGTGACACTTATAATTAACAACTCTAAGTTCGCACTGCTCTTAAGACATGGACAAGAAAATATGTCTCTACTCTATCAAGAATAGAGAAAGTATATTTTTAAGTATACTTTCCCCGGGTAACCATCTCGGGAAGATTATCATGTTGCTGATAATTACTAGGCTATTACATTTTTGCTCTCAATATATTACCTCTATTTGCTCTCCATATATGTTTAAGATTCATTGTTATTTTTGTCATTTATAAGTTCTCTATAAATATATTATTCCTTCATGTTTCTGAAATTGCTTAGTTAACAATATGGCAAAAATAAATTCTTTTAATTTTTTTATGAAATTAGTATTTTATACATGATTGTAAAAAGAAATGTAAGGGTACTATATATATACATATATATTTCTCTCAATGGAAAAAACACCTCAATTTTGATTCACAAATTTTGTTGCAAACATTTAACCATGAGACGAAATCTGTTCTCTGGCATATTTATTGAATATCATTAGTACAGTATAATCACTAAGTATGCACAGATGAACTCATGAGAAAAATCCAGCAATGTTACATGTTTCCAGGAACAAAGCTTTTTCTTAAAAGAAATGCACTAGAATAAAAGTGATTCTAATGATGTAATGCTTCCTGCCCCCTCCCTTTGTGGTGTATGACATCATCTAGAAACCTTATCTCGCAGAATTAGTTAGGCATGTAATCTGCTCATATCTTCAGGCATGCCTCAGAACTCTTTACTGTTTCACTCCAATTTAACAATTATAACCTTCATACAGAATTATTTTCTTCACATTTAAGGTGCTACTGAAATGAGGTCTTGCTCTGATAGGTTTTCGACATAACTCCTGCAATAACATTACACTCATCACACATGCAGTAACCATATTCTACTTTTTAGAAACAAAATAGGCCAGTGATTGGGAGTTCCTGCTGTGGCTCAGTGGGTTAAGAAACTGACCTCAGCAACACGGGTCTCAGTGGAGGCGTGGGTTCTATCCCTGGCCCACCACAGCGGTTTAAAGGACTTGGCACTGCCAGGATTCATTTGCTCATCCAGGAACTTCCATACGCCATGGGTGTGGTCATTTCAAAAGAAAAAAAAAGAAAAAAGAAAAAAAAGGAAAGGCCAGTCATTAACTGGGAAGCTAAACCTAATAGTGTTTTGTGATCAGTTGTGATAAGATTATCAAAATAATCTATTCCTAGTAAGATTTAACCTATCAAAAGTTGAGAAGAATTTCATACACAGTTGCATTCCAATTTGGTTTCACAGATGGGAAGAAAATGTATGAAGCATTTAAGGAGTGTGTAAATGAACAAAGGTAAAGCAATATTATTATTATTATAATTACTTAATTTTTTTGTCTTTTGTCTGTTTTTTTAGGGCTGCACCCGTGGCGTATGGAGGTTAGCAAGCTAGGGGTTGAATCAGAGCTTATAGCTGCTGGCCTATGCCACAGCCACAGCCACACTAGAGCCGAGACGCATCTGTGACCTACACCACAGCTCACTGCAACCCTGGATCCTTAACCCACTGAGAAAGGTCAGGGATTGAACCCGCGTCCTCATGGATACTAGTCGAGTTTTTTAACCACTGAGTCACAATGGTAACTCCTAAACCAATATTACTGAATGAATAGGTAGATGAGACTTTGGGGAACCTAAATAGGTACCAGGTAGTATGTGAAAATCTAAACATTTATAGTCTTACTTATTCCTCAAAGCAGTTCTATGAAGGAAGAGGGGGTGGAATAATACCTCTCTGTGTAGAATTTCTGGTAAAGTTCTAATTTTTGAAAATGGTTGATGTTTCACATACTTAAAGAAAAAAAAATAGACAAAATTAGGGGGAGGGATCTAAATCTAAAAATCCCAAATGGAAATGCTATAAAATTTGGTTGTGATGATTGCTGTACACCTATAAATGTAATAAAATTCATTAAGTAATAATAATAATAACAGTAACAGAAAAAAAAAACACTGTGAGGACTGAGCGGGCGAATGAAAAAAATAAAAAAGTAAAATAAAAATCCCAAACTGAAATATAAACAGTCATGTTTTTATATCATGAATAACACAACCACATTGGGTATAGGAGCAGAGGGGGAGAATTCAGATAACTTTTAAACTATTTGGACTTTGAATAAGTGGACTATATATCCCTGTTCTGAAGATACAAAGAACTCTAAACAAATACTTCATTCAACATAGTAGGCATCTTTTTTCAGATAGATTAGTAAATAATTTTGAAAATCCTTTTTCTGTATTCTAGGATTGAACAAATAAATATATTGTGGATAATGAGATCTAGGTTTCATACTGTCAGAGAAAGTAGTTACAAATATGGAAAAGAGGGAAGATACAATTTTATAACTCCATGAAATTGGCTGGAATTCAAAGTACTATTTTGAACTACAACTTTTATGATATAGATAGAAAGGAAGAAAAGAAGGAGAGTAGGAAGGAAGAAATATATATAATATTTATTTATAATAAATTATAAATATATAAATTTATAATATATTTATATAAAATTTTTAATATATATTATAAAATATATATATGAAATGGTACTTACACACACGTGTGTATAGCTTAGTTCAATTTGCTGAGAAGGTAATGACAGCCAGTGATAACAAGAGGCTCACAAATCTCTAAGACCTTGTTTTCAAAATACCTTTCTTTTACTAAAATAAATCTAGGCATTTTAATGAAATTAATGATTTCAGGAGGTAGTCAGGGAAAATTAAACATGAATATGAAGTGACTTCTTATGCCAGAAATTAGGGATGTTTTCAAACACTGATGGAGTCATGTCAAAAAAAGATAAGGGCCAGCTTGAGGAGGGTTCACTTTACCAAAATCTGGAATAATTTAAGCATCAAAAGAAATAATTATAAGGATGTATAAGCTTAGCTAGTAAAAATATTTGTGGTAGTCAGAACCTTAACAAAGTGATCCAGTGATTGAAGCTAACATCACTATAATAGGGCAACCTAATGGGCCAAATAGACGTCATATGCCTCCTAATATGATGCACTGCAAAGGATACATTATCACTTTGTTATCCCTATCAAATGTGCACAAGTACATCTAATTATGAGGAAACAACGGACAAATCTAAATTGAGAGTCTGCAAGCTAACTGGCCTACATCATTTAAAAAAAAATATGTTATGAAACAACATCGAAATTGAGGAACTGTTTCAGAGTAAAGGAGATTAAAGAGACAGGAAAACTGAATGCAAAGCATAAGAGGGTATTTGCCTTGGATATAAAAGACATTATTGGGACAACTGCTGAAAACTGAATAAGGTCTGTAGATGAGATAATAGTATTATGACTAGTAATGTGAATTTCCTAATTTATGTAAGATAACGTCTTTATTTTCAGGAAATGCACACAAGTATTTAGAAAAGGAGAGGGACTCATACTTGCAACTTATTCTCAAGTGGTTCAGGTTGAGAATCTTACACAGAGCGACAGAGAAAAGGAGAAAAAGAGAGAGGGAGGGAGAGAGACAGAGATAGACAAAGACAAAGAGAAAGTAACAACTTTGGGAATTCCAAGTGAAGTATACAAAGGATTCTTTGTACTATTCTTGCATTTTTTTTTCTGTAACTCTAAAGTTATGTCAAACAAAAAGTATTTTTAAAATCTAACATAATTTAATCACTACTATAATTTAAGGGTAAGTCAACTCCACACTCAAGAGTCCCACACTAAGCACTACAGCCAATATTTGAGCTTCAGTCTGCTTAACTTCTGCCTCTAAACTCTTAGCTACTACTTGGTTCTGTCTGGCCAAGCTCCACCAATGGAAAAGTGCCATACATACAAAGGAAGAGCAAAATCAGAAGCACTGATCAATATATGGTCATTCTGCTATCACTAACCACATCTACCTATTTAAATTATTAAAATTAAAAATTTTGTTCCTCAATCACACTGGTCATATCAAGTGCTCAAAATCCAAAGATGGCTGGCTACTAGCTCCAACACTGGACCACATTGATACAGAATATTTCCTTCATGTCAGAAAGTTCTATTAGACTGTGCTGGTCTAGGCTCCAGGTTTTCAGGAAACTTAAAAGGATGCTCATTGCAACCATCCACAGCTGCATGCAGGGAGCAGAAAAGCCTGCCACATTCCACTTCACCTGGGAAGGGTACACTGTGTTGGTTAGGTGTAAGACCTCTGAAGATGTCTAGGTTCAAGTCCAGGCTCTACAACTTACTAGCCATGAGTCACTGGGCAAGTAACATTACAATTCTTTCTTTAGGTTTTCTCATTTATAAAATGAGGATAAAAATAGTGTCTACCTCATGGAATTACATGAGGATTAAAAGAGTGGAACAAAGTACTAAAAATAATGCTCCTTTATAAGTCAAAGATTATGTTTTAAGTCATATCAGATTATGTTTTTAAAAAAACCCTTATGTATAAAATAAAACACACATTTCATATCCATCATATCTCGATTAGGGAGATAATCACGTACCATTGCTGTGGTCAGATTTAATGACTTTTAAGTTCTTTTTCAATAGAGACTATCATTCTATGATATTAAGACCATTGTAATTCTGTCTTAGAAATGGCTTTATAATGGTTAGCATTTATAATTTTCAAAAATACTTTATACTTCCTTAACAGAGACTAAGAAAATTGTTTTTTAAATTTTAAAAAAGAATAAATTTACATTCTAAGAAGTTAAATCACTTGCCCAAAGCTAAATAATCAGCAAGTGGCAAAGTCCAGGACTGAAGATAGGTCTCGGATTCCCAGGATCTGTGTGTCATGTAACTCCAGTATTTACGCATACGTTATGTATCTGTTGAGCACACAGTATATACTTGACATGCTGGCACATACTAGGAAAATGGTAATGAGTATGGAGAACTGTCTCTCTCTCTCTTTTTTTTTTTTGTCTTTTTGCCTTATCAAGGGCCGCACCCGTGGCATATGGAGGTTCCCAGGCTAGGGGTCTAACAGGAGCTGTAGCTGCCAGCCTTCGCCACAGCCACAGCAACGCGGGATCTGAGCTGCATCTGCAACCTACACCACAGCTCACGGCAACACCAGATCCTTAACTTACCGAGCAAGGCCAGGGATCGAACCTGCAACCTCATGGTTCCTAGTCGGATTCTTTAACCACTGAGCCACGACGGGAACTCCTGGAGAGCTGTCTCTTATGTTCAGTATAAGAGACAGTCCAGTTCAAGACCTCCATATTGATCAAAGAATCTCATAGCTGAAAGAACTTTATTTGACTGAGGATTGTACAGAGCAAAGTCAGGTAACACTGTATCTTTCTGGGTTTACTTTTATAAAGAAGTAAGATAAAATATATTGAAATTTATGTAGTGATGGTAAAAGATGTGTTGATTTTAAAATATTATCTCTTATGTTCTCTTACCTAAACTTACTCTTATATATAGTTCATAAGAAGTACAGAAACATGCAAAAAAGATGCTCCTTTAGTTACTTATAAAATCCAGGCATTATTTGCTTAAAGTTTTCACCTCATTCTTCTGCAAT
This sequence comes from Catagonus wagneri, assembly GCA_004024745.2. Classification (NCBI taxonomy): domain Eukaryota; kingdom Metazoa; phylum Chordata; class Mammalia; order Artiodactyla; family Tayassuidae; genus Catagonus; species Catagonus wagneri. The sequence continues at coordinate 17,167,632 of PVHT021183617.1, read as the reverse complement.
ATTTTGTGATTCAAGCTGGAGCAGAAATTCCAACTAAAATTAATTAAATAACACTGTATTAACCTCAGAAGTGCCATGTAAACATACCGTATATCACACATATAAATTGATTCCAAAAGTAGCTTATTGGTAAGTAGGACTGCCTCATGATAGCATACCCAACAGGAAGAAGCCTGGTCAGGTACATCTTTGTAAGTAGCACTTCTTACTTATTCTGTGTACACCAAGCATTAGAATCATGACCTGAGTTACACAAAGCACATTACTGAAATGTTTGAGTTTTAGGAATTGCAGAGTACACAATTAGAATTTCTCGTATAGACAAAAATTTATTTTAAGGATTCAAATAATCCTATTTAAGAATCTCAATGAGAAGGGAATTCAGAATTCTTTTATTTATAATATAGTATTAGTATTCTCTCCTTAGGTATTTTGTTCGATTAAAAATAATAGCACCTATTGATCAGATTAGATCTATTCTATCAGATGCTCTAATAACTGTATCTTTGTTACAACAATCTTAAATATAGTTTCCATTATAGTAATACCATTTTATGATTAGATGACTGAAGCCATAGATAATTTGTTATAGTCATAAGGTAAGGCAGGGATAATTTGAAATCAGGTATGTTTAACCAGAATTCCTGCTCTTAACCATTTTAACTATCTCTTATGCTGACTTCTATGTATTAAAGAATATTAGGAAACCATATTAATGTAGAAAACAGATGAAATTTCTTAAAATCACATTATGTAGCAACTATACTAAACATTTTGGTTTATTGCCTTTTAATGGTATTTACTTTGTGGAAATCATGGTCTTAAGTATTATGTAAGTATTATTACTAAGTAAGATGGATGCCTTTCCCTCTAAAAATTAATTCAAAAAAATAAATAAAAATTAACAATCCAGAGAAGAATATTTATATTCTATTAATAGTGCAGGGATTGAAACTATGAACTCTAGGGTCAGACTGTTCAGAATTGAACCAGCATTTGATTTATAAGCAGCACAACCTTGAATAAATTAGCTAATTTCAAACTTTTATTTCCTAATCACTAAGGTTCACAATTATCATTATTATTCTCAACATCATATGATGCAAACTTAAATGAGATTATACAGGTAAAAGCAAAGTTCAGGGGAAATATAGAGGAGAAGGAAGAGAATTAATTTCAACTGAACAAATCATTGAAGGCTTTGAATTGCCAAGTGAGACAATTTATACATACAAAATAACAATATTTAATGGGCTCTTTCCCCTTATCTTCAATGAAGAAATATTCACAATATTGGTTATGTGGGACTTTTAATTAAAAATGCTTATTTAGAGTCTCTTGGTTGCAAAGTTTACACAAATGCATCTGATTGGATAAAATTAATAAATGTAAAGCATGTGAACTGAGAACTGAACTGCTTCTTGAATTAATGTTAAAATAAACTCAATGTGTTTAAACCATCTCAATGGCCCTTTGCACATATCTATAAATAATAGTCATACAATTATCCATGAAGTGTATTATGCATTTTCATTTTAATTTGTTGAACGTCATCTATTAGCTCATAAAACAACTCAATGGCAGGTACTACATCTATAACTTTCTTTGTGATCTTGTAAACCACATTATAAAAGTGCAGTGAACACCCTTATTAAATATTATTGTTTTACTAGCAAAAAGCTATCAGTACATTATTAACCTAATCATGGATTCCCATGACTTTAATTTACTTGAAGTCTATTAATAAAAAGGAGATAGGGTATTATGTATCCCTCAAAAATATGTACAGGCATGCATTTTTAAATTTTGATTTTGGCAGTTCGTTAAGCAGCTCATTCTGCCTTAGTATTTCAAAAGGACTAAATATCAAGCCTCTCTTGAGCAAAAAACATCCAAATGACACTCTGCATTATATTAACACTAATATACGGTGCTGGCGTTGGTAATGCATACATAAACTGTTTCATGTGCTGGCCTCCAGGAGACTGCATTTCTATTATGCCTGAGCTATGTAATACACGTTACTGAAATATTCCAGAGTCTTAGGAATTGTGGTATGCACAGACTTGCTTGTACAGATAAAAATCTACCTTAAAGATCCCATTTGAGAATTTTAAGCATTTCTGGAGAAATATTAACAATTTTAGTATCTCTTCCAACCTTTGATATACAGAATATTTGCCACTACTTAGCATCCAACAAGCTTTCTATTGGAAAGAGGTGATAGTAATTTGAAAATAAGAGATGTGAAGCCAAGGGAAGTGGTGAATAGCCATGTACGGTCCTAGAAGCTTGAGCATGGACATACAGTATTGGTTATGGGTCAGCACTATACACCATCTTATCTTAGGCTTTTTTTTTGTCTTTTGTCTTTTTAGGGCTGCACGGATGGCATATGGAGGTTCCCAGGCTAGGGGTCTAATTGGAGTTGTAGATGCCTGCATACACCACAGCTACAGCAACACCAGATCCAAGCCACATCTGCGACCTACACCACAGCTCATGGCAACGCCGGATCCTTAACCCACTGAGCGAGGCCAGGGATTGAACCCTCAACCTCATGGTTCCTAGTCAGATTCGTTTCTGCTGCAGCATGACGGGAACTCCTCATCTTAGACTTTTATATCTTAACAAAGTGAGGCAAATATGTAAGAAGAGTTAGCAATTACTCTAGGCACAGGAATAGACTCGTCAATTTCCTATGGCACAGTCCAGCGACAAAGATACCAATGGAAGAGTTGTAAGCAGACCATTCTCTTGTTTTGCTAGATCCACTTTTGTACTGGCTTTTCTTGGTATCTTACTTCCCTTGAAATATTTTGCAACTTGGATCCAGCAGACTTGGGGCATTCTTTGATAGGTTTCCCACACATCCTTTCATTTTTTTTTTTCCCAAGTTCCCTAGATCTGGTTTCTGTTGTTTGTACCCTGGAAACATTACTTTTATACTTGTCACAATTGTTTTTAAACTTTAAAACTATACATGCTTTTATTACAAAAGCAGTAACTTTATTGTCTGTGTGTTTACAAAGCATACATAAGCACAAATACTGAAATTAAAATAATGTCATCAATAACTTTACCATCTAGCAATAAATTCTTATTTGGTTTTTCCTTTTTTTAGGGCCACACCTGTGGCATATGGAAGGGCCCTGGCTAGGTACTGAATTGGAGCTATAGCTGCTGGCCTACACCACTGCCACAGCAATGCAGGATCCGAGATGCATCTGCAAAGAACACCACAGCTCATAGCAACGTTGGATCCTTAACCCACTGAGTGAGGCCAGGGATCGTACCTGAATTCTCATGGATACTAGCTGGGCTGAGCCACAATAGGAACTTCCAGCAATAAATATTTTAAAATTGTGTTTCATAATCTTTCATATCTCCTATCTTCACAGCTCATAATCAATTATTATTTCTCTCCAAAAAAATCACTTAAAAAGACGACACCATAATATTACTTGGAAATGTGAATTTTGATTTAGTATCTTATCAACATTTGAGAGAAATGGAAGATTTTTCTTTAGCATCATCAAACGGGATACATAATATTTCCTTGTATGGATGTCTTACAATTAATACTACAATTGTTGGTCACTCAAACTGTAAACCTTTTGTTTCCCATTATAAATAATCCTATAAGGAACATCTTTTATATAAAATCTGGTCCCAACTGATCTTTTGCTATATTGTTCTGTTTGTTTGTTTTTGTCTACGTGGCATTCTGATGGATAAAAACACACCTGAGATTGGGACTATTTACACTGTTCAGAGACCACTGTCAGTTTTCTGTGTTACCAAGAGTCTTACTCCCAAGCTTGAAAAAGGACCAAAATGTAACAAGCTTATAAGGCCCAAGGAAGCCCTCTTGTCCCAGAGCCTGTAGCTTTCAATTCTTTCAATCAGTCAGCCCTGCCCTAAAATAGCACCCCAGAAAAGCAAATTACATATGCTTGCTGCATGAATTTGATACGGCCGTTTTACAGGTAGGTATGTGGCTCTGGCAGGCAACCTGCCTAGAATGGAGGGCAAGTGAAAGGTTCTCATCACATCAGTGGTTTTTTGTTCTATTCCCTGGAGGAATCAACCCACTCAAAGCACCTATGGTACCACTGACTTATTTAAGCAAAAAATAAAAAATTTCATGTTACTATTACATATTTCTGAGCTAAATTTTTAGGATTTGATACAGAAGTACAAAAATATTATAGATGGCTTCAAAATCTCTTAATTTTCAAAGGTTCAAAAGATTTGTTCAATATAAACATGAGTTTTTAAGCTGTAACTACTTTTTCTTTGATCTAACAGCAGATGCATGACTTCTCTCTCAGGCATAAATTCTAGTTAATTTTAAATTTAATATGAGCCAGCATGATGAAACAATCGTTTTCGAAGTTAATCTGATCAGATGTGTACGTGTGGTTGGGTAACTAGGGGGTGTTAATGCAAATATATTCTCAAGAATATGGTTAATATAAGTCCTCCTTTATTCTGCGATGTTCAGACTAATGCCGGGGACCTGCAGTCAACTCTGAGGATAAAGAGTCGGAATTATATTCAGAAAACAGGATGGTGAAGAAATCAAAGCCATGACTCATAAAAAACTGCCAAGAGGAGAGATGATGTAGGAGCATGAATATAACCATCTTCAAATACTTGAAAGGCTGTTGTATGGAATATGATTTCTTCTGTATAGCCATGAGGGGTTGAGCTATAGATGGAAATATAAGAAAACATTTCAACTCAATATAAGAAAGAAGGTTCTAATAAAGCACAGGGTCAATTATAACTGCTTCGAAAATTTATATTGAGACTGTGAAAAGAAAGGTTTTCAGGTTGATATTACTAGAAAAGAAATGAGGTAGCAAAATAGTATGGTTTCATAAATAGTAAGCTTGGCAACTTGGAGAGAGAACAGAGTTCTAGTTATAATTAAAAAGGGGTTTTAAAAAAGGAATGTATATATATGTATGACTGCGTCCCTATGCTGTAGAGCAGAAATTGATGTAACACTGTAAATCAACTACAATAGGAAAGGGGGGGGGCGTTTCATAGTTTCAGAGGAAACAGCTAACCAAAGTACTTCTAAATAAAGAATACTACGCTCCTCTTCTATGTACATCAATAGTAAAAGAAAACTGTATAATTCAAGGGAATAGATCAATAGTAAGCAATAAACTATCTATATTTACTGGCCTATAAACAAAAAGGTAAGATAAAGGGGTAATAAGTGGATTTAACTAGGCTGACCTTTGGAACAGAAAAGGGGAGATGTCATCAGAGGAATCCTGGTTTCAGTAAACAAATCTGAGCCCTCCTCAAGCACTCTTTATTTAAAAAAAATGAAGTTTTGAATGAGTTTGATTTTAACACGATTCCAATGTGATTTAATAAAAACCACACATTTGAAGTAATTTATTCATACTGATTTCAATGAAATTAAATAAGAGGAAATCCTGGCTCAAGAAATTGGGTCTATATATGATTTCAAATCTTGCTGTCTGCTTTATCTAGAGAGCTGAGCTACTTTATGATTAAAATATCAACAACTGAAACTTGAGTCTTCCATTGGGGTTCTTTTAGCTTTTCCTATCATTTTTAGTACAGTCTAATTCAAGTTAGACTGGACTTCATTTAGACCCATAAACACCTGATTAAACTCTACAGCAAAACATCCCTATAAACATGGTATAATTAAATACCAATATGTGAAATGTATATCCAAAAATAAATCAGTTTCTAGCTTTAGTATTTGGGAATATTAATAAAAATATAGAGAATTTGGGATGAGAAGTGGCTAGTTGAAAACTGTTTCAAACAATGATTTTAATTTTTAAAAAATTTTTTGCCTTTTTTTTTTAGGGCCACACCTGCAGCATATGGAAGTTCCAAGGCTAGGCTCAAATCAGAGCTGGAGCCGCTGGCCTACACCACAGCCGCAGCAACACAGATCCAAGCCACATCTGCCCACGGATACACCAGAACCTTAACCCACTGAGTGAGGCCAGGGATCAAACGTGCATCCTCATTGATCCTAGCTGGGTTTGCTAACCATTGAGCCATGAAGAGAACTCCTCAAACATAATGATTTTCTTAATTAATCAGCTGATATTATTCTTTCTAAAAGTATCTATGGTAGCAACTTTAAATATTCAGTGCAATTACAAAATGACTTAAAACCTTAAAATAACTTCAGATTTACAGTCATACACATTTTATTTTTGCATTAAATGGCATGCAAATTGAGGATAGGTACAATGTATTATGCATACACATCTCACAAAAGTAGATATTCATCTGTATGAATTAACGCAGAAAAGACACAGAAAACAAAATAGCATTCTTGACTCAAAATTAAATTCAGAGTTTTTATAAGGAAAAAATAAGAAATGTTTCCGATACAACATTTGAGCTGTATGTTTCTTTAAGCAGACACAAGGTGTTGGGACCCATGTACTGCTGTATATTAGCCTCTGAGCTATAATTCATATGCTTTTTAAAATTTATGCAAATGAGGCTATTAAAGTGGAAAAAAATATATAAAACATGTGCAACAATAAAAGAAAACAAATTACTCTATAATTTGTTGCTACTGAAGTAGGCTTAACTCATCAAACTGCTTGGTGACTAACACACATGGAAACATCTACTACAGAAAGTCATAGGCTATTAACAGAACAGATTCCAGGAGTTCCCATCGTGGCTCAGTGGAAACAAATCCGACTACGAACCATGAGGTTGCGGGTTTGATCCCTGGCCTCATTCGGTGGGTTAAGGATCTGGTGTTGTCATGAGCTGTGGTGTAGGTTGCAGACATGGCTCGGATCCCACGTTGTTGTGGCTGTGGCATAGGCCGGCAGCTGTAGCTCCTATTAGACCCCTAGCCCGGGAGCCTCCACATGCTGCAAGTGTTGCTCTAAAACGACAAAAGACAAAGATAAAAAAAAAAGAAAGAAAAAAAACAGATTTCAGGGGTAAAATCAGGAAGTAGAAATTCCTTTTCATTGTGTTTCTGGTCCCCAGTTATGTACTTCACTCATCAATACTAGTACAACTTCCCTCTTCCCACCTACAGAAATACTTCCCAGGGTATTTTACTTAGTCCTCATTTCTCCAGTGTCAAAGTCCCACAAAAAATGTTCCCAAAACCTTTTTGAAAACTTAGTCATATCTATTTTCCTCAGAATTTTACTGAGGGATAAATTTGATAGGTGAACAAAAGAATAATTAATTACAGATGAATGCCATCCCTCTATGTTGAAAAAAATCACATACACATGTCAGAACAATCTGTATGGTAAGTAAAAATTATTATCTGTATTTTGCAAGTGATAAAACAAAAACTAAATAAGAAGAACCAATTTTCCCAAGGTAAGTCCAATCCAGTGTCCTTTTCAACATACCTGGTTTTCCCAAAGATTTTTAAATTTTTAGGGGACTCCTAGAGACACAATCAATATTTTGGATAGGAAGATATTAAAATCTTTTGATCTCCTCACCTATGTGAATAGCAAAGAATAAGGCTAATTTTTTCATCATCTAGATTACTGGTTAATTAGATTTCAATAATGTGACTTTAATAATTTCCCATACTTTCATGCACCTTATTTATATTCGTCCCCCCTTATTTATATTCATTCCCCCAAACTTATGTCTTCATTATTACAATAACCAATGTCTCTTTACTTTTTAGATCTGTGCAGAGCTCTCAGGATAATCTCTGCTATGTTTTTTTCCTTGATAATGTTGTATTCATCACTACATCACAGCCCTGAATTCAAAAGTATCTATTATTCCCATTCTTTTAATCCTCCTCTTTGATTTTTGCTTATTCTCACATGGCCTTTCTGTTTTAGCAATTTCAGTATATCCATCATTATTTATTCATTTACTTTTACTGTTTTTCAGCTAGTACTTTGCATAGTACAGAACAGTCAGTAGGTATTCATTTCTTAAAGGGAAGGAAAGAAGGAAGAAAAGACTGGAGGAAGGGAATAATAGAGTGAAGGTATAATAACAAATTCATCCTCATTTTCATTCTCAAACTGACCCATACTTAATATTCCATCCCTGATATTGCCTTTCTTATGTACCCCAATTCTAAATTCCATTGCATACATTCTGCAAACGAAACTTACAGAAATATCATAGAAACTCACCCAGAAGTCATGGGAATAGGAAGTCATCAGTTATGTTGTACTTTGGGCCTTGGAGAATACTTTATGATTCTATTAACACAATTAGTATAGTAAGTAAATATTTATCATGTTCAGTAATTTAAAAAGTGGGGGGATACTGTAGAAATCCATCACTTGCCTGTTTAGAATAAAGAGAAAACAAGAAATAAAGCAATGGCAAAGGGTTTCCTGGGAATTAAATCACCTCACTTCTCCAGGGAGTCACGAGTATCATAATCGCAAAGCCGTAGAGAATCTAAAGCTATGTAACATATGTCCATTTTAACTTTCAGCTACTCCTTACCCATCATTCTAACTTTTGGTCTTCTGAGTCTTGAAACAGCTCCTGCTGATATTTCCAATAATTTCCATTGTCACTAAATCTAACAAATGTTTTTTAGATTTTAGGTGGTATCAGAGCAGTTATTGCTACAGCAATGTTCTCTGCCGCTTTCAAAACATAGTCTTCCCTGGTCATTTGTCACATTTGTCATATCATACTCCTTCCTCTATGCCAGCTGTTGTGGCTTAGTTTTGTGTTCACAGACATTAAGCAGCGGAGCATCTCAAAGTTCAAACTTGGGCTTTCTCTCTTTTTATTCTGTATTCTCTTCCATTTCCACAGTTTGAAATACGACCTAAACACAAATGATTTCTTCTGAGCTCTAAGCCAATATATTCAATTCCCTATAAGACATCTCTTCTAGGATTTATTTCCAAACACACATTCATGTCCAAAATGAAATTCACAATCTTCCCACCCACTCTGCATTTTCTGTTTCGAAGAGTAACATCCACATCCATCTAGTTGTACAAGCTAGAAAACTCATCTTGACAACAAACTAATCTATCAACATCCTTGTCAGTGCCCTTTCAGTTCACCCACCACACTGAAACTTGGGTGATGGTTTAAAAATGAAAATCTGACCTCTTCCTTCCTTTGTTCAACATCTCTCAGTGCTCTCTCCTCATTCCTGAATGAATCTTGACATGACCTAAAAGCCCTACATGATCTATCTCTAATTCTTTAATCTTTTTTATAGCATGCTCTTCTGTATTCTCTGTACTTTAATACAGTGGCCTTTTCAGCCCCTCGTCTGCCTTCTCTCAAGAATTTTTCTAGATTCTTTCTTCCATATGCATCACCAAGTTAATTTTCAGTTTTTTTTTTTTTTTTTAAGATATCAGCTCATGTGCAGCTTATTCAGGAAAGCCTTGCTCACCCAGCAATGCAAAATGTCTTTACAATAGGCTCTCAGAACACTGTATATCTTTCTTTTGTAGCATTTTTCAGAGTTGTAACAACATTTCCTGTGATCATGATATAATTATTTTTTCTTCTTTTCTAGACTGCAGTTTTTATGAAGGCAAAGTCTGCGCTTGTTTTTTGCTCCTCTTTGTATCCAAATTGCCCAGCACATAGCAAGAAATCAATAAACACCAACAGAATGAACGAACAATGAACATTTGTGATCTGAACTGAACAGCTGAAGTTTCTAGGGATTAAAGCTGGTATGAGGCATGTGTGTGGTATCTAACACTTTGAAGAGTAAGTTAGAATGACATACTATCAAACTGTAGAAGAATCAAAAGTAAAATGGATTATTTTGAGGTAGGTGTTAGGTATTGAAGTGCGAGTTTGATGATAATGTTCAAGAAAACAGTATATTGATTATGGTCATTATCTGTATTTTCTTTCAAGGAGGACAATGAAGACCAAATCTATATATCTGTATCTATCTATATCTACATATATACTTATATATATCTATATCTAATTGGCTAAAATTACAAAAGGACCAAGATTTAACTATAAGAAAATTGGCAGCAAGTAAATCTGATTAGAATGGCTTTGGTTAACAATTCTCTGGGGATATAAGGATGAAATGTATATGTCCCTGGATTTTCTTCCCATGTGTAAAGCCTGTATTCATGATTTTTGTTGCAGTCAGAGTTTAATTAGATTCTTAACAGTATAGTGAAATTATCTATCATGAAAATATTAAAGATATGATCAGAAAAAAATCTTTTTTTCTACTTGAAAAATAAGGACACAAATAGATGAAGCAAAACTAATTTAGAAGTAACACACTCTGAGAGATGTTTTGTAAATGAGTGGCTGCTAAGAAATCATACTCTAATCCCAGGAAGTAACTAAGCCAATCATACATTTATATAAAATAACCACTAAAATTAGAAATATTTAGAATAAGTTAATGAAAAATGGAAGCATGAGATCTTGGAATCTGCAGTGAGGCTAAAAAGGAGGAGAAATATAGTATGTATAGTGAATGCTTTTCCAGTGAGATTAGCATTTCTCTGTAGAAACAGTCATTCCATATCCACATTGAGGAGGAGAAAAAAAAATGTCAAAAAAATTCAGTTCCCAAATTTATTTGTCCTACAGAGATTATATTTCAGTTGATTGAAATTTAATTTATACATTAATAAATTGTTCTAATTTTATTTTTATTTTTTAATGATTTTTATTTTTTCCATTATAGTTGGTTTACAATTTCTACTGTACAGCAAAGTGACCTAGTCATATGTCATACATATATATTTTTTTCTAACGTTATCTTCCATCATGTTCCTGTGTGTTTTGATTTTAAATCAATTTTTGTGAAAATATTTAATGCTGATCAGCATCCCAGAACTGGATCAATCCTAAATGAAGTACTGAAACTGATTTCCTGGCAATGCCAGGTGAAGAGATTCAATCTGGACATGCAGAGATTTCTTCTAAGGACCAAAATAGTGGATTCTGCCCTCAGTCTGCCCATGAGTCCTTTAACCATTATAGTTCCAACATTTCCTTAAGCCTATTTTATCTATAAATAAAGAGCATTGTAACACAAGGTAAATCATGATTGGAACATGGCACAGTCATGCTTTAGTGATTAGAAGAAAAATCACAAATTTAAATTCTGATCAGTACACCAAAATGATTGCCAAAAATTCTGGTCTAAGAGTAACTGCTAAATTCTGTTCAGTTTTATATTACTAAGATATGGAATAATCAAAATTAGCAAAGATAGTGGTCCAACCTTCTGATACCTCTGAAGTTGTGCCAGGTATCCCTAAGGTAATATTATTCTTAGAAATAATATAACCAGTATTCCAAAAAATCTCATCATTCTTCAGGTGCTGCAAGTTTAAATATAAAATTTCAACTAGAATAATAGAATAAGACAGACCCCATGGGTTTGGTAATTATAAATTCAATAAGTATTTATTGAATGAGTATAAGATTTTTATAGAATTTTAGATATTGTGTATATGAGGAAACTGAGCTAACAGAGGTGAAGTGATTGACTGTACAATGAACCACTAGTGAAATTTAGTCCAGAGAACTTTTGAAAGATTCTTTTCCCTGAGTTTCTGAAAACTCCAGCTTTCTATACTTTTCCAGGGGCAAAGTGAGTTTATATACATAGAGTGATTTATACAAAAGTATTTATGTCTTTGTGTAAACAAGGAGATAAAAAAAAACAAAAAAATAAGACTAGTGTGATCTAAAAATTTCTATTTCTAATAAACCCTATTATTTATAACTGCTGGGCATAAAATATAATTTGCATTTTTTTCTATGCAACATATGACCTCTGGCTCAGCAATTCCAGATGTTTGCAGAGTCAGGCTTCCAGAAATGATTACAGAAAAGCCTTTCTCCTTTCTATACCTGAAAAATAATTCAACCTTCTCCTTCCCTTCAAGGCGTAAGATAGAAAATTAGAACAATGTTTTATATAAACAGCCATCTTGGTCATTTTGCTTCTGTTAAGACCCAAGAACTTGTGGTTTTTGATAATGCTTTTCTGGATGTAAGGCATGAGCAAACACTTTTATTTCATTTGACAAAATAAAAAGTAGCTTCATGACAGTAATAACTAGGAGGCAAATCAGAATTTTTGATCTAACTGCACATGCCATTTTATATTTTGGCTCCAGACAGCTTGTCTTTTGAGACTTCCATCAGTACATAAAAGCAAAGTTTAGTACTTAATGCTTTAATAAGTATGGAACTTCTGGAAAGGAGGACTGCTTTGAGGATATAAGCATCATCACCTAAACCTGATCACTTTGCTTTGAGGAGGTCCGTCTCTTGGTCCTTTATCAGGGAAATGTTGTTCTGAATATATAGATGTACACGTATACACACACATATATATGGAATTATCTTTTGATTTAATGCAAGTTCATATTAATTAATTTCTATGCTATACATGCAATTACGATGTACACATCAAGGTACTAAAGAATCTCTTTCTTGGGGTAGTTTTTCTATACAGTGTGTTTTGACAGAAAGGATAAATGAAGACTTTGGATTAAACAGTCTTTTCTTCTCTTTGCTTGTCCCATGAACTTGGATACTTTTTTTTCCCCTTGTCTTAAAATAAGAATCATAATACCCAACTCCTGGGAATACCTTATTGATTCTATGGAGCCCCTTTCCCAGAACCTAAACACAAAAAGGTTAAATTCCCATATGAGAGTGCTTTACCATAAATACATGCTTTAGTAAATTAAAACATGAAACTCTACTCTTTAAATAATTTACATCAAAGAGTTTTATACCAGTAGGTATTATTCAAGTGCCAGGATGTAAGGCAATTATGAAGTCTCATTCATTGTTGTATTCATAGGATACAGCATACTCCCTGTCATGAAATGAGATGGCAGAATGTTCAGTATGACCTAGGGATCCTGTGTGTCCCAGCAGAGTGAGGATGGGGCTCAGAACAATGCTTTCTCCTGGTAGGACCCTCTTCTGGTAGTGACACTCTCAGTCTCATCACTATCTTCATCATGACAGGCAGAACCTTCATTTCCATGACATTCCTCTTGGATATTAGTTACCCTGTGAGTGGGTGGTCAGGGACAATACATGCTCCTTCTGCTGGTAGGCCCTTCCCCCTTTTTCCTTCTCAAGAGCCCTTCTGCCATCTGACAGGCTAAACACTTTACTTTTTAGTACTTCTGCCTGCCTTCCCCATTAGAATATAAACTCCACAAGGCAGACATTTATATTTGTTTTATTCACTGTTCTGTCTTCAGCACTCGGAGCCTGGCACTTCGCAGGTACTCACAGCTATAAGTTGAATGTTGGAGTGAACTTCATTCATTATGAGGTAACATACTTTTACTTATAACTCCTTTCTATTCTTTGGGATATATACATAAATGTCTAGAAAAAAATCAGTTATCAGCCCTAATATAACTAATACTTATCTCTTTTTTTGTTTTTTTGTTTCTAGAGTTTAAAGGCTTTCTTAATATTTTTGACCATAATTGAATCCATCCTCCTTCTATTAAAAGAAACAATTTCTGTAATTGTATTGTGTAAATATAAACATTTATTTATTTAATTCATATCTTTATTCACTGGCTTGATTGAGAGTATGCTAAAAATACTGCTTTGATTTCTTCAGATTCCTTGAAATACATGATGTGGAGGAATATTCCTAAATTATGAATATCTTTATCTCAAGGAAAGAAATATTCATCAGTGTTTCCCAAATATGAGAAACTTTTCTGAAATAAAAAAACAAACTTCCTTGATGCTACATCACATATAATTGGAACTATTTTTCTCCATATTAGAGATTTAAGTTTTATGTTATTTATAACTTTTAATAGCACTGTAATGTGCTGTAATTTTTAAATCATTTAAATAGATGATATAATCTATTTTTTCCTTTTCAAATATCATTTCTTTTGGAAAGAATAGGATTCCTACGTTCAGATATTTGTCTTTTTTTAACTGAAACTTAAGTTAAAATTAATAACAGTAAACAAAGCAAAGCTAATGTATTGTAGGAAACACGTTAAAAGGGTAAAGGTATAAAATGAATGGTTTACCCTTTCCCGAAGTGTTCCTGCTTTGAGGATTTTTAACACACAAATTGTTCTTAAAAAGGTTTTTCTAATTAATAACTGACAATACCATTTATAGTCTGCTTAGAAAAAGTACAGGGCTCAAGGCATTTTATGCTCAAGTATAACATGAATCCTAGAAAATTTTATAACCAATTTTCGAGCTTCTTGACATTGGTTTTAGGAATGGTCCTTTGGGTTTGATGTCAAAAGCAAAGGGAACAAATGCAAAAACAAACAAGGAAGACTATATCAACCTTAAAATCTTCTGCACAACAGAGGATAGTACCAATGGAGTGAAAATGCAATCTACCAAATGGGAGAAAATATCTGTAAATCATATATCTAATAAGGGGTTAATATTAAAAATATATAAAGAACTCATCCAACTCTAGCAAAGCAAACAATCTAATTAAAAAGTAGGCAGGGTATCTGAATAGATGTTCCTAGGAGACATATGGATGGCCAACAGGCACATTAAAACATGCTCAATGTCACTAATAATCACGGAAATGCAAAGCAAAACCACAGTGAGATAGCACTTCACAACTGTTAGAATGGCTATTATCAAAAAGATTAGAAATAGCAAGTGTTGGCAAGGATGTGGATTAAAAAGCAACCCTTCTGCACTGCTGGTGGGAATGTAAATTGGTGCAGCCACTTTGGAAAACAGTATGAAGTTTCTTCAAAATATTAACAGAACTACCATAAGACCCAGCAATTCCACATCTGAGTATTTATGCAAAGAAAATAAAAATACTAACTCAAAATGATATATGCATCCCCAGGTTTACTGCAGCATTATTTACAGTAGCCAAGATACAGAAAAAACCTGTGTCCATCAATGGATGAATGGATAAAGAAAATGTGATACATTCCCCTAACCTCCCATCCCACACAGGACTATTATTCAGCCATATAAAAGAAGGAAATTTTGCCATTGGCCAAAACTTGATTGGACTCTGATGGCATTGTATTAATAAATTAGGTCAGATGAAGACAATACTGTATAATCTCACTATATGTAGAATCTTAAACAACAAGAGCACAACAATAAGCAAGCCAATGGATACAGAAAACAGACCGCTGTTTGCCAGAGGTGAAGCGGTGGTAATGTGGGTGAAGTGTGTGAAGAGGGTTCAATAAGTACAAATTCCAAGATAAATAAGTTCTGAGGATATAATGTATAGCATAGTGACTATAGTTTAATAGACTATTTTAAACATAAACCTTTGAAGTCTGTTGCACACATTCAGCCTTTTTTGTCCCTTGGCACAGTTCCATCCCACATAACCATTTACTTATGTAAAGTATAATTTTACATATTTATTATATATGTATAACTATATACAACTATAATTTCTTCAATAATCAAATTTTTCTTAAGGTTTCTTTGCAATATGAGGGTATGAATAATGTCTCTATTTATGTTTCACAATCTTAATCATTTTCTAAATATTCATTATATCTCTTTTCAACTTTGGCATCTCCAGGATGGATCCCTAATTATTGGAGCTTCTGAATTGATATTTACATATGCCACAAGTCTAAACTCTGCACTAAAGCAGTTGCCTTTTGACTTAAAAAATACTTTGGATTTACCTTAAAAGAACAGATATTTTTCTGTGAGCACAACTGTTTCACTTAGGGACACCATCATTAACAATTTTCCACCCAGATGTGTTTCCCTTCCTAAGCATACTTTATATTTTTAAGCCACTTCTTCTATAGCAAACATCTACTCCAATACAATGGAAGCTCAGCTTTTGCTTTTTAAATTTAAAAAGTCTGCGTGAAACCATATTGTAGGCTTTGTAAAAGTTAACTTTAGATTTCATTAGGTCCTGCCACTGTGAAAGCAAGTACATATCAACAATAAAAACTACTTAACATACAAGCTTTATCCTGAAAATCTCAAAGAATGTATTTTATCAAACATAATGAATCTTCTTGCATTTTCTTTAACAAATTTTAATAATGCATATATAATTAATTTTTTGACAATTACAATTTCATGTAAGCAGACTTTCAAAGATTTTGATGCTAAAAGCTGATCTAACTGAGCAGTTTTCCAGGGCCATATGAAGGGTTACAGAATTTATGAACAAGTTGCCTGTGCAATGTTTCATTTTAAGAAACTATCAAAGCATCTAACACTCTTACCTTTATCAGCTAAAACTTGACTTTTTATTTTTTAATTAAGAATTGAAGCAGGGAACCCTGAATGATGGTTCTAGTTTCCAGGACAAGATGATTACTTGGGATACTTAAAGAATAACTAGCATTAAGACTATTGTTCATATTTTACATGTGATGACGCTTAAAGTTTCCCCAGAATTCACAGGACAGTAAACAAATTTGATGCCTAATTAACAGATTCAAGGTTATGCTGGACCTTAACCACTATAAGTGAGTGACGACAAATTTCTTTTAAAATTTCCATTATGTTTTATCTTTAAGTATTGAAAGTAGGCTTTTAGTCATTTTTAATTATTCATATTATCAACACTTTAGTCTCTTTTTAAATTAAAAATAGAGGAGCAATTTCTTCCTCTATTATAGGACTTAAAGTATTCAATTTGTAGAGAAATAAGGCAATTACCATATTTTCTATGACTTTTAAGCTCATTTTGCTACATTAATTGTATTATCTCATTCAAGAGGTTTTAGAAAATGAAAAACAAAAACTGATCTATTGATTTTTCTATTTTAATAATGTAATATCTAATACCCTACAATTTCCCCGTAAAATTATTTAATATACATAGTATATTTTGTAAGATTTCATTAGTATTCTAAGAGATTTACAGAAAGATGAAAACATGATTAATTGTTCCAAATTTAAGAATGTAAATAATTTTCTAATGTCTAAAAATAAATTATTTATGAAACATTTAGCCAATTTGGGGGAAATAAAAAGATTCTTTGTTTAGATTAATATGTACAAATTGAATTCATTGCCATGTACGAATGCTACTCAGATTCTGAAAGCTGCTTCAGTTTTACTTCCACCTGCTCTGTCTCATGCATATATATTTGTCTTGTAAAGTGTTGTGAGCTGCAGTGAGTTTAGGGCAGCACCTGCTCATGTAAAGCACACGATAAGCAAGGAAAACATTTCACTATCTTCGTTACTTTAAAACAAATAAAAAAAAGAGTTAAAAACAGTTCCATTTAAACCAAAACTTTCTTTTCTCCCAATAATCTCCAGATATTGGAGGAATTCCGTATGCTTGTCAAATAAGAATTAAAATTGAGTAGTTTTAGTTGCTTATCATAGCACAGCACACACCTACTACGGTCATTCATTCATATTTTTTAGAATAATGCATACTATTAAATAAATGCAGCATGTCCACATTTAGATTCACTGATTCTACTTACTACAGATCCAATATATTGATGTGCCCAGAATAGGTGTGCATTAAATACCTAGGGAGCAATTAAATTTTTATATTTTTTATGGACTAATAGTGGCTTACTTCAATGCATCTAACTTTGTATTAGCTTTCTAATGGATGAATCACATATGCAAATTAATACACAACCATCGTGAGGGCTCAATCACCTATAGATAATAACTGATTTGACACCTTATAATAAAGGCAAACTTCCATAAGAAAAGATAAATTAAAATGAAATGCACACTAGCATTTCCAGTTTACTTTTCAAATTGTAACATAAAAAATAAAGATTGATAAATCCAATGTCTAGCAATTTTAATTAATTGGGATTCTGATATTCTTACGATGCGTAACTATTTTATTGTTTTTTTACTGAGTAAAATATAACACAGTTTGTGATACTTTAACAGGAATAAAGATGAATGAGTATCTTTACTGCCTTCCACCTTTCTGTAAAAGAATTGTTTTTACAGTTAGGAGACTCCAAAGAGTTCTTAACATTTTTATAATAAATGTACGTGTAACTATTTATGTAATATATATTCAATTAAATTAACATATAAAATGATAGGTTGTTTATCATATAAACTATGAGAACTCTAAATATATATGTATATATAAATACATATCCATAATCTACATGTAGATTACACTTGTAGTTTGGAATTGTTTTTAATATACTTGTAGCTCAGAATTTTTTTATGGCTGTACCCACAGCATATGGAAGCTCCTGGGCAAAGGTTCAAATCAGAGCCGCAGCTTCCAGCCTATGCCACAGCCACAGAAATACTGGATCTGAGCCATGAGTCACAACTCCCGCTACAGCTTGCAACAAGGAATCCGCAACTCACTGAGCAAGCAGGCCAGAGATCAAACGCATAATCACATAAACAATGTCAGATTCTCAAACTGCTGAGCCACAATGGGAACTTCCAGAATATCCTAAATATAATTTTCACTCAGTAATTTTTGAAATTGTTATATTTGTTATCCCCTTAACCAATTAAAATTTTAATAAATGCAGAAAGTACTTAAAAAGCCATTACATTCTATTTACTCTGTAACACAGGTATTACATATAACATATTAAATATTTAGAGATGTTTTATTTTTTGGACATAAAATGCAAAAGACATATCCATGTTTATTTTGAAAAATTAATTTGAGGTTTAATAATTTTATATTATACCTCCAGGTTTGAATACAAGGTATAATATAAATGACTCTCATCAGTTTTTTGAGTTTAAAGTTGATTCTGCACATTTGTGGCTAAATCCAGCTGACAATATTTGAACTCCAATTTAGTTCCTAGTAACATATTACGTTATTAGGGTTTAAATAGTAAGATCTGAATTTCAAGGTCCCTGTTTTATAGTACAATCCCATCAATCACTTTCAGAAAACTGGAAATACCAAATGTTGTATACTAGATACATTCGATGCTTTTTTGAGACTTCAAATTGTCAATAATGTATTGGAATGAGAGTCTTTCCGAGCAGGTTACAAATCCCATGACCATCAAAGGATTAAATATATCTCTGAAGGGTTACGATCAAGCAAAACAAGTAATTTGCAGTGAAATAATCAACTATCAACTTACTATTTTATGGTTAATGTGTATGTGGCTATATAGATGAAAAATAAATTAAAAATTAATTTTTGCGCTTTGTCTTTTTAGGGCCACACCCACAGCATATGGAAATTCCCAGGCTAGGTGTCAAATTGGAGCTGTAGCCTCTGGCCTACACCACAGCCATAGCAACACGGGATCCAGGCTGCGTCTGCAACCTACACCACAGGTCACGGCAACACTGGATCCTTAACCCACTGAGCAAGGCTAGGGATTGAACCTGGATCCTCATGGATACTAGTCAGGTTCATTAACCACTGAGCCACTTCAGGAACTCCCTAAATTATCATTTATCTTTATTTGATATATATTCAATGATGTTTATTTGGTTGTTAACTAGATCCTGGTCTCCTACTTTCTAGAAAAATAGAAAATTCCTGGGGAAAAATATCAATATTCATTAATGATACTGCTATAATTTAAATAAGTGGCAGCTATCATAACTGATAACTTTTTAATTTCATATTTTCAGTTTGTCTACCAGCTTATATTACCTATGCCATTTCCCCTCATAGATTATAAATAAGTAAAACTCTATATGTAAAGTCTTAATAACTATTTGTATGATGTACAAGGTAGAGAGCTACCCCTAAAGTACTCTTCATGATTTGACTACTATTATATGTTGTGCTCACTTTCTACTGGGTCCTTAAAAATCTATGTAAGAAAATACATTTTCTTATCCCAAGAATCAGTGAACACAGTTAAATCTATAATACTAAGATTAAGTATTTTTCTACTCAGCCATAAAAAAGAATAAAATAATGCCATGGATGGAATTAAGAGACTCTCATACTGAGTGAATGCAACATGGATGGAATTAAGAGACTCTCACACTGAGTGAGGTAAGTCATAAAGAGAAAGACAAACACCATATGATATCACTTATATCTGGAATCTAATTTACTGCACAAATGAAACTTTCCCTAGAAAAGAAAATCACAGACTTGGAGAACAGACTTGTGGTTGCCAAGGGGGAGGGGGAGGCAATGGGATGATCTGGGAGTCCGGGGTTAATAGATGTAGACTATTGCCTTTGGGATGGAAAAGCAAGGAGATCCTGCTGTATAGCACCAGGAACTATGTCTAATCACTTGTGACAAATCTATGTATGTATGCTTAACCAGGTCACCACGCTGTACAGTTGAAAAATTGACAGAAAACTGTAAACCATCTATAAGGGAAAAATAAAAATCATTAAAAAGATTAAGTATTCTTAATGGTCAAAGTTAAAGACTAGTTAGAGCATATGGCTGAAATGTAGAATGCTTTTTAAGACACAGCAGTAAAGAAGCTGCACCCACATTTCTTCCATTTTAAAGATGCTGTCTCAAGCACATATGATGGGATGTGATCACATGAGTATTTTGAACTCACTAACAACCAGTTGGTGCCTGAGAAGGAGAACTGGTTTGGTCTGATGATAACAATTTTGCTGACAACAACATGAACACATGAACAAATATTTGGACGTATTTTCACAACAGCAAATTATCTCCTTCAATTACCCTCCAATTTGCAGTTTTGCTACTTTTAAGAGCTAGATTGTCCTTTGCACAAATAATAGTGGCTTCAACCACTAAATGAAAATCCAAAGGAGGCAAAGGCTTAGTTTTATTAATGCTGAGAAAGAAATGTTAATTACAGAGGATATTGAAATATAAAAGAACTCCCTTTGCTGTCTCCAATCCCTTTTGAACTTCTTAGGGGTTTAAATACAGTGTTTGCTTGGCAGATATTCATGTCTGGAAAATAAAGAAAAGGAAAAATACTGCACCAAAATAAAATCTCAAAAGCTCAGTGACAACTCTAATCTTTATCAAAGAAGAAGATTATCTCTTTGAGGCAAAAATTCTTCCAATAAGTCCAAATTCAATTCAACGTTTCAATTGCTGGAAAGTACATAATTTTGTCATCATGAAAAATGTTGATGGTTAAATGGTTGAACAGAAAAACATTGTTCATGACTATTCTTCCTAGTAATAGAAGCTATAAATTAGTATCAAGTCAGGAAAATAGATATACTTAGGCATATACCTTTAAAAATAATGAAGTTCTTAAATGGATTGGATATTATTTAAGTGAAACATCTTATTATAAAAGAACTTAAAATGCTCTTGTGCAAATGGATGGAAAGGAAAATAGTATGTCAAAAGATTTTAATTGCCTTCTAGTGTTCTGACAAACCACATTAAGTTAAAAATTATGTGCATTTTGACAGTGTCGAGTATTTAAACTGAGAAGCATGCATCACCAACAGGGATCTAAAGGTATGTAAC
>PVHT021183617.1:16886634-17146162 GCA_004024745.2 Catagonus wagneri | reverse complement strand
TGCCCTTGCTCAGTGGGTTAAGGATCCGGCGTTGCCGTGAGCTGTGGTGTAGGTTGCAGACGCGGCTCGGATCCTGCGTTGCTGTGGCTGCGGCGCAGGCCAGTGGCCACAGCTCCGATTAGACCCCTAGCCTGGGAACCTCCACATGCCGCAGGTGCGGCCATAAAATGACAAAAGGCAAAAAAAAAAAAAAAAAAAATAAAGGTATGTAACTTTAAAAAAGTATAGAACAAATACTCTTTCACATAAGATTTTTTTTTCCCTCAAATTAAAAAAAAAGATCCTGGCACTATACTATTTACTTCATTGCACTTGGAATACAGCCCAACTCTTTCCATGGTCTACAATTTTCCACAAGGTGTTACTTAGAGATATCTAGCATCCTCTCCCTTCCTTACCCTAGGTCTACATGCTCTAGTCAAATGTGCCTTCTTTGAACCTCTCAGATGCTCCCTGGGGAACTTTGGCTCTTCTGCCTAGAGCATCAGACACATGGCTGGCATCTTCTTGTCTCAGTTCCACTGAGACATCTTTGATTATTCATTCAAAATTAGCCTTATCTCCCTCAGTCATTCTCTAGCTTGTTTCATTTTATTCTTGCACTTAAATCCACCTGATTTCGCAGGACTTATTAACGTCTCATCTTGTCCTCCTGATTGTAAGTTCCATGAGAACAGTATGTTTTCTGGCTTGTTCATAGGTCTAGCCCTGGCAATAGAAGGATGCCTAGGAAAATTACCAAAGTAATATTCCTTGAATGAAAAAACAAAACAAGTAAATAAATAACTTTCGAGTAATTTTTCCCCATCAAAATGTTTGTTTTTACCAGAAAATGACTGAACTATAGCTATCCTTATCTGCTGCCTCTCTTAATTATCACCAACGATCCATTAGCAACTTTCAATGACCATTTATTCAGTTAACTTGTTTGGTCACATTTGTGTTTGGTTTCACTGTACTACAACTGCAAGGTAATGACATTTTTAATTTAGATAAGGAGTCTACCTATTCACACAATTTTCTTAATTTGTGTTTCTAAAGGCATCAGATAAAGAACTAGGAGCTAAATTAAATCATATAACAAAATTAATGCCTTCTTTAAAAAGGCCTTCGTATTGGAAGATTATTCTGTTGTACCTATAAGATAATCAAAGTATAAAATTATTTTAGAGCTTCATTAAAAAGAATTGATAAAAACTATAAAGCTTATTGAACTATTAAATGTTTTCACACAGTGTTTTAAAAGCCAGGTTCCAAAAAGAATCCAATTATGTTAAGTTTGCAGGTTAAACAGAGAATCACCAACATTTTTAAGAGCTACATTAAATTTCAGAGAGGAAACTCATGTTGGATAAGAATGAAACCAAAAAGGAAAAATCTCTTTGGGGGGAAAAACTGTTACTATTTCAGAAATGTAGTCTAAAAATATGCAAATGGTATAGATTGCATCCACCTATACTTATAGACACATGTTTTTACGATATATATAATACATTAATGTATATTTAATATGAAATAAATATAAAGAAATAATATCTGGAAACATCTCATAGATTTTGAAGTGAAAACATTTTTTCTCAGGGTTTATAGCTTTTCATCATTATCTCAATTCCCTATTTGACATTTTGGATTACTGAGATCTTCATATTTATTCACTCAATTATTTATTGCACTGCACTTTTTAACTTGTGCCAGGCACTCTTCTGGCTCCAGGAATACACTGGAGGATAAAGCAAGTCCTACACTGATGAGCAATAGCCTTAAATATTAAGAGAGTTAAAAGAGAAATGCCTTTCAAACTTTAAAAATGAAGATATTTGGTGAGCATTATTATCTAGTAGTCTAAGATAGAGTACCACATAAGTAGTTACCAATTCAAAGCCACAGATAAGGAAGAAAATGCATCATTTCTTAAGTGCTAGGCACACAGTAGGCACTGAGTATTGAAGAGATTAATAAGAGGAATGGATGAATGAAACATTACAATATCAACAATTATATCATTCGGTATTATTACAAATCTGCAATCAACTGTTGGAAAACATGCTTTGTTATAAATGTCTAGTTTGAGCTGATAATTTGCCAGGATCCATTTGTAAAGGATATATATGAAAAATTTGCATTTTTTTCAATGTTAAAGATATAACTTTACTACACGTGAAATTACTGTTAAAGGTTTGCTTCCTCATTGTAAATTGTGCTTGAATTTGCCTGCAGATTCAAAAATATCTGGGCTCTCATTCTCCAAAACCCAGAATGCAGTGGAAAGCCAGCTGGCAGGGCCCGCTGGCAGGCTGCCATTCTCATCTGCAGTTGCAATGCAATCCTAGGGGAAAAAACAATCATGAATTCTGTTTAACTAGGGCCATAGAATGACATTTGTTTCTTGATGGACTCTGGGTCTATTACTAAGACAAACTAGATGAAAGCCATTCAAGTCCTACTTTCTATGACTCTGGGAAGATCAGAGGGCTGCGGAAGTTTTGAGAATAGAGATTATGTTGTTATTCTTTAACACAATGACAAAACAACCAAACAGAAAGTAAAATATTCTGGCACCAACTTGTTATTTGACTAACATCTGATCCCTTACACTGACTGAACTGTCTTGATGTGGCATAGGATCGACCTAATATATGAGAAACTAACAATATCAGGTATTTTCACAAGACCACTGGTTTTAAGTCACTTAAATCCTCCAGGCAAGTCTATAGGTAGTACTATTCTTATTCAAATATTACAGGTAAGAAATATGAGACAGCAAGGTTAAGTAATTTACTCAAGGTTCTACAGTTATTAAGTATAGTGTTTAAGAATATGACTCCATGTAACCCTTTTTCAAAGTTGATAAAAGATATATAAACTACAATCACTGGCATTCAAGTTTTCATGAATGCCTTAAAAAATTTGTAGTTAATAAAGTTAGGAGTTTGATCAGTAAGATTTTTTTCAGTTTGAGATGTTCTACCCCTTTAGGAGCTGAAGATGAGAAAGGCCTTGTAAGCACAAATTCAAATGGGCCTTTATATTATATTTAGTTCATTTCCTAACTTTGGAATTCCAGCTCTATCTATGCAGAAGTGTTGTGTGGACTAACTCCATAAAATAAAATATCACTTATATGTGAGATCTAAAAAAATAATACAAATGAATGGATATACAAATCTGAAATACACTCATAGATATAGAAAACAAACTTGTGGTTACCAACCAGGATAGGGAAGACGGGAGTAAGAAATGAGTATTACGGTATTAACAGATACAAACTACTATATATAAAATAGATAAGCAACAAGAATTTACTGTACAGCATAGGAACTATACCCGTTACCTTGTGATAAACTACAAATGGAATATAATCTGCAAAAATACTGAAGCAGTATGCCATACACCCCAAACTAACACAATATTGTAAATCAACCTTACTTCAATGAAAAGGAAATTAAAAAATAAAAAACAATGAGGGTACCAGAGCCTCAGCACTGTATTCCCTGATCAAGATAGTATTCCAAAACAATTGAGAAGAGGCACCTTCCCTCTACCAGATTTTTATATTGTAGTACATACTTATTAATAGGTCAATATGATCTTTGTGAGATGATAAATGCAAAGCCCTAGTATAGGGTCTACCTTGTGGCCCCTAATAAATTATATGGATCTTTATTAGTTATATAGAGCTAATCAGTGGATGGGATCTAACTTAAAACTGTTAAAGCATCAACTGTCTACTACTTTTAAATTATCAAGACAAATCGTTATGCCTCTATGTAACCGTCTTGAACTGCTATTTTTTTTTTAGGCTTACAAAGTTTTATGCAGTGATAAAGATGCACCTCTGGGATCTGAACAGCATCCAAGACCTGGTCTAATAAAGAACAGTTAAACTTCTAGTTACCAAACAATTAATCCCACCTAGAGTACTCTAACATAGTTTATTCAGTAGTATGTCTATGTTGATACCATTGAACTACAGAAAAAGGAAAGTAGCTTTTCTCTTAAGCTCAGAAGTCATTATAACATCCTGATATTTGACATTTAATAAAAATAAATTAGCCCGAATATTTCTCAAATGATATTTCAAAGAAACAAAGTACGAAAGCTGCTTGATGGTACCTTTTAGCTGAAGGTATTACATATTTTACTGCATGGTCTGCTACTTCTACAGTCTATATGTAACAAATTTAAGTTTAAAATAAAATGTTAAACACCTTGTCTTTTAGTTGACTTCTGACATTGTCATAAACCTATTTAGATATTTCATGTAGGTACTGTCATACACCTAGTTAGATATTACATACAAGGCAAAAGGACTTAAGTGCACTATTGGGAGGTTCTGGGATTTAAAGAAGGTAAATTTTCTAGTTACAGGTTTCTGTTAATTGGAATTAATCTTTTATAGAAAATATTTTTTATCTATTGAACTTTAAAATTTTTATTATCCTTTGTAAAATTACTTTTTTTCCCTTTTTGGATTCATCAAGGAGGAATGAAGCTAATTCAGAGATACCTTCTTTTCACATAATTTTTAGTATTTAATATATATATTATAAAGTTTTAAATTAAAACAGAATAAAATGACTTTGGTATCCACACTGTAAACAATTAATAGAAATTCCATTTACTCCTAACTACTGCAATGTGTCTATTTACACGAAGATATATATTTTAGGGATAGTTGGGAGGGTAGTTGCTCTTAATTTCAAATTAAGTTCACTTCACCCATATTTCAGAATGTGTTTGTTATTTCCTATAATAAGTATAAATTTCAGATAAAATTTTGTTTTTTTTTCAGATAAATTTCTTTTTTCCAGGAGATTTATATCTGCTTCATTGACCACTTTTTCTTTTTCGTTCAACAAAAAGAGAAACTAAGATGTCCTTTTTCATAATTTATCCTGAGGCATTTCTCTGGTTATTTACCATATCTCCTTTCTCCCAAGTACATTTTTCCAAAGTATTTATCTTGTAATTCCTGTGAAGACATTCTCATTCACTGTAGACATAGCCAATTCTTTATTCAAACAGAGTAGTAGCAAATAAAGTTAGAAGAGAAAGGAATAAATGCAGTTCTAACTTTGTACTAAATGCTTAGAAAAAAAAGGAATAGGAAAGGCATTTTGTGATATTTAGAACTGGATTTCTAGAAACAAATTCTTTCCTTCATTTATTCATAGAGAAAAGTCATACACTATACTCCAGAAACTGATCTAGGTGCCTTATGTACCATCTACCTTTGAAGTCAGAATAATGATTTACATTTTATAAGTGAGGAAAAATCTCAAGGGTAAAGAAATGATCCATTGCATGGCAACTAAATTGCTGAGCTTGCCTCCTATCCTTAGGTTTCTTCTGGCCATTTTTTTTCTCCTACACTATTATTTTTTCATAAGCTCCCCAGTATAGCCAGAGGCCTAATTTCTCTACCTTGGAACTCTAAATAGCTAAAAAGCCTATAAAACTGGAGTGGCAACCACAGAATAAACCAAGGAAAACCTTTGGCACAGATACTATTAATCTTACACCATTTTTTGTCCTCAGTAGAATAGAATTAGCTTTCATTACTCAAATACTTACTTTGCACACATCACAATCATTGATTGTTGTGTCCTTTGACTTCAAGTATATGTTCATATTTAAAATATTTCAATTTAGCAAAAACATGGAATAACAATAATGAAGAAATGTTTTTATAGAATACCTTCAAAATATTTAAGAAATAAGTCAATCACAGAGAAATGAAAATGTTTCTGTGAAAATATTTTATTTTTCAAATGAAAATACCATTGCTCAAGCCATCAAATGTGAAATTTTATAGTCTGTTTTTTATGTGGGAAATGCACAATGGCAACTCTTTAGTAATTACTAAAACAAATATTATTTTACATTAAATATGTAACAGAATAAATCTACCAGAGACTTTTTGTTTTATTTAACAATGTTCTATTTGATATGCTGATTACTGAATCTTTTAATCCTAAATGTTATAAAGTACTTTTATGAAGAAATTTTGCCTTTTCTCATTTTGTTTTTTAAAACTATCCTATAACTTGAAATAATCAAATCTCTTATGAGTAATTGATGTCCGTACATATTTATTTTCACAGTATGTCTTAGGATGCTATGGAAACCTAAAAGGAGTAAATTCTGATTTAAACAGTTCTTACAATTATGATTAACTCATGAGTTTTTACATTTGTCTAAACTTTTGAATAAGCACTTAATATTAATCCCCTCACTTACTCCTGACAACAAGCCTATGAAGAGAATACCATTATTTTGGCACCCATTTGATAGTGAGAGAATGAGTCCCAGAGGCAGCAAGAGAGTCAGTGAATTGCCTGGTGTTACACAACTAGGAAGACATGAGACTTGGTAGTAAGTCTCCATCAGTCTGCTAGGCTGGAGCCAACTGTTACTAGACAATGCTGTAGTGGAAAGCAAGAAAAACCATATATGTACCATAAATTAAGATTAAGATCAACAGTGCAAGTAAACATCCTCATAGTACTATAAACAAATCCAAACAATTGCATAAGAAGTCTTTGGAATAGGCTTTGAATGTCAAGCAGAATTTTAACATGCAGAGATGAAGGGGAGAGAAATATAGGCAGAGGGAAACACATAGAAACAGTTCCAGGTATTGAGTTTCTTGAGACTTGCACAGTTCTGAGGACCTTTTTGAAGAAAAAATCATAAAGACAATAGGAATACAAAGTTAGGTAGAAAGGGCACAATTATCTCACTAATAATGGTTAAAATGTCTTATTTTTGCAAATTTTACTGAAAACACATCCACTGCTAGCCTCGGAATAGTGTGCATGAATAAGGGGCCCTGAATATTGAGGTCTTAAGAAGAAACACAGAGGATATTTTATTATGTTTTGTATCATTACTTTGATGATGATAGGAATATATATCTACACAGTATGCATTTAAACTCATTTCTAATTCATTAACAATGCATCTCGGTTTTTGCTTGTTCATTTGTTTAATTTATGTACCAGGAGATAAACCCAGTCTTTAATGTACCTTTAAGATTAGGTTTAGTTTCACTTAAGAGAAGTTTGCTTTCAACGATGCACCATCATCCACTGGTCAAGTTTTAGCAGAAATCATAGTATATTAAATTTCATTCAGGTAGAAGGTAAAATAATTTTGACTCAACTTTTCTATACCTTTCCCTTATAGCTTGGATTTCATAAGTATCTAAGTTTTCAGGCTTTCAATTTTTGAGGTATTCAGTGAATGGTGATACTTAGATTTTCTTCCTCTTCAAAAGAAACGAAGAGGAACATATGTATCTGGAGGACCTAGTTTGAAAATTATGCTTAGTATTAAAATCAAATTTCACAAACTTTAAAAAGGTTTACTTTAGCAATACATATAGCATTATATTCCAAAATAATACTGTTGGTCTAGACACTAACAACTTCACTGTCAGTGTTAATCTGTATGTTCTAATGAATTGGCCAACGGAAAGTCAAAAAAATTAAGGCAAGAATCATTACTGGTAGATTGGAGGAAATAACATGTCATTTACTATGAAATCACTCTTGCTTTTGATGTTGCAACTGCCCACAGATAATCTGTAATGATATCCATTTGTATGCTCATGCTCAGTAGGCTCATACTCACTGCAGTCATGGCAGTCATCCATTTGTCTACACAATCCTAGTAAAGCTTGGTAACCACTTTTGGTGAGAAAGGTCATCAGTAGATTAACCTTGTTAGGTAGCTTAGTTTCTAGGGAACATAAATTATTATGAAAACATCATAATACTTATATGAGCTATTTTTTTTCAATTTTAGAATTTGACATATTTCTCTTTTTTCTTCATGAAAGTGACTTTTCTCAAACTAAGGTATGCAAGCAGCTATCTTTAACACACTATGGAATTCTCAAGAGTAACTCTTCCCCTCATTGTTGTCATTAAAAATGTTTTCCCTTGCAATAATTTTGGAAGAGGAAAGATGCTGCTAAATCAAGATTTCTTGGTATCCTGCATATACCAAATACATTTGATTTATAAGCACTAAGACAAAAAGAATATACATTAAGAGGAAGGGAATGGAAAATTGCTATATAAAATTACAATATAGCCACTAACCTATCCATAGTTCTCTTAGATTTTTTTTTTTTATTTTTGATTATTTGTCACACATAGGGAGATTTTTTGAAGAATTCTCAGCACTTGAGCTTAGCAGCACCGGCTTGTGGATCTTAGGAGGTACACATGGGGTGACATGAATGTAAGTTTGAGCTTGGTTTACTTTGTTAGTCATTACCTAGCTTTTAAAGAGAGGAAAGACTACTCAATGGATATCACTAAAGGAGTGATTTATGACCTTCCTCCTGAGCACAGTTCATATTGTCACAGGTTTCTGGGGACTTCACTGAAAAGATGTCTTTTCATACTACATGTTCTGAGGTATCTTTAAGTTCCACACCTTAAATAGCTGTCAAAAATCCCTTTTTCCATATATATTACCAATTAACTATCATTTCACAGTGGATACTTTAACATTCAATAACATCTGGAACTTTTGTTAGCTATCTTGACAAATCTGTTCCAGGTCTATTGCCTTTTGAATACTAGAAACTATTTGGTCTTTTAACTTTCTTTTATAAAATTCAGTCCTAGATGGCAGCTATGTTAACATGGAAAGCTGGGAATAGAGCAAAAGTATTGAGTTTAATGCTCAGGTCAGACATATATTGGCTTCCTATTCCTGATCAAGCCTGTTTCCTTAACTGCAAAAGGAAGATGATGATACATAATAATATCAGTAAATGAGAAAAAGTATATGAAATTGCTTTGTATGTACTTTGTAAATTACTATGTATGTTGGTATTAATCATATGTTATTCTCTTGTAAAATCTTGCCTATGTCTTAAAAATAACTACACATCAAGATTCCATTTTTGTGCCTAATGATCTGATGGATGAAAAACAAAACAAAACAAACAAAAAAACAGTAATAGAAAACATGATGCATCCAACAAAAAAATTTAGTTAAGGTGGAAAGATAAGTAACATACATATATATGAAAAATCAGCAAGGTTAATTCTACATAAATCTAGAAACAAACTATAAAGTAGGGTACTATCTACATACCTAAAATCTAGAAGTATTCATGTTAGGAACGTGATTTTTATTGCATAGTTTTTATTTAGAAACACTCTAGCTGATGGTTTTTCAGTTAAGCATTGAAGGTAGAGCAATATTTATACTGATGAACAAGAAAGACATTGTACAGCAGAAATTATCACAACATTGTAAATCAACTATACCTCAGTTCTTAAAAATAAATGAAAAAGAAAAGGAAAGAGTCTGACTCTAAATAGGAGATGTGAAGGAATGGAAATGTGAGTGGGGAATGAAGATGTAAAACATGGTATAAGAAAAAGCTGAAGGAAGTTTTCCAAGAAGAAAGGGATCAATTTGGGGAAGGATGAATGATCTGGAAGATGAAAGACTGCAACTTAGATTCTACAAAGCTTGGAAAGGAAGGGAAAGAAAAGGAGGATGGGGTTGAAGTGGTTGGAGATAAAAGAGAGTCATGAATAGTCAAATATAAGATACATTAATTTTGAGACAGCACTGTTACATTCAATTACAAAAAGTACAAATGTCATACTTTCCTTTTTTTGTCTTTCTGCCTTTTCTAGGGCCCCACTCATGGCATATGGAGGTTCCCAGGCTAGGGGTCTAATTGGAGCTGTAGCCGCAGGCCTAGGCCACAGCCACAGCAATGCGGGATCTCAGCCATGTCTGCAACCTACACCATAGCTCACAGCAACACCAGATCCTTAACCCACTGAGCAAAGCCAGGGATTGAACCCACAACCTCATGGTTTCTAGTTGGATCCATTAACCACTGAGCCATGACAGGAACTCTAAGATGTTGTATTCTTAAGCCATAAAAGTTGAAATTTTTTTTAATTAGATAAAACAGAAGCCTAGAGCAAATTGCACTGTATATATTTAAGAAAACTAAAATATTCAGCCTAGGTCAGTGTAAGCTGCTATACTATAATTTGCTACTGAAGAACTGTACCTCGTGTCTTTGTGAAATGGACCACAGCGTCTTTTTTAATGACATACCATGCTGATCATTGTTATTTTACAAAAAAAGAAAAAATTCCTGAAGAATATTTAAGTTTTTCAGAATCTAAATGTCTTTAAATCTAAGAAAGATTAGCTAAAAGGTAATCTGCCATTCATCTTTTTTACTATTCAACATTTAAACCATGGGAATTATTAATATATCAGGTACTCAGTAACATTTTTTATTTATAAACAACTATAATTCAAGTAGGCTCTTCATTATCTTCCTAAACACTCTAATCAATACTGCTAATTCCAAGGACTTGTTCATACTCATTTCCCTACACGTTGGAAGTCCCACAAAAATTTAATAAATAACTTATCGCTAAGCCCATATCAAGTCCCAGTTCTTTCCAGCAATTTAAGTGATTTTTCTCTTCTTACCCATTGCATTAGATATCACTGAACCCTTATTTATATACTGGTATTTACCTGTTAATTTCACCTATATTGCAAGCTCCTCAATCAGGGGCACTTGTTTTATGCATTTTTGACTCTATTGTGGGTGAATTTTTATCTCTTTGGCATCTTTGCCTTTTGTTTATCTTATGGAAACTATGACCTTATTCCCTAGAAAGATGCATCTGCAAACATACATACCACATTTTCCACATAATTTCAAGGAAAATGTTCTGAAATCCTTGGGGCAACATGAATGCCAGGATAAGATATCCTGAATTAGTGTTTAGCAAGCATCCCTGGATGAAGCAGGATTTAATACATGTTTGTCCACAGATGAACCCACAGGTACTCAAAACATTTTGATTGGTTTAACAAAATTAACCTGATCAGGCACTCTGGGAGAACTGGGGCCAAAACCTAATTAACAGTCAGCCCAAGGAGGGGAGAGAGTAGGGGATATAGGGAAAAAGAAAAGTTTTGGTCTCAGGTATTAATCTAGCTAGAGCAGTCTTTTTCTAGTAAAGGTTTGTTACCAAGTACACACTTCTTAGGGAGAAGTAGCTAGTAAATCTGTGGATGTTGAAGACCCAAAATACAAGATACCTTAAAGAACCTTGTACTCCAAAGTAAAAATAGAAGTGACAGTGAGCAAGAGGAAGGAGGAGGATATACTGGGATGCAAATCGCACCCTTGGTGCCCTGATAAAGCATGACTCAGAAGCTCCCAAAGATATTAACCAATCACCAGTCACAGGTATACTGAACAATGTAAAGTGAAAAACAGTTCAGAGAGTAAATGGAATAAGTAATCTCTGAAGCATTTCAAAAAGTGAACAACTCCAACAAGATTAGTAAGAATAATAATACCAATTATAGATATAATTATCATTTATTGAACATTTCTGTGTCAACTGCCATATTAATTGCTTCATATGCATTATCATTCAGTAAGTTGAATATGTTATATTATCTCAGCAGCTTGAATAGACTTAATAAAGCTTAAGAGACGGATACGGGTCTATCCATCTACGCAGGACACAGTAAACAAAAATATCCAGGAAAAGGAAGTAAGACAGGAAATACGAGCTGAACTATAAGCTGTATACTTTTACTTACTTTATAGTCTGATCTGTAGTTGTCTACATACAAAGCCAATACTTAATCTTTGTAAATCATGAAAATTGAAAAAAAACCTACTTTTAAAGACTGATTTGGAGTTCCCCTTGTGGCTCAGTGGTTAACGAACCTGACTAGTATCCATGAGGACACGGGTTCGATCCCTGGTCTTGCTCAGTGGATTAAGGATCCAGCATTGCTGTGAGCTGTGGTGTAGGTCACAGACATGGCTTGGATCTGGTGTTGCTGTAGCTGTGGTGTGTAGGCCAGCAGCTACAGCTCTGATTTGACCCCTGGGAATCTCCATATGCTGCAAGTGCAGCCCTAAAAAGGCCAAAAAAAAAAAAAAAAAAAAAAAAAAAAAAAAAAAAGCAAAGAAAACCAAAAAAACCCCACAAAAAATGATTCAAAAATACTTTTGTATTGTAAATTGCACGAATTTAACTTCTTTTTTGTCTTTTTAGGGCCATTCCCATCGCATATGGAAGCTCCGAGGCTAGGGGTCGATTTGGAGCTATAACTCCCGGCCTACACCACAGCCACAGCAATGTGGGATCAGAGCCATGACTGCAACCTACACCACAGCTCATGGAAATGCTGGATCCTTAACCCACTGAGCAAGGCCAGGGATCGAACCCGTGTCCTCATGGATACTAGTCGGGTTTGTCACTGCTGAGACATGATGGGAATTCGCCTAATTCAGACTTTTTATTACTACTATTAATGATACAAATTAACATCTCACTTTTCATATGTAGTAAATTTGATTATGAATTCTAATATCACCATAACAGTTTAAATGCTCCACTGCTAATAATTTGCGGTGCAAAGTTTAAACAATTGTCTCTGGAAATAAAATTTAGTTAGTTTTAAATATTTCCATCCCCAAAAGATAAG
The DNA here is from genome assembly GCA_004024745.2 of Catagonus wagneri. NCBI lineage: Eukaryota > Metazoa > Chordata > Mammalia > Artiodactyla > Tayassuidae > Catagonus > Catagonus wagneri. The sequence continues at coordinate 17,133,637 of PVHT021183617.1, read as the reverse complement.
CTTTCTTTCATTAGGCCAAGAATATGACATTTAGGAAACATAAATCAATGTTTTCAAACAAGCAATAATTCATTTCTCCTAATGAGTCTTATGTTGCACCGTCTTAGTAGAAAGCACACACTTCATTCAATTAGTAAATTTTTATTGACTATCAACTATGTGTGAGATATTATTTGGAAAATAATTAAGGCATCCTCTCAACAACCTTATGTTGTAATATGGAAGGTAAATGATATACACAAACAACTAAATTATAAGGTAAAAAGTACAAATGTTACTGAAGATCATTATCTCCTGAATTCTACCACCTGGCATTCTATCCTATACTGACTCTGAGACTCCCAGACCACATGACTAAATAGCATTTTTAGGTCATGGAATCCTGTTGAATGGCTTATCCATAAATAGCTTTTATCTGTTTATCCACCATACCTTTTATTTAAATACTGATTCTCTTCACTTTAGCAACAAATAATACAATGTCTCATATTTTCCCCTGAAAATATTTTGTGGATGTTTCTTAGATCTTTATTCTATTCTCCTTTAAACCGCTTTTAAATATCTAGAATATCTAGCTGAATGCTCATCTTATAGTTGGCAAGCACAGAAAATATTTGCTGGCTGTGTACTGAAACATCAGTAGTATATACTGACCAAAATACAGGTCATCACAACTATAGAGGCTATAAATATTGTTTAATTATGATTTTGTGGTTATTTTTACAGATTTAACTTCATAAGCAATGTTTGGGTAATAGCTAATTATTATCCTTCCACTGAATGGATATCATCTGGAATGATATATTGATGTTGAAAAATATATTGATGTTGATATATTTTTGTTTAAAATAAAATTAAATACAAAATATTGAAAAGCAAAAGCATTTTGTCTAAAAACAATTTTCTTGAAAAGCAATGCCAATCCAGGTATTTTATGGAGGATGGCTTTTAAAATCAATTGCATTCAGTCTATATTCATGAACCCTTAATGCTTCTCTTCCTCTAATGTTTGAGAGTGCATTAATAAGTCTTTCAAGCATAGAAAGAAGAAAAACAATTTTCTCTGCCAGTTTCCCCAGATGCCTTAAAGTTAGCCCAATTTTTATATGCTTGCCCCAAAACAAAGAATTAGATGACAAGGTAGCTGGGGAACACATGTACAAAATGCTAAAAAAAAAAAAATGTATGATGTAAATTAAACGTATTTTTTAAAATAAACATTCTATGGTAACACTCCTTAGCTTTCCACTGGTTTCTTAATGAACTTAAAGGCCACAAAATCTGGGAAGCAGAGAGAAAAGTATGGGCAATTTTGTTACAAACACATTCCTACAAAGAACAGTTTTTCTCTTTGCTTCCACCTTTGCCCCTCTCAGTCTATTCTAGCAAGAACATATTATTCAAAATCATCCTTAAAAAAATCTAAGTTGAAACATCTTACCCTTCTGCTCAAAACCCTCCAATGGTTTTCCATCTCATTCAGAATAAAAGCCAAAGTTGACCCAATGCTGTCACCATCTGTCCCCTTGCCACCTCTCTGAAATAAACTTTTGGTGCTTTCTTGGCCCATTTCACCTGGTCCATAATGGTTTTATTTGCTTTCCTTGAACCATCAGGCATAGGAGCTCTGACCAAAGCTTAATTCCTCACTTCCTCCAAATCTGTATTCAGATGTGACCTTCACTGAACACACTATTTTAAAATGCGTCCAACCCTCATCCCGCTACCACCACCAAACCTGGCACTATCTCCTTTCCTTCCTTGTTTTTTGATAGCATTTACCAAGATAAAACAAACTGCCAGCAAATCCTTCTGTTTCTCCTCCATCCCTTCTTCCTTTACTCTCTCCTTTCTCCTCTCCTCCTTTTTTCCACTTAACTTCTTTTCTATGTGCCACTTTTCCCCCAAGCCTAAAAGGTAAGCTCTTTGAGGACTGAAAGTTATTGATACTGAGTATTTTTGAACTAATGCTCAGAGATATTGAATTAAAGAAAGAATAAACCATCTACATTGTATTGGTTTTAAAGCCATCCTCCCTTTGCCCCCATGGAACTGAGTCCCAGCTGTAACACCTAATATATGACTGTAGGCAGATAGCATCATTTTTCTGACCCTTAAGTTTTTCATTTCCAAAATGGTTATGATAATTGTATAGACTTCACAAATGGTTTGATATAGTATGAAATCAGTAATGTACCAAGATACTTAGAATAGCACCTGGTATGTAATTAAGCTCTCTACATATAAAATAGTATTACTAAACAAATTTTCTAAAGACTTCTGAAAACTTCATATTCCTGCATTTTCCATATTTTTCTTGTTGTTATAAAATATCGGCCATGCAGTCAAAATAGACAAAGTCATTCTTAACAATTTTACATCCTGAAATACTTTTTTGGCCATGCCCACAACATGCAGAAACTCCTGGACAACAGTGACCCTAGCCACAGCAGTGACAACTCCAGATACTCAACCTGCTAGGCCACCAGGAACTCCTTGAAATAGTTTAAAATTCTTTAGATTAAAGCATTGCAGCTCCAAAACAAAGACATAACAAATGTATAAATAAAATTTTATTTATAATAGTATCTGAACATTAAAAACACTAAAGAAAATTATGATCTCTAATGATAACTATTGATAAAAACATTAATTTTAAAAAGATAATATCTGTTGATACAAAGATACTTTGCAATATGAGAAAAGTAAACTTTAAGAAATCTTTAACTATGATCAATCCATAAAATAATTTAATATATCTTATGTGAATTGTCACAATAATCATAAATTATAAAACACTTAAAATTATAAAACCTATTTAGCTTAAATTTAAACTGAATCACTTACAAAAACATATTTTATAGCTTATTACATTAACCAAAATTAATAGATATAACTCTTACTAACATACAAAATATACTATGTACATTACAAAATAATTATAATTTATATGCAATAAAATACTATCCAACATAAATAAAATTATCTACTAACAAAATGTACAGAGTATTGTGTATATAATGGAACACTAATTTAAATGGGATGTCTTTGCAAATAGAAATAATATTTCTGCTAGGGGAAATAAGAGGCTATTAACAATGATTGCCTCTGGAAAGATAACAAGGAGTTTGAAAGAAGACATATGTCAATTCACGTATTTTTTTTTTTTTCTTCTTCTTCTTACCTCTTTTTTTTTTTTTCTCTTAATGGATTTTATTTCAATTATAGGTGTGCATAAATCATCACAAGTCAATTTTACAGATTTTGTATCCCAAACCCCCAGTGCATCCCCCCACCCCCCAGATTGTCTTATTTGAAAAACAATTCAAGTATTTTTGAATTATTTTACTATTTTAAATATTTTTAAGAAATATTTTTTCATTTAAAAATCAAGTTAAAAAATTTCTTTGAAAACACTGCTCTTTACTAGCAATAAACCATACTTTAAAATACCAGTTGCCAATGTAGGGTATTAAACATATATTGAAAGTTTATGTAGAAAGAATATTTCTGTTGAATAGAACTCCTTTGTGCTTTGAATGCAGTTGATATGATATAATTGAGGAAATTATAAAAAACAGAGAAGGAAGAAAAGGTAGAAAAGAGGTGAAGGGGAAAAAATAAGCAAAAGAGTGATTATCCATTTCAAAGGCAGTTAGGTTAGCATTGACCCTAAAAATCCAAAATAGTGGTCCCATTAAAATGGAATTGGAATAAATTATTATATAACATATTTTCACTCTTAGTTATCTCACATTTTAAATTAGCATGCATTCATTTAGAACTTAATAGTGAGCTACTAGGACAATTTACTTTAGAGAAATAAAGGTTGATTAAAGAAAGCCGTGTTTCATCTAGAACGAAAATGAAAGTTAGCTATAACTAATTCCAGTTCATGAAGATTAATTACCAAGGTCAAACATTAAGTTACAGTATTAGTTTGGGGAAAATAGAAATGAGTGAGAATCAAATGAAAAAAAGAGTCAACAAGGATGAGTCAATCAACAATGTTCACCAAAGAATTTTAAGTTCTTACTTAGTAAATTGCTAGGCACTGCCAGGTTAGTCAACACTGAGAGATATAACTGGAAGCAATATAATAAACACTAATTCTTCATTGCTATGATTTTATAATTTAATGCACTATTGTTTGAAGAAAAGTACAGAAATATACACATAAATCTCAGATTTTTTGACAGTTAATCTCAAAGATTTTTCAGTCTCAGCAATCAGAGTAATCTCAGAAGTTGGAGATTTTAAAAAATCATATCAGCCTGTATTTCTATTACAGTTTCCCTATTTTATCTTTAGCTAGAAGACGTATTTTTCACTGTGTTTATTTCAAGTGTTTTTTCAAAATGTGTTTTTACACCCAGAGGATGTAAGATCAGAGTGTTCCTATTACAAAGAAAAGAAATGAGAAAAAAAGAAATTTGATAGCATGATTTTGAGAAAACATGTTTTCAAAATAACTGGAAAAAAATCCTAAAGATAAAATTTTAATAAAGTATATTTGAAACACTATTCTACATCCTACTAAAGATTGCCCTCAATTAAATTTAGTTTCATCAGAACCTTCACCTGTAAGACATGAATTTATAAAAACATTCCTTCTTTTAAAGCAGCTAACTATTCAACATCTTCAAAGTTATACTCTATTTAGGCTTTCCCAAACTATAAGAAAGTTTCAGTTACTGTTCAAATTCCTTTCTACCATACAGAGGTTACCCATTCTGGATGGTTCTACAGTATTTTTTGAAGGGTAACATATTCATACTTTTATAATATAGAAAAACAGAACATTTATATTACATTGCTGAATTTACGGTTAGCATCTGCCAGTAGTAGATACATTTCACAGTACTCCAAGCATAGGGAGTAGCATGTGCCAGGCCACTGAGGCAGGAAGGAGTATGAAATATTTAAAACTTGAAAGAAGGCCCATGTGGAGCTCCTGTCATGACTCAGTGATTAACGAACCCAACTAGGCACCATGAGGTTGCGTGTTCGATCCCTGGCCTTGCTCAGTGGGTTAAGGATCCGGTGTTGCCGTGAGCTGTGGTGTGGTCACTGCGTTGCTGTGGCTGTTGCATAGGCTGGCGGCTACAGCTCCGATTAGACCCCTAGCCTGGGAACCTCCATATGCTGTGGGTGCAGCCCTAGATAAGGCAGAAAGACCAAAAAAAAAAAAAAAAAAGAAGAAGGCCCATGTGGCTCAAGAATGAAAATGAGAGAAACAATATGAGAAACTAGGCTAGTGTGTAGAAAGAGCCAGGTAATTGCAGGGACTTGAAAGTTAAAATAAGAATAGTAGAATTCATAGGGCAAGATTGGTTTGATTACGATATGGCAATGGAAGTAGAGAAAAGTAAACAGATTTAAGTTATTTATAAAATAAAATAATCAAGATATCATATATTTTGGACTTGGGGTTAAGAATGAGAGGCATTTAAACAAAGATGACTCCTAGGTTTCTATTAGCACAACCAAATGGATGGTAGAATCATTCACTAGGATCAAAGAAAATTATGATCTCTAACGGACTACATTTATTGGTGAAGAGAATAAGTGCAATATTTCATTGATGAATCTGAAGTCTTTAAGACATTCAAATAGATCTATTAAATAGGAAGTTGTGTTATATGTCAGCACTCCCAGTAAGACAGAAATGATTTAATTCACCCACCAAATTTGCCAGGAGTGCTGGCATTCTAAATCAAATACGAATCCAGTGTTTGAGATTCAGGTAAGGCTTGGTGAGAGAGAGAGAGAGAGAGAGAGAGAGAGAGAGAGAGAGAGAGAGAGAGAGGGAGAGGGAGAGGGAGAGGGAGGGAGCGGGAGCCACTTTTGTTAAAGAACTGATTATGCTTATGAGAATGCAAAGGTCCCCTAGACTTCAGCTTGTGCATGACCTCCTCTGTGAAGCCACAGCTGTCTTGATTAATTGATTATACACCCTCTTATGTTTTCACAAAGCTTTGCACTTTCATGCTGCAACTTATAAAAGAGGCTTCAAGAACTTGGAAATAACCTCCCCTTTCAAGCCCCAAGTTGGGGTGGAAGATGTTATACTTCCTATACCCTTGTAGTTACAGGCCATGTAGATTGGATTTGGCAAATAATCTGTGACCAGAAACTGTGCAAGTCTCTCATTGTGTCAAAATAATTAAATTCTGGTGAGAAACTATCCAGTGCTTTCCTCCCTACTGCAACGAATCCTTAATGTCATTGTACCATTAATGTCATGATGTTGAGATGATTGTGATATAAGTCACTGTGGGCCTCAGCAGTCTGGGGCCCTGCATGACTATGCAAATTAGAGGACCTTCTCCTACCTCTCCCCCAAACACACACACACACACACACACTCTTTTCCACATATACGGTATAAATAAGCCACTGATATTTTCATAGTTTGTTACCATGGCATATCCTACCTAATCCTGATTATTTCATAGCTCACATCTGAATATATTACCACCACTTGATTATGGTGTCTCTCTTAATTGAACTAAACTCTTCTATAACAGGTTGACAGTGTCTGAGAACTTGTACTCTTTAAATATTCTTGACTGGATTGATGAATGACTGAAGGACTGAGGACATAATTTCAACCTTATTCACTATTAATGAGAAAACTCACATGTATATTAGGAAAGCCAAAGAAGCATTTCTGTGCTTAGCCACCTGAATGTCTAATTATCTTGCAGGTGAATATCATAATCATTTATAGATATCTTTTTAGCACAGAAAGATAGCAAAAAGATTATTTGATAAAATCACATCATGAACTAAGTGACAGATTGAGGGTTTTTACATTAATTTTTTGTTTTTATATCTGAACACAAAACTCTTAAGTATTTTTGCTCAGTCTTCATTGTCTATTAGTTCCATAGACTAATTCTCTATTCACTACTTTAAAGAGAAAGACTCTCCTATCACATCTATGTATCTTCCTCTACTCTATAAAATAGTGTATCCATAACCAAAAATGAAGTACAATATATTGACATCATTTCAACAAACAGAAAGCTTAACAGCTCTTAACTAATAGCTATTAGCTGAATTCTTCAGAAGGTAGCAGATCAACATGAATCTGCTTGGTTGACAATCATCAGTAATAGCACTGGTGCCAGATTCTTGTGGACTTAAAAAATACAGTGTAAATTCACACAAAATTACCTATATGTAAATATGGCAAGAAATATAATTTTGGAATGGGAATTTTATTAAATTTCATTCATTTATAGTATGATATAACTTATGTTCAAAATAAACCTCTGCAAGTTCCTCTATATTATCTACTATGTTATACTTATATATGCTTAATGGGATCATAAGTATACTATAATTCTTTGAAAATTGGTAGTAGATTTTTAGGGAAATGTTTTTAAAACAACAGATTGTTATCCATGGGTAGGTTTCTACATTGACTTAGTTGGCCATGACCAGTACTTTTTAATGAATTAGGGGGAAAAAAAGAGAATTAAAAAGGAGATATCAGAATATAACATCATTAAGAAATATTTCATAGAAATATTGTTCCTATTGTAGGTGCTTGACAGCATACTGTGTTTGTATGACATTCAAAAACCTTAAAAAATATAGATTTAGTGGATTCATTCATTCATTCATTCAATAAATATTCTGTGGAGCGTTCTCTTCCTACTCCTTGTGGCACTAGAGAGTTAAAAGAGTATTAAAAAATTATTGAAAAATCCTTAAGACATTTGCATTTAGTGGAGTGATCTGATTAAAAAAAATCTAAATACACTCTATTTGCAAGTATATATTATGGAGGTGGTAAAAAGTTAAGATATTTAGGATACAAAAGAGCTTTGTTGGGAGTTCCCATCATGGCTTAGCCTGGGAACTTCCATACGCTGCAGGTGCGGCCCTAAAAAGAAAAAAAAATTAAAAATAGAAAAAAAGAGCTTTGTTTCCACAGACAGGGAAAACATAGGGTATATCACTTATTAATAAGAACATTTATTATAACATTCTTACTCTATTCACATATAGCTGGTTTTGTGTGAATTCATCAAAGAATATTCCCTTTACAAAATATATTATTATCAGCATATAATGTCTATAGGAGTCTTAGGGGGGAAAAGAGGGCCATTTAAGATTGATGCTGTAATTATCACTTCATTACTGCTGCTGCATATTGAGTGGTACTGCAGTCTCGCAAAAGTTGATATGCTTCTGTAAGCACCTAGTTTACTATCAGAGTGACCTAGGTGGACTTGGGCTATTGAGTTCTTAAAACCAGGATATGAAACAAGATAGAGGAAAAATAATTTCCGGTTAATGCTGAGACCCATGTTGCCTAAATGATAATCAACACGAAATGATTTGTTTCATTCTGTTTTGTGTTTACTTTTGTTTCAAAATCTAAATTTGAGTTTTATAGGATATAATCAAATATATACTCAAAAGGAAATTACACTGAAAAATATCATTATTGTGATAAAAAGCCAAGGTGTTCATTTAAATGTAGAGAAACAATAAAATTGAGGGTAGGCTGGGTATTCAATTCCCTTAGAAATGTGGGCAAAAGGAGAAAGGTTATTAAGATTTAACAAAAGATATACAGAAAGCATCTAAGGAATCTATGTCATAAAAATATTACTCTTCTAAAGAAGAAAATGGAGGATAAAAATATATGCCTATAAGACACCTGAGAATGCATTTTGAAAGCCAGGGTAGAAATAGTATATATTCCATAACTGTAATCATAAAAAAGTAAGCATGTGGGGAGTTCCCTTTGTGGTGCAGTGGAAACAAATACAACTAATATCCATGAGGATCCTGGTTAGATCCCTGGCCTTGCTCAGTGGTCGGGGATCTGGCATTACTGTGAGTTGTGGTGAAGGTCACAGATGCAGCTTATATCTGGATCCCACATTGCATTGTTGTGGCTGTGGTATAGGCCAGCAGCTAGCTCTGATTCGACCCCTAGTCTGGGAGCTTCCATAAGCCGAGGATGCGATCCTAAAAAAAAAAAAAGGTCGGCATGTGAACACCGAGTGGAATTGTATTACACAGAAATAAGACACCATATATATTTAAATAATGTTGAGGTGATATATGATCATCTTGTTTTCAAAATTTCTTTAATAATGCTTATAGATTGCTTTTTTTAAATATTAAAGCAGGCTTATACTCATGAAATCAGTATCTTACGATTGCAGCTACATTTGCCTTTTATCTATTCTATGAATAGAGCAAACTCACTCCCACTGCTGAGCTCCTGTACCTGGGGTTTCCTCTGCTTACCATGCTCTTCTCCTGATGTTTACTTAGCCAGTTCCTTCTTTTGTTTCTCAACTTATATATTTTTGGTTGACCAGAATCCTTAATTTTACTTTGTTTTATATACTAGCTTGTTTTATTATGTAGTAGCATTTCTCAATATGTGAAAACTATCTTAGTTATATTCCGGTGTTGTTTTCAACTGTCTTTCTCCTTCCCCAGGATGCCAGCCCCCTAAAAAATAAGGAACTTGACTACTACATTGGCTTCTGTATTCCCAGCACCCAAAAGAGTGCTTGGCATGTAACAGGCACATCATGACACTTAAGGAAGAAGGGCATTATTCATCAACAATAATCTTTCAGTTTAGGGTATATCAAGGAAAAAATGTATCATACTTTTGTGCAAACAAGTTCTGTTGTACCTAGAGCAATAGATAGGTAGGTAGGGTAATCATAAAATAAAACTATAAACTCCTGAAAAGAACCAATGCTACACAAAACTAACAAAAATTTGAAGTATTGCATATACATCGGAGACCCTGCACATATCTTTAATGGGCTCTTCTCAGCCCTACTGAGCTCTGAATCTAAGAATCCTCAAGTCTTCTATCTTCCTACTGCATTAAAAAAAGAGGAAGTCAAGGCAGTAAGACAAGATCCCAACTAGAGTTAAATGACACTCAACTCAGCCATCAGGCTCTGATATTCAGCTTTTTCACACAGGTATAGTCATACTGGTTGTTAAATTACTACTCCCACACTTCGTAAATAGCCATTGCTTCAAGGCTTCTGAGTGTAACTCCTCTCTACATTTTCAACTACTGTGGACCTTTCCCTAAAATTCCCTGCATCTTACCCTGACCCATCATCTAAGGGGTTAGTGCCAGGATAAATAAGGGACAGCCAGGAGTCTCCTCCAGAATAAATGCCAACAGTCTTCCTCTCTGGCTGGTCAGTGCCCATGCCTCATGAGCTAGGCATTTGTTGTTGTGCCCAGCCTAAATATAATAATTTCCTTCGTTCTATGTAGTTAAGTGATGCTTTGTACAACTCTCAAATTCAGGGATGACATAAGGCTTGGGCTAGAAAAACATATTTCATAGCCTTTCACCTTAGTGATATATTCAAAGCAAGTGACCCAGTCATGTTCATCCTAAAATTTTTTGAAAAAAAAAAAAAATGCTCTCTTTTCATGGAGATTTCCTATATAAGCCTAGGGTCACTGGGAACATTCTTAACACTGTAAAGAAAGATTCTGATTCTAAATAAAGCAATGGCAGAGGAAAGTAAAACTAAGATAGGAGGTAGGGTGGGGCAGGGGTTGGGGGGCATAGGCCTGGTCCTGGTCATATGGTTTGATTTCCCATTACCAGCTATGATGAAATCCAGAATATTCTTGGATGTTTATGTTAACATGAGCTCTAAATTCTTTTTGTCTCTTATGCCATTTTGAGTTAGGTGGCATTTTTGAAAGTGAAAGAGTTCCTGACTAATAAGAAAAAGGGAAAAGGGTGGTCAGATCTACCATTTATTAATAGAATACAAGACAATCTGTAAACATTATTACACTTCTTTCCCTGCTGAAACAAAACTTTCAGTAGTGAAATATCCTAGTGAAGCTCACCATGCCAGATTAGGTTTTTGTACCAAGGTATATGAAACTCCAAATTTCATGCTTTTAGCACATGCTGTGATGGTCTTTTTTTTTTTAAGGTCCTCAGGTACAGCATATGGAAGTTCCCAGGCTAGAGGTCAAATCAGAGCTGCAGATGCCAGCCTACACCCTATGCCACAGCCATGCCAGATCCAGCCTGTGCCTGCACCCTACACTACAGCTCATGGCAATGCTGGATCCTTAACCCACTGAACAAGGCCAGGTATTGAATCCACATCCTCACAGATACTAGTTGGGTTTGTTTCCACTGAGCCACAGCAGGAACTCCCATGGTGGTCTTACTGATCAAATTACGAAGTAAAGTTTACTGATGACTCTTCAACATCTTTTGATCACTTCTACCTCTTTGCTATCACCTGTTCTGCATCTTCTACCCATGAAGTATTTAATGATTATAAGATTTCTCATATTTGAGTATTGACTCTGGAAATAGACTACTTGGTTTTGAATCCAGCTCCTACTACATAACAGTTGTGTGACACTGGCAAGTTAATTTTCCACATTTTTCTCACTTAAAAATTGTAAATTAGTAACAATCTCATAAGATTCTTGGGAATATTAAAGGGACTGAAGCATGGGAAGTCCATTAAAGAAAGTGCCTAACACAGTAATTCATAAGATTATGATTAACCTATGTTTGTCCCCAAATCCCATAAATACATATCTTATGTTCCAATTAATCTTACATTCTTTCGACAAGGCCTTTCCCAATTAAAACTTCTGTTTCCCTATAACAAATCAGTTAGGAAGTCAATTACGATAATCCACATTGCAATGAATATGGCTATTGGCAATCAATATGTGCCAATATTTGGCAATCCCAAATGTGTTTGATTCTTAACATAAAGAATTGCCAATTGATGAACTTCAGATTAGGGTTGAGAGATAATCAGGGCTTGAGTATGCTCCCTGCTTAGACCTTTCTACTTTGAAATAGGAGAGAAAAAGCACCAAAGATTCAACAACTTCCATTACTGCTAGGTTCAGAAAACAGTGAGAAGCTTCGTGTGTGTTAAGCACCAATGAGAAAAATAGACATGAGGTTGGGAAGCTTTTAGTAAAGCTACAACACTCAGTCCTATTACTCCTTTGTGTACTCTAGGAGCTGGCTTATGATTATGTAGTTTACAAATAAGGAAACAAATGAAAATATCTAATAGCCCAGTGATATAGTAATGACTAATGGCCAACTAAGCCTAGTGACTCAGGCTAGGTAACTTCTCTTATAGATTAGAGAAATGTTCCTTGAATAATTTCAAGATACAAGTGCAATTTATTCCAAAGTTAGAGTCACATAATGACAGTATATTAAATTTTCCTTCTCTTTTCAATGTGAAGAATAAAGACTATCTCCAATACTCAGTGAGATGTTAGGTTTTGTTTTTATTTTTAGTAAGAAAAAGCAAACTAGCTCTTACATAGTGAGGGAATTATAAAAACATACTCACTGTTTTCTTTGTTAAGTGCTGAGGCAGTATGACTCAGTGGGTGAAAACTATAAAAGACTTCCTAAGTGTGTAATTGCAGGCAGGAGACTTAACTTCTGAGTCTCCTGTATTGCATCTGTGAAGTGGAGACTCTTTTCATTACCAAAATCAAATAAGGCAATATAATTTTTTAAAATATAGTGAGATAACTGTCATGAAACCAATGACATAAATATCATCACTAGACGAGCAAGACAGAAGTCAGAGAAATCAAACTGTTGCTATGTGTTCAATATATAAATGAAATAGATTCCCAAAGGCGTAACAGAACTTGTCTCCTCTGCTTTGTCATGAAGGAGTCAGCTCTGTCCTATTATTAATATTCATTTTGTGCTGTCTAAGGATGGTTTGGAAAATACCTCCAAGTCCCCAAAAAGGGGGAAAAAAAACTGGAAACTTGTCTATTAAGTACTTTTCTCCATCACAATCTAAAAGCAGGGCAGTTTTGAACAATTTAGGAATATGTTTGCTTTTTGTTGAGATGTCACTTTCTTGAATGATTAAGCTCAACTATCAAGGTAATTGGCATTTTTAATTTAATATTAGAATTTAATAAAAACACTAAAAATAGGCACCTTACCTGTAATGTCACATTGTGAACTGAGTTTCAAAATAAGGCTATCCTGTATATAGACAGATAAAACTCAAACACTTTTAGGCATATATAATGGTCTACTTTATGTACGTTTAAATATAAAACTTGTGGCCTTGGATACCAGACATTGGTTAAAAGAGGATAGTGATGTTATTCTATTTATAGAAGAGATTCTGGTACTCTAGAAATATGTTCTAATGCCCAATGGTTCACTTTATTCACTCCTCAAATCTGATAAAAATGCTAGGGATTAGGCAGAAAGCCAGCCTTGTAAACCAGGTTCTGGCAGACACTCCAAATCAGTAACAGACTCAGTGCTTTGCTACCTTGTCTTTTTCCTGAGAAACTCTGTCAACTTTTCTTCCTAATAATCTTGCTAACTCAAAGCCTGCTTGCTAGAGGAGCTCAGCTAGATTTTAGTAACCTGTGTTCTATCGTTTGTCCTGTTTCAAAGGCCATTAAGTCATTTGACTAAATATTATTTGTTAATGACATTTTCCCCCTCAAAGATAAACAGCTTCTATATTTCACAGGTGGAGAACAAGGACCTAGCCACTGTTTACAATGCATAAAATACTGGGGGGCAGCACATCATGGTGAAAAAATAAATACACTTAATCGACTCTTTCTCAAGAGAGATTTTAAATTGACATTTTAGTGAGTATACCCTGCTGTTGTAATGCTATGTTGTTTACACTTTTACTTTCCTGAAAATTACATCTGGAAAAAGATCATTAATAACACATCTTAAAAGCAACCCTAAGTGATGTTTCACAAATGATATCCAGAGATTCTATAGAAAAACTAACCAGTTCTCCAGTACGTGATGATCAGGATGAGGTATGTGAATATTTAAGGATCTCCATAACAGGACAGGTGGATTTTGGAAGCAGTAAAGCCAATCTAAGGATCTGACAGTCTTTTTAATAATTATTTCAACTTTATCCACTGCTGATAATAAGTAAAAGAAGTTATACTGACTGATGATTTAACAGCATATTTTGCTTGCATCACTTGTGAGTAATCAAAAGAAATTCCATGAAAGAAAAGCTATTTTATGAATTATCCTATAAGATTCAACATCACATTTTAAGGTGTTAAAGTTTGGTATAGCTGAACACGTTTTGTCTGTGTATTTCCTTGTGCTTTTGCCTTCATGTTGATCAAAATATGCCAATAAATCTCAAAGTAGCAATTACTAAATCCAATTACCTGCTTCCTAGCTAGAGTGAGGCCTGGGCTGACAAGCAAGGAGGCTGGTCCAGAAAGGAGATGGGCCTCTGGTAAAAACAGGAGGCTGTCCCCTGGAGGCCACACTCAGGGGACTGTCCCCAGAGGTATGAAGTGGGTCTGCTTTCCTCTTTATTCACTTATGACAGAAAAGGTGGCTATAGTCTGGTGGTGTGTGTAAAGAGATAAGAAACAGTATGTCTTGTTTAAGCAACCGCAGTATCAGAAATTTTCATCTTTAAATAACTCTCCGATTCTATTTGTGTTTAGGTGCCTATATGCATTTCATCTTTGATTAATTAGGTGATTGATTTAGAAAGAAAAAGAAAACATTTATCTGCTTAGAAAGAAAAGAAAACATTTATCTATTGCAGAAAACAACGCTCATCTCTTTTTACTTATGTAACACTCTTTGGCAAAAGTAATACTGCATTATATGAACTCTAAGCATTTCAGAATTAGAAGCAAAGCTACACTGCTACATAGAGAAACAGGTTTAGCAGGATGAGACAAGATCAAGTCTGAGTACCATACCTGGATTTGATTAACTGGACATTCCAACCAAAACTCATTCATAACTGAGGCACTTAACGAAAATGTCCTAGGCACAGTTTGAGGGCTACTGTAGAAGGGCTGTGATCTAGTATGTACAATGAAATGTCTCACAGGACTATTAGGAAATTCCGTTTCAACAAAATTATTTAGTAAACTGAATTATTTCATGAAATTTTTATACTTGCTGAGAAAAGACCATTCTGATTCTATAAGGAAATTTTGCAGCTCCCATTTTATACAAACAGCTAAAATATAGAAGGCATTTACAGTGAAAAAGGCTTTACAATTTTCCAGAGCTCCTCTTTAACAAAATGACTCCCTATGTATATAACTATAATGTTCAACATGTTACATGTGAAACCAAAACAAGAATGACTAGTATCTTTTCTTTTTATCTCCACAATAGCAGTAACCAAAAAAGATGAACTTTGACCTCCTCTCATTTACATTCCCAGTAAGTTATGGAAACCAGTGTGCCACATCTCCTCCAAGCACTGAGTATATTTGAAGAGACAAAACAAACCCAAAGAGAACCAGAACTAGTTCTAAACAATTAGAAGTTGTGGTTTAAATACAGAAATTATAGAAATATTTTTCATCTGCTTTGCATTTTCATAGACATGGAAGAAAATTTATTTCTAACAGAATCACAAATGTACTATTTTTGTTCTAATGTAGGTTCAGTTTGTTTTGAACTCC
This sequence comes from Catagonus wagneri, assembly GCA_004024745.2. NCBI lineage: Eukaryota > Metazoa > Chordata > Mammalia > Artiodactyla > Tayassuidae > Catagonus > Catagonus wagneri. Next base: position 17,118,139 of record PVHT021183617.1, on the reverse strand, counting down.
CTTAAATATTGTTTTTAAATTTGGAAGGCAGATTATTTTAAAAGTAGAGGCTTTTTACAATAGGACCTCTATAGTTATATGTAAAACTAAGAAAATAACATCCCTGGTGCTTATTCTTTCTACAACATAGCAAAATTTCTCATTGTACACTTTAAAATACAAGTTTTTTTTTTAAATAATATGGCAAAGGCTAAAGTTTTATTCATATGTACCAGAAAGGACTGCATGCTTTCTTACTTCCAACAGATAGCATGACTATATTTGCAATACTACTTAAAACACATTTATTTTCTTATGCTGACACACATGAATAGAATGATGTTCACATGCCCTGCTACCACAGTTTACCTTATAGTCAATATAAAAGTGGTTATTCAAAACTCTCCTAAAATAACGGAGAAGCTGAAGGAAAAATGCTATTTTCTTCAGATAGAAAAAATCAAATTCCCACTTTTCAAAAAATGGCCACATTTAATGGAGAGGTTTGAATCAAATTCATTAAAATATTATGAAAAAATACTGATTATTTATAAAGGAATTATTAAAGATACCAATGTAAACCCCCTTACCAGAAGATCAGTGATAATCATATCAATTATGTAAAAGATTAAGAACAAGTTTACCTTTATGCAAAACAATGAAACACCTGATAAAATCTTAGAAAGATAGGCACTTTATTACCCTGTTGTGTCCAAATCACATGAAAATATTATTTCAGTTTGTTTTACGTGTATATAAAAGTGCATCTTGTACTGAGGTTTTTTTTTTAAATCCATGATTCATATAAAAATCACTTCTTCCCAAGCCATAGAAAGGCCGTATAAAGGGAAAGATCTAAAATCCCATTAATTTTGCCTCTAGGTATTCCTAGTCTTTTCAACCAAAGAAATAATAAAAGCATCCCTCAGACATTGTCATCTTTCTTTGAATAGTACTTTTTACAGGAGTACTCCCTAAATTTCAGCAGATTATATGCTACTGTCCATCAGCCTCAAATCCCTTTAGAAAATGTTACAAAATTTAAAACATATATATAAGTATGTACATACATACATAAACGCACATATGTACATATAATATCCGCAAATGCTACTTGAAATGATTTATTTATTTAGACTGATACATACTTCACTACTTTAAAAGCTTTGATCAATTTCAATGGCAAACAAATTCAGTTAGAAAGCATCTCATAGATTAAACTTCTGCTAAGATATACTGATGACAATCAAATCATTAAAATTTTTTTAAATCACAAGTGTTTCAGGCATTTAATTTTAGAAAACCTTAGTTTTTAGCAAAACACACTTGTAAAACCCATACCTACCTTATTCTATGGCACAAAGTCTAACTTTCGTCTTGGTCTTCATACTATCAGACCAAATTTGCTCCGTTACGTAATCCAACTGGGTTTTGTTTTTTGTTTTTTGTTTTTCTTTGCTTTTGTCCCCCATATCATTTAATCACTACCGGTAGGAAAACAAATATTATGTTCCAGTTTGGAATTAATGGTATCTCTTTCTAGCTGTTATACAAACTATAACAGAGCTATAAGTATTTCATGCTCACATAACTGTCTGAGTTAAGTGTGAGTATTTTAAGATTAGATGACTGTAAAAACCTGTTTTGGGAATTCAGTATAAATTGATTTAGTATACTGAACTCAAGAGAGATAAATTGATATTATGTCCATGGTGTCATTAGGCCAACAGAAGTTCAACTTAGCTTTCCGATTTCTAATACATTCTGCCTTTTATTAATCATCCAGTTCATTCTGCAAATACAATAAGAGAGAAGCTACTACAGTCTAGTTTTATTTTCAGTTAACCAAGTCTAATAGGCAAATCCTACAAATATGATACTATCCATTTTCATATTTCTTGATTAGAACTGACAATTTGACCAGACAGAATTAATATTCTCCATTATAAAATGAAGTTCAAAACTACTCTGCAACAACTCTCATGTGGTAGTTCATGGAATTAGTATTTTAGGATTTCCCCTGTAGAGAAGCAACATTTAGTTCTGACAAAAATACATTAAAATCTAATTGCCACATTTGCTCTGAAAGATTAATAAGATTTACTAAGATATTCTTTTAAAAGGAGAAAAGATGAAAGTTGTATGAAACTGTTACATTAGAACATTTTGTGGGATGACAGGGTAATAATTTCCTGTTATTTACCATTTAGAATCTCCCTTCAATCCACTCTATATTGGAATTAATTCTCACTTTCAGTATATAAAGATTTAATTTTTTGGAAGTGAAAAACCAAATACTCATATTCTTATGGTTTATGCTCCATTTCTATAATTAAACTTTGTTAAGAGTCATTTACCATAAATGCCACAAACCAAGGCCAAAGTTTTGTTTCCTAAGACAGTAGAGAAATAAGCAAAAAAATTTTATTTTGCTCACCTGGAAACCAGTTGGTTTCCTTTTTGTATACCTTTTCATGTCTAAACTTGTAAATTTAGTTGTACACACATGAGGCAATTAAGTGACTGTCCTTTTGTCCTTGTAACCAAAAGGTGGTACCTCTAAACATTAGAGTTAGCTTTCAACAGAGATATGACGTTTAAAGGGGGGGGAAGAGCATTTAAATGTTAAGGCCCTAGAAAGAAAATCTTGTTTTTGTGACTCTAGGTAATTCTACTTAAATAGGAAAGATAAGGGTTTGATATAGAAAATTGTTTAGAAAATAAAACATATTATGTTGCCGATAAATGAAACCAGCTCTTCTCTAGGTCAGTGTATAAACTTGTCCACTAAAGATATCTGTTGAAAAAATACTTTCTGGTGTGCACACACTAGTGTGGAAGAGCAGGCAGAGTTGAGAAAGAAGATTCCTTTTTCTTATTCCAAGAGGACTGGTAAAAAAAAATATGACTTGGCATCTCCCCTGATAAATCAAAGGAAAAGATTTATCTGGACACTAATATCTGCTGGCTTCTCTACAATCATGTAGGATCCACTTGGAATGCTTTCCCTTTACATTAAACTAAGCACTTCTCTACCTCCTCCCATCTGACAGTCATAGCTTAGCTGTCTCCGATGGAGACAGGAAAGGAAAGCTTATATCATTGATGATGGAATTAGAAATTTCTGAGGCTACCCTCAAGGCTCTGTCCAACAAGTACCTTTCAGTTGACCTATCATGCAGGCAGCCAGGGCACATAGTTGTTTTGTCATCTTTCTCTATTATACTAAGACATGAGAGCAAAAACATTTCCCCCTTTAATATTTTTTTTAAATCTGAGGCTATCTTCCTACCATTACTTTCTCAACTTTGCTCCAGTACAAGAGTATTCTTGGCCAGCTGGGCTTCCATGTGCCTTCTAAATGGAGTACTGAAATTGTGTAAGCATTATATTTACATTTATTATATATCCTTATTAAGAGAAAATAAGGCAAGACATGAATTTGATAGGCAAGCAATAAAATGCAAAAGGTAAAATGTAGAACGAAATCACGATTTATATACAAATGCAGCTTTAACACAAAAGTTAAATGCTTTTATTTCAAAGGGTTAATATTCAAGAAAGTCAAAATCAACATGTACACAAAGCTAACTAAATTAGCTTTCTCAAAGTAGAAACCCAAGTCTCCTTACCTCCTGGTGTCACAAATGTTTTGAAACTTTATAGTTTTTTGTTTGTTTGTTTGTTTTGTTTTTCACCTCAACATAAAGGCCCTACCAGAGTAAGTAACAATGTGTTTTTAATTTTTTTTCTCTACTCCAGAAACCTCTCAAAAGTTCAGATATTACCATTGACGGACAACACCAAACATTGAGCCCCACAGGACAGATGGAAACAGGAAAAGTCAGATGGTTGGCACTTAAAAGCAACAGCAATTAAGCAGTTGAAAGTGGGTTGGATCGGTGGTTTATTTTTGTTCCCTTTGAACGAATCAAGTGAGAGACATAGCCTCTTACAAAGAGAAGATCAAGTCAAACTTGACGCTTCCCCTCTCTGACAGCCGGGGCTGCATGGCCTGTCTACTTCCTTTATCCAGTTTAATTGCTTTCTGTACTCTAATTTTCGCAGAGGTTGTATTTCTATCTTGTTCTCCCCCCCCCCCCCGCCCCGGGCAGAAAGAAATCTTTCTCCTTTCTTCACCACCTCCCTCTTTCCTCTGAGAAAAGGCAATCTTCTCCAGGAGGAGAAAGAAACACTGTGCGTGCTTTGGATGGGAGGAGGGCGAAGATGAGAGATTGAGAAAGGGGTGGGAGGATGTGAGAGATTAGATTGGGGGTGGGGGACGGAGGAGAGGGAAGGAGGAAAGGAAAGAAGATGGGGGATGCCCAACATCAACTCCGGGCTCAAAATCACGGGCGCCGTGCAAAGTGCTTCTCCAGGAGATGCACATGTGGACTCATTATATAGCTCATTATATAGCTCACAATAGGCCACCCGGGGCTCCCTCTCAGTCTCCCACCACCGAAACCTAAGTGTACTAAGAACAAAATCTTGCGGACAGATTCAAGCAAATAGGCACCACCGAGGTGGCTGTGCCACCAGTCCCGCTGACTTACCTGGAGAGAGGACCAGGAGGTGGTGCCAGGCTCCGTCCCTCCTGCTTTCCCTGTGTGGACCGGTGCGAGGTACACTCGTCCTCTTGCTGCCTCTGCTCTTGGAGGGGCAGCCTGCAACACAAAAGGGGTGTGTGGGTGTGAGTGTGTGGGAGGTATACCAGGGCCACCAGCTGGACCCAGCTGGCTGCCCCCACCCTACACACACCTCTTCGGGGCACTGAGCCCCCCTTTCAGGTGAGCACCACCCTAGGGGGCTTGCCCGGGGTGCAGCCTCAAGTTGCCGCTGCCAAGTGCTGCTGCTGCCGCTGCAGAAGGAGGAGGTGGAAAGACACTGGGGGCAGTACTCGGTCTAGAGCATCCCCACACTGCAGCTTCTCTAGGAATCCCTCCAGTGAGGAGGCGGCCGCCCATCATCTCCCAGCCCTCGCCACCTGATTGGTTCCGCCTCGGGTACGCTGGGTGGAGGAGCCAATCCGAGAGCACTAATAATAGGTGGATCCGCTCAGCCAACATCGCCCATCCCAGTTATGTTAGTGTCTCTCCATCCCCACAGCGGACAGGGACCTGAGGAGGGGGGTTGAGGAGGGGTGGGGGAGGGGGGCTAACTAAGAGGCGGGCAGAACCTAAGGAGACGCAATCAAGGGCATCCGCTTAACCCCTGGGTAGTCAAAGGAATGCCCCGAAACCTGTGCCATAAGCACAGGGGGGGGGGGGGGGGAGAGAGAGAGAGAGAGGCAGCATAACACAAAGCTATTTTTTCCCTTTCTTTTTCTTTCTTTCCCTTTTTTTTTTTTTTACTTTCAATCAAAACCTGCCCTGATACTGAGCATGCCCAGACTGCAACAACACCCTAGGAGTTCCGATGTTTGCAGGTTTGCAGGCAGTGGGGTTTTGGAAATGCGGGAGCGAGGAAGCAGAGGCAGAAGTTTGTCTTTGGCCCTCCGACCCGTGGAGTTGTGAAAGCAGAACAGGGCGGGGATGTGAAAGGATTCCTAGCCAGCGTCCTCAGACCGAGCCCCAGGAAGGTGGCCCACTGAGCTGCAGGAGGCTGATAACATTATTGTCTGGGTTTAGGGCTGGAAGCAAGGGGAGAATAATCTGAACCTCGGTAGATGTCTAGAGACTTTTCTTGAAGGGTGCGGTGAATCAGATATGCGGGAGAAGCTTCTTTCCGTAGGTGAGGCCGGGGAGTGCGACTCCACCCATCAGCAGGCAAGGGAGAGTGCACTGGGAGTTTCCACTGCAGTGAGCAATAAGTTTGTAGACTTAGGTCGAGTGTGACATTGTTGGGGATGCAGTTTCTGCCAGCCCCTCCCCCATCTCTCCACCTCTTGCCAGTGCAGTGACGATTAAAGCGTGGGTTCCCTCCCTCCTTCCTCTTTCCCCTGAATGCTTCTGCTCCGAAGTAAGAAGCTTTTCCCCTGAGAGAGCAGTGCTGACCTGATTGTCTCTAAGCTCTAGGGCAATTTATAGCTTGGTAATACTTAGAGATACCAAACTGGGAGGTTCAGCGGGTGGGGGCAGGGGCAGGGCTGCGAGCTTGTCAAGGGGCGGAGCGGAACCCGGCTCCCGATGGGAGCAAGCCCTTTCTCTGCTCCACAGGTTAAAGGCTTTCAAAATGCAAAATATTTCCCTTTTTCACTCACCGACCTTGTTTAATGGCCTTTGAACCTATGATATGTTTTGCTTAGAAATCCTAGCAGTTTGTATAAACTTGATCAATAGCTACAAATGAGAACTCTCCTAACTGGGTTCGTTATTTTACCTAGAAGATTATCATGGCATCTCGCTTAAAGAAATAAATAGCCACCTCAATTCCCTAAGCCTATCCACTTTGAACTGGAGTTTCATTAACATTGGTTTGCAAAAGTAACTGTATCAAGAATTCAATTAACAGTAACACATTTCTTTGAGTTTTAATTAAATCTCTCTAATTTATGTAATGTTTAAGATCCTTATCCTAAATATAGGAGGAAGAAAGACAACTTGACATAAACTAATTCATTTAATGACAAATTCCTAGGTATTCTCCAAAATTCTACTATATGTAAATTTGTATCTCCCATTAAAAAATATTCCTCCAATCTTGTTTTAGAATAATTTCATAGTAGGAGAAAGGTAATAGATGTTTAAAATCAGCTTAAGTATTTGATGAAGAAAAAAGATGAGGAGGAGGAGAAAAAGTAGAATCAATTGTTTAATATTGTTTTCCATAAATGCCCTCGTATTAGAAGGTCATTATATTGTCAACCTAATAGAGATCTTTATTCTGAAAATACTCCTAGCACACTCTCTAAATTCCAGTAATTAAAAGCTGCATGTTTTTTAATGCTTCATCCAATGGCTACAGGCAGAAACAAGTAAACTTATTTTAGAAGAAAGTAGTGAGTATAATATGATTCCATATTTCTTATCCATGTTCCAGACTCTAATTGTATCATCATTTTAGCCAGTTTCTCTTCCTGGTTACCTCACATCCTATCCAATAATCAACTTTCTCAGTGGTCAGAATCCTAAACCACACAAATGGTGTTGGATGTTTGTATTCCAGAGTTCCTTGTGGGAGACTGCCCTCTAAAGCAAAGAAATGGATGCAAATTATTACATTTGGAATGAATGGGCAGTGAGGTCCTACTGTACAGCACAGGGAATTGTGTGTCACTGGGTCACTTTGCTGTACAACAAAAATGAAGAAACTTGGAAATCAACTATACTTTTTAATAAAAAAATAAAGTTCCCATGGTGCAACAGGAAAAAAATAAAATGCACAGTCTGGGAAAAAAATGGGTTTTACATATATATTGTGATTAACTGTAGAATAGCACTTCTGATAATAAATATGAAGAAGTCACTGCTTACATACCAGATAAAGATACACTGCAGTTTTTGCAAAACTAAGATTTTAATTTTCTCTCCTGTTCTTCTGTTCTCCCCAAGCTCCAGGAATAAGCTAAAGACCTCCACCTGGGTTGACATATCATGCTATTATGGTACAAAGTGTACATCACATCTTTGCCTTTAGATCCCACTTGCCTCCATTAAAAGAATGATTAGGAGTTCCCATCGTGGCACAGTGGAAACAAATCCATGAGGTTGCGGGTTCCATTCCTGGCCTCGCTCAGTGGGTTAAGGATCCAGTGTTGCCACGAGCTGGAGTGTAGGCTGCAGACGCAGCTGGGATCTGGCGTTGCTGTGGCTGTGGCCGGCAGCTGTAGCTCCGATTAGACTCCTAGCCTGAGAACCTCCATACGCCCAGGGTGTGACTCTAGAAAGACAAAAAAACAAAAACAAAAACAAAAAAACAACAAAAAAGATTAGGTCAATTGTCTTTTATCTTCATCTTATTTCTCAGGTACCCTCAAAATCTAGAACCCCTGGATCTTATGCTGCTGAGACTGAACTCATCCTCTGGTTATGCGGTATTTTAAAAAATCACTTGCTAGTTTCAGAATTGTCTTTATCTATTTTGTTCAATATTTTGGTTCCTCATTCTTTGCTTAAAAAAACACCTCTGTTCACTTTTTTCTTCTTACTTTTGTTCTGAGAGCTCATCATCATTTTCTTTATTCCTGTTTCAATGGACTCATCTATTTACTACTTTACTGTTCCCATTGCAATCTATTTTAGGCTACAGGATCAGAATAGAAATTAAATTGGATTGGGGCACTGAGGAGAAAAGTGTGTCTTATGGCAAGGGTGGGAATTAGAGACTTTAGAAACTAGAAATTCATTAAGCGCAAACTTATTCAAGGTTTTCTGTAGACAGAAAGAAAAGATGAGAGAGGTACCAAGGAAATTCTCCATGTTGGTGGAAACTCTTGTATATCCTACTTGATCAAGCGTACTGAAGAGTTCCATTTAATCAACACTCTCATGTATCATTAAACTTTATATCTGAAATAACCACACTAGTTGTCTAGTAAAATCTATTCCTAAATGTCATTACTAAGGATTGTGAAAAAAATGAAAAAATAACCAATTTTTCTAGTCTGTGTAGATTTTGTTTATATAGATTCATATTTTATTATTATTCTCATTTTAGAGCATACATTTTCACATTTTCGTCACCGCCTTCCAACATACTGCCTTCCCACCACCACTCATTCCCCACCCCCTTTACAGGACAGAGGATTGATTAAATGTGTATTTTCTGGAATAAAAATCTGGATACAATTCTAGCTTCAACACCAATTGTCGACATGATCTCGAAAAATGTGCTAAACACCTCCAAGCCTCAGTTTTCTTATCTATAATATGTACATAAGGATAAAACATTACAACATATGTCTATAGGTTTTTTTTTTTCTGTGTGTGAGTATGAAGCAATGCAATGTATATAACAGGCTAGTTCCAAGCACACAGCAAAGACTTAATGACATTAGCCATTATTATTATTTTATCAATATCATTCTTATTATATATTTTTTTGGATTTTTAGGAGATGGAACTTCCTCCCGTCATCCAATCTATTTAAGCCAACACTGAGGTGTATACTCTTATGGTGTTGAAGTAAGAAAAGAGTTAACACATGTTATATGAACTTGTTTATACACAAAGCATCTATTGTCTTCTATCTTACATGTGTTGGTCTTAGACTGTAAACTTCTAAGAGAGGAATAATTTTTATAGAATGTGCTCTTAAGCATTGTTTTATTATTAATATTTAGCTTATATTACTCTTTAAAATTAAAAAATATAATTCTAGTGTTAAAAACATGAACACCTGTTTTGGGGAAGCTATTGGAACCATACACGCTTTAAAAATACTTAAAAGACAGTGGAGTCACCCATTTTGATTTCCTTTCTCTCAAGGTCATTTGGCCTGACAGTATTGCTAATGATTTTATAACCAGCTGGTAAGGGAAAAAAAAATCAGAACTGTATCATAACTAGATAAAAAGAAATTAACCACATGGATTTTTAAGTTGGACACTCACAGTTTTAAATAAAGAGAATTTAGAATTGAAAGAAGGAAAAAAGAAAATGAATATAGATGGATGTCAAGTCAAGTCTTAGTCTCTGGGGCAGAGAGTAAAAGCCCCATAATTGAATTACAATACTTTACAATTTCTAAAGAAAAGAAAATAAAGAGCTAGCAATATTCAATGTGGCTTTACAAAAGGCTTTTCTTAAAGTTATGGCTAAGAAAAAATTGAAAATGAAAAAGAAGACAGTGACTCAGAAAGTAATATACTGTGTCAGGCTATTAAGGTTAGCAAGGAAAACACTATTTAAGTGACTCTATCTCAAGGGCAAAATAAGTTATTTGACCTAATGTTAGCCAAAGGTTTTTGAAAGAAAAACAATGTATTTTTCAAATACTTTATCACACAAGGAATATACTATGGCAAAAGCAAGTTTCCTAATAAATCAAGAGCAACATTAAATTTTATATTAATTCCTTTTAAAATTAGAAGCAGAATTCTATTTAACTGAACACATAAGAGAATCATAAATCAACGACTGCCTTTGATATATGTAAAAAAGAAAAATAGTATCCATAGGATTAATTTACTTAACCAAAAGCCATAGAGATATTTAAGGTAGGGTAAGGCCCATGGAGAGAGAGTAATAATCTGTGTTTCAACAAGCTAAGGTGTTTTAATAATACTCTTTAGGAGAAAAGCAGGGCAGATACTCAAGACTTCAAAATTTGATTCTGGAATGGTCCCGAGGGTTCTGATAGAGGGAAAGAAAAACACAGATATGTCTAATTCATTCCTGGAAGGGTTTTTGCAGCATAAATAACCTGGGTTTGCTTCTATAATATATACGCATCCTGGTCCATTTGTTTCTAGTTTACTAATACTAAATTAAGCATCAGAAACTGGTAGGCTCTTCAAGGAAAAGTTCATTTATTGAATATTGAACAAAAAAGAAAGACAAGAAAGAACCAGGTTGTCTACCTCTATCTAGCCCCAGAAAAAAAGCCTTGCACAGATCTGGACATGCTTCCTTTTTGGATGGTGACGAGGGCCCTGAGTGATTGGTCCCTTGGTCTGTGGAGCATGATTCTACGCCAAGGCAGTTGAAGCCTGTTGTGGAAGCAATGATAATGGCCTCTCCTGGACCACATTGTCCATTATGCGTATTTCCATATTTTCTATGTTAAGCTAGGATAGAGGAATAGATTTGGGTATCAGGAAGTCAATAGGCTATAAATACTTAAAATATTTTTGAGAAACTGAAACAGAAATGTTAAGTATTTTCTCCAACATCACAGAGCACATCTTAATCCCCAAGGCAAGACAGCATTAAGACAAATTTAAGATGCATTCAAAAAAAAAAAAACTCTATTTCAAGGACTCAAATCTTACCCTAGTAGGCTCCAGAAATACAGATTAAATTGAAAGACTTATATAGGAATAGCTTAAATAACATTTATTAACATAATTATCTCATCATCACCAAGGGAAATGCATGAAACCAGAAGAGTGATATTTTGCCAGACACATTCCTTAATGATTAAGGTTACTGAGTACTGAAAATTACCTTTGCCATCACCCATTTGTTTTTCCTTCTCTGAGACTCCTTACCTGCACCACCAAGGTAACCACTATCCTATATTTGGCTTACCATTATCTTACTACTCTTTAGAGTTTTATCATATCATAATGCTAAAAATGGTCATTTTCAGTTATTCCTGTTTTTGAAGTTTTTAAAAATAGAATTGTGCAGTAATATAAATTTCTTCAACTTGCAATTGTATGAATATATCATGGCTTTTACCCATTCTTCCGCCTGTAGATATTTGAATCGTTTTACTATTACACACAATACTGCTATGATCACTTTCAGATGCCTTTGTTTTTGCATGTGCCTAAGTTTAACTTGAGTATACACTTGAGTATACACCCAGAGTAAGAAATGGACCCAGGTTTTATAGATTTTTATAATTTAGGGGCCTTATTTCAAAATAGAGTCCAAAATTAGAAATGGAATAATATATTTATTAGGAATTTTTACAATTATAACAAATTTTCCTTGACAATATGCCTCACTTTGTATATTTTATAGAGGTGACACTTTTCCTTTTTAACTAGACATTTGTACCTCTTAATCTACCTCACCTATTTCTCTCATCCTCAAGATTCCCCTCCCCTCTGGCAGTAGTCTATTTATTCTCTATAGCTATAACTCTGTCTCTGGTTTGTTACATTTATTCATTTGCTTTGTTTTTTAGATTATATGTATAAGTGAAACCGTACAGTATTTGTCTTTTTCTGATTTAAATCACTTAGCGTAATACCCTATAGACCTATCCATATTGTAAAAATAGCAAGATTTCCGAGTTCCCTTGTGGTACAATGGGTTAAGGATCTGGCATTGTCACTGCAGTGGTTCAGGTAGGTGCTGTGGCACAGGTTTGATCCCTGGCCTGGGAAATTCCACATGCCACAGGCACAACCAAAAAAAAAGGCAAAATTTCATTGCTTTTTATAGATAGGTAATATTCCATTACATATATACTACATCTTCTACATTTATTTATTGATAGACAAACTTATGTTGCTAATTGTAATTGAAGCCGTAATGAACACAGAGGTACACATACATTTTGAATTAGTGTTTTTGTTTTCTTCAAATAGAAAACCAGGGCTGGAATTGCTAGATCATAAGATAATTCTATTTTTAATTTTTTTAGAGAACTCCATATTTTGTTTTCTATAGTGGCTGTACCAATTTGCATTCCCATCAACAGTGCCTAAGGGTTCTTTTTTCTACATATGCTTGCCAACACCTGTTATTTGTTGTCTTTTTGATAGTAACCATTCTGTCAGGAGTGAGGTGATATTACGATTTTTATTTGCATTTCCTTCCTTGATGATTAGTGATGTTGAGCACATTTTCATGTGCATGGTGGCCATCTTAATATCTTATTTGGAAAAAAAGTCTGCTCAGGTCTCCTGTCAATTTCTTTTACTTGACCATTTTTTACTTGGGTTCTTTTTTAATATGGAATTTTATGAGTTGTTTGTATATTTTGAATATTAACTCTTATTAGATAAATAGTTTGCAGATATCTTCAGTAAGTGGCTTTTTGTTTTACTGATAGTCTCCTTCACTGTGAAAATCTTCTTAGTTTGATATAGTCTCATTTGTTTATTTTTGTGTTTGTTGTTTCCTTTACCTGAGAGGCAAAAAATTACTGTTAAGATTAATGTAAAACAGCATACTGCCTATGATTTACTGTAATAGTTTTATGATTTCAGGCCTTACACTCAAGTCTTTAATCCATTTTGAATTTATTTTGTGTATGGTTTGAGAAAATAGTTTAGTTTGGTTCTTTTGCATATAGCTATACAGTTTACCCAGCTATTGAGGAGGCTGTCTTTTCTGCACTGTATATTCTTGCCTCTTTTGTTAAAGATCCAAAGATCATATAAGCAAGGGTTCATTTCTAGGCTCTCTAGTCTATTCCATTGATCTATGTGTCTGTTTTTGTGTCAGTACCATAATGTTTTGATGACTGTAGCTTTGTAGTTTAATTTCAAACCTTCTAGCCTTGTTTTCTCAAGATTGTTTTGGCTATTCAGAGTCTTATGTGTTTACATACAAATTTTAGAATTATTTGCCCTGGTTCCATGAAAAATGGCATTGGTATTTTGGCAGGAATCACATTAAATTGATAGATTGCCTTTGGTAATAATGTCATTTTAACAAAACTAATTCTTCAAATCCATGAATCTGGTATACATTTCCATCTGTTTGTATCATCAGTTTCTTTTGTCAGTGGTTTATAGTTTCCCAAGGGCAGTTTCTTTACCTGCTTAGATTTAGTACTAGACATTTTATTCTTTTTGATGCGATTGTAAATGGGACTATTATAACCCTGAGCTTATAATAACTCTTTTGAAATACTTGTTAATTCTGTCATCTATTACTTCTGCATTGTTTTCCTTTTGATTGTTTTTTTCCCTCCTCCTTATTACTGATTTTCCTCAGCAAATAATTTAACCAAGCATGAACTGATCTAAATTTGGGGACATCAACTTTGCTGTGCTGCCTATTCCTAAGGCTGTAAGTTAGATATTTGTTCATAAAAGAGAGACTGCAGTAAAACTAAAATGTACATAATTGAGATTTCTATGATTTGACTTTGGTTAAATAATGTGTCTGCAAAATACAGCCTTATTAGGTCTTTTATCAAAACGAGTTTGAATGTTTTGCCCTGACTAATGTAAACATTCATAATGAAAGAATTAAGAACTTCATACAATCTGCTCAATGATTATTGCTTACATTGTTTTATTCTTTTCAAAATGTTTCTTTCCCTGTTTAAGTATAGGTTTTTCAGATGAACATTCCATGTGTTAATACTTCCACTTACACTGCAGAATTTTCAAAAGATTTTAAAAATGAAATGGAATTATTTAACCTCAAGCAGAATGAATGTATTTAATCTCAAACAATGTGTACGATTTTAAGTTGTATATAGTACTTTAAATTTTTAGAGCATTTATCTGTTTTCAAAGCATATATTGAATATTGCTAAAATATAAATGATTAAGCAGTCTACACTGTTAATATCCCCAGAAATTGAAAGTAATTTAACTTTTAAAAATAAAATTGTTTATGGTTTAATTATAATTTTTTCCTTTTTTTTTTTTTTTGGTGTTTTGTCATTTTAGGGCCGCACCCACGGCATATGGAAGTTCCCAGGCTAGCGTCTAATCGGAGCTACAGCTGCCAGCCTACAGCACAGCCACAGCAATGCTGGATCTTTAACCCACTGAGCAAGGCCAGGGATCAAACCCACAACCTCATGGTTCCTAGTCGGATTCATTAACCACTGAGCCACGATGGGAACTCCTAGTTTTTTCTTTAAATAATTGTCTTAAGTATTTTTTTATATACTGCCTCATCTCAATTTTGATATTTTCCAGGCAACCCATTATAATAAATTCATTTCATATCATTTCTCCACTAAAAATATCTTCTGAATGACTGAAGACATTTGTTTGCTTTTTGCAAAGTTGTTAGAATTTTAAGTTATTTATCCTTTATAATTATAAGATTAGGACTTAAGAGGAATTTAATACATGACATTTATGGAAAGTTATTGCCTATTATTTTTTTTTTTGTCTTTTTGCCTTTATGTAGAGCCACACACACAGCATATGGAGGTTCCCAGGCTAGGGGTCTAACAGGAGCTGTAGCTGCCGGCCTTCGCCATAGCCACAGCAACGCGGGATCCTTAACCCACTGAGCAAGGCCAGGGATCGAACCTGCAACCTCATGGTTCTTAGTCGGATTTGTTAACCACTGAGCCATGAAGGGAACTCCTATCTACTTATTATATCTGTAAGTCTGCTGCTGAAAATCAGGTTATGGGTCTGTGAGCATTACTAAGAAGAAGTGGACATGAAATAAAGAAAGGCAAAAAAAACAAGCTAGAAACTGCCAGGTTCGTTTTAGGACACGTCATTTATTAGGTTCTATATGATACTGTGTCTGAGCATGAGGACCTTCAAAGAAAATAGCTACAACTTCAACTCTGTCTTCCATACATCACACAAGTACCTCTGGACCAACACTATTTTGGTATTATACATAGAAGAAGATTCAGTAAAACATACTTCTCATCTAACTACTGATACAGAAATATGTTAAAGATATATATATGAAATTTAAAAAGCAATGTCATTATTTGCAAATTCTATGTTCCTATATTCAGAAAATAAATGAATCTATAAAAGCATTCTTAGAATAAATGAATTTACCACGTTTTCTAGATAAATGGTCAAGACAAAAATAATTTCTATGTCTCTTAGAAACAAATAATTAGAAGTGATATTTAATATTACATTTTTAAAAACATCAAGGGATACTAAATACCTAGAAATACACCTAACAAAATATTGTTATTATCTATACATAAAGTTTCACAAACTTTGCTAAGAAAAAAATAATATGATTAATGAAAAAATACTATATCCTTATAGTGGTGGGATAAATAGTAAGATGTAAAAATCTCCCATATTAATTTATAGGTCCAATTCACTAGCAATTTGAATTTAAACTGACAAGCTCATTAAAATTTATAAGGATACATAAAAGTTTTATAGTTTCTGTGAAATTCTCAAATAAGTTTGAGAGTTGACAGTCTTACAATACTAGATGTGAAATTTACTATAAAGCTGCAAACTCAAAACTGTGTGTTACTGACACAGGAACAGAAAAATAGTCGAACAGATCTGAAAGCAGAGTCCAGAAACACTCTCACATGTATACAGTCACATGACTTGTGACAGAGGCATGTCTATAATTCCGTGGGTGAAAGGATTTATTTTCAACAAATGATGTTAAAGCTACTGGGTTACATATCCTATTAGATAATTGTAAATAGATCATAGATCTAAACGTGAACGGAAAAACAGTAAAGCTTCTGAAATAAATTAAAGGATAACATCATCAGCAGCCTGGGGTAGGGAAAGAATTTTCAAATTAAACACAGAAATAGCTAACCATCAATGGAAAGACTGACATAATGGACTTCATTAAAGTAAGAACTTCTGATCATCAAAGATAACTATTAGAAGAGTGAAAAGGCAGATCACAAACTGAAGTTATTTTTAATGCACATATCTGACAAAGGATTTAAATCCAGAACACTTAAAGAATTCCTAGCTTCTTAGAACAAACTAGTAATTATAAAGGAAAATACCAATTAAATATCATCAATATTAAAAATCTCTTGAGAAGGAACTTAAGAAACTGAATATGCAAGTCACATACTGGGAAATATTATTCACAAAAATGTATCTGTTTGTGTCCAGAATATATTAACAATTTCTACAACACAATAATAAAGATGGCTATTTTGTTTACAGTATTCCATTTGTATATATGAACCACATTTTCTTAATCCATTCATATGTCAATGGACATTTAGGTTGTTTCCATTTCTTGGCTATTGTGAATAGTGCTGCTATGAACATAGCAGGTGGATGTATCTTTTTGAGTTACAGTTTTGTCTGGATATGTACCCAGGAGTATATTGCTTGATCATATGGTAGTTGTATTTTTAGTTTTCTGAGGAATCTGCATACTGTTTTCCATAGTGATCGTACCGATTTACATTCCCCACAGCAGTGTAGGAGGGTTCCCTTTTCTTCACACACTCTCCAGCATTCATTATTTGCAGAGTGATACAATACCATTCTAAGCTGCATAGATTCAAATAGAGATTCTTATACTAAGTGAAGTATGTCAGAAAGAGAAAGACAAATACTATATGATATCACTCATATGTGAAATCTAAAATAAAGCATAAATGAACCTATGAATAAAACAAAAACAGAATCACATACATGGAGAACAGACTTGTATTTGCCAAGGGGGAGAGGGGAGAGAATGGGTTGGACTGGGAATTTGGGGTTAGCATATGCAAACTATTACATTTAGAATGGATAAACAATAAGGTCCTACCATATAGCACAGGGAACTATAAACAATCCCTTGGGATAGAGAGTGACGGAAGATAACATAAGAAAGGGAATGTATATATATGACTGAGTCAGCTGTACAGATGAAACTGACATAACGGTGTTAATCAACTATATTTTAATTTAAAAAAGACAACTGAACAATAAAAAATGGTGGATAGAGTTCAACAGACAGTTCACATAGGAAAATGTATGAATAGGTAATAAGTACACGAAGGGTGATCAATCATTAGTATTCAGAAAAAGCAAATAAAAAAACACATGAAATATTCCTACAAAACCTCCCAACAAAGAAAAGCGCAAGAGCAGATCTTTTACTGGTTAATTTCCCCAAACTTTTGCAGATGAATTAACTCAAATACTTCTCAACTTTCTTTCAAAAATTGGAAGAGGAAGAAATACTTTCTTCACACATTCTTTGAGGTTAGGCTAACAAAAAGCCAAAGACATCACAAGAAAAGTACTGACCAATATCTCTTATGAATATAGATGCAAAAATCTTGGATAATATACCAGCAAACTGAATCTAATAACCTATTTAAAGGATTAAACACCATGATCAAATGACATGAATGCAAGAGTGGCTAAGCACACAAAAATCAACATAATACAACCCATTAATGAAGGAAGGTTAAAAAAATATGGTTATCTCATTCAAGGCAGAAAAAGCAGTTCACAAAATCCAACCCCTTTTCCCTGTTTCTTTCTTTCTTCCCTTCTTCCTTTCTTTCTCTCTCTCTCTCCCTCCCCTTCCTGCCATTCTTCCTTCCTTCCTTATGGCTGCACCTGTGGCATATGGAAGTTCCCAGGCTAGGGGTCAAATAGGAGCTGTGGTTGCAGGCATATGCCAGAGCCAAGGCAAGATTGGATCCTAGCCGCATCTGCAATCTGCTCAGGCAGCTTGAGGCAACACTGGATCCTCAGCCCACTGAGCAAGGCAAGGGATGGAAACTTCATCCTCACAGAGACATCCAGTCTTTAACCTGCTGAGCCACAATAGGAAATCCCTGAAATTTTTTCTTTAAGGGAGCTATTTGGAGGTTAGCATCTATATAGGAAATTTACCGATGCATTTTTTTTTTTTTGTCTTTTTGCCTTTTCTAGTGCTGCACTTGCGGCATATGGAGGTTCCCAGGCTAGGGGTCGAATCGGAGCTGTATCCACCAGCCTACACCACAGCCACAGCAATGTGGAATCCGAGCCACATCTGCAACCTGCACAACAGCCACAGCAACGCCGGATCCTTAACCCACTGAGTAAGGCCAGGGATTGAAACTGCAACCTCATGGTTCCTAGTTGGGTTTGTTAACCACTGTGCCACAACGGGAACTCCACTGATGTATTTTTATACCAAATGTAACTTGGTATACTCCCTAGTTAAATGTTTCCGAGATGTTTTCAGGAATCAGAGATGCCTCTCCTCAATGACGTATCAGTACATCCCCTCAATCTGACAATAATAAACAAATAAGTCTGAGGAAAAACTCTGAGGTCTTTTTATTCTGTTTTTCTTTTTCATTTATTTTATATTATGATCCTATCTTTAAGTTCCTCATATAATCCCTTAATCATGCAGAGTCCTCTAATTTTTCTATGTGCTTTCAAAATTGTAGTGTCTTGCATCTTTTGCAAGCTTTGACTATAGCTAAGTAGCTCCTAAATTCAAGTCAGTTTACTAACATTTACTTCTAGACTATTTTAAAGTTATTTTTAACTTAAACAGTTGCAAATCCTCTGAATTTACAGGTTCCAGCTTTGTGGGATTATAAAGACGGGCTATTTCTATTTGGCGAGATCCAGGAAAAAATGGAGCAACACACATATGTCAGCTTCCCTGTATAACCACAGGTTCATTTATAAATAATGCCAGTTTTGTGCTTTTCTGTAGACTTTCAAAATGCATATTAATGTTTGTATCGAGACTTTTTTTTTTTTCTAACTCTCAAACATATACTGCTGCAGGAGTTCACTACTCTCTTTTACTCCAATGTACTGGAGTTGTACTCCAATCAGTGTTTTCTGACTCAAAATAATTATGTGGAGTTCCCATTGTGGTGCAGCAGAAATGAATCAGAGTAGGAGCCATGAGGTTGCAGGTTCAATACCTGGTCTTGCAAACTGGCTTAAGGATCTGGCGTTGTGAGTTGTGGTATAGGTCACAGACGGAGCTTGGATCCTGTGTTGCTTTGGCTGTGGTGCAGGCTGGCAGCTACAGCTCCAGTTCAACCCCTAGCCTGGGAACTTCCATATGTCTCAGGTGCAGCCCTAAAAAGCAAAAATAATAACAATTATTATATTATCATTATAGCATTTTATACTGTGAGATATTCAGGCATGTTAAATTTTTTATTTTTTGGTACATCAAGAAATCTGCTAAATATATTAATAAAATTTCTTGTTTCTTCACTGCTCATTTAGCATAAATGCTTTTCCTATATGTCTTAGAGTTTTAAAATTATATAAATAATATGATTAACAAATTTGGACTTCCTTTTATATGACATATAATTCTCTGTGATTATGATTCTTGAAACTGTACAATTTTTATTTAGGCTCCCAAATAATCAGAGCTTTAGTATTTAACCATCTAGAAGAAACAGTAAAATTACAATTTAGTGAACATTATTAAGTGATGATATTATGTACATTTAATACTTTATTTTGCTTAATATCAGTATAATCTAAAGTGGATGGTATTGATACTTATAAATTATTTAAGAATTATAACAAGAAAGTAATAAAGTCATAGTCTTTGAATAGGTACATTTATTTGAACATGGAAAACTTTACTTATAATAACAAAAAAAACCTTGATACATGTTCTTTTTAAAATAAAGAAGAGATACTATGTTTCAATGTAAGAAGAAAGGAGCTAGATTAGCAAAGGTAAAAACTAAAAAAAAAATTTTTTAGGAAGAATAGTAGTAGCAGAAACATTTCAGTCAAATACAAATAAGGTTAACTTAAGGTTTTAAAGGGATATAGCACTCTATTTCAATAAAAGATTAAGTGGATGCTGTACAGGGAAAAGAAAATAACAATTCCATGTAGCACTTGGAGTAACTAATTTGTCTTACAAAGAATTTTGAATTTCTGTAAAATATTTTAGACAATGCTATTTAGATGGCTTCAGTTATTTGAAATCTCATGGCAATTCAACAGAGGAGAAAACTACTATATATAAAATAAAAAATAAGGTGCTAATATGTAGCACAGGCAACTAAATTCAATATCTTGTAATAAACTATAATGGTGCTATTATTTTCTAATACAGATATGAATTTCAGTAGAGTTGTGCAATTTGTCCTGTGTTCCATAACAACTAAGTGGCAGCCCTAGATCAGAAAGCCAGGCACAATGCTTTTGATCACTATGCCACTAGGCTAGGGACAATGCTGGGGACAGTGCTTTTCATCACTAGTGACAATGCTTTTGCTCATTATGCTATTGATGTCTCACTACACATATTGACATGGTGCATATGTATAATATATTACTTAATTATACCAATTATTCAGGATACAAATTGGGAAAATAAAATACATAGCTATATCTTAAAATATTTCCAGTAGGTGTTTCTTAGAGCAAGGATTTATAATAATCCCAAATTATTATATTTTTCTTTCATTTTGCCTAATTTTCTATAATATTTGTATTCAGTTAGAAAATAAAAGATTAATGGATATCAACTGTTCTTAATATACTGGTGAATAAATACATGAATGTGTGAGGAAAAAACAAAACCAAAAACAATATGCTCATATATAATAAATCTGAATCGTTATTAACTAAAATTTAAATAGCGTTTAGGGTTTATATTTAACTTCTAGGTTACAGGAAAAAATTTCCTAAATTCTTTTTTATCTTTATACATATATTTTTCCTAGGTGATATGTTACATAAGCAATAAAAATGTAATGAATTTTAAAATAAAAAATAAGATAAAAAATGACACAATTTGCTTTGCTTGCACTATATACTCAGTGTTTATAGGCAATAATGATAGCAGTATGGAAACATAAATGTAAGCCTTCCTATCCTACAGCAATATAAACCACTTAAGTAGAGAACAGATAATTTAAGGATGATAGAGTCAGTGTTTCCAGAGTAAGTAATTTTCATTCCATTACCACAGGTGCATAAAGGACAACACTCAACCACCTGCAGAAATTTCTTTAAAATATATCCTAGGATAATCTCAGCATGCAACTTAGCGACTTTTTCTTAAGACACAAACCAATTTAAATTACTGAAGTTCTCCTGACTTCACTAGTTCAAGGAGTTTAAAATTACGTTTTCACAGAACAAAGAGGAACAGCCATCCACTGGACATGAAAGTTTTAAGAATCCATATCCCAGAGGAAACAATGTTGTAAATTAGGGTAAACTAAGCTCAAGATTTGTCTTTGTGAGTTACCTGAACCCCAGACTCTAAGACATCAAGTTTATAAATATGAATAGATAGCTTATCTATTACTCTTTCGACTCCAAAGCAAATCTCACCAGTTCTGTATTTTATTGGAAAAAACCGTAAAATTGGATAATCACAATGACATGAAAATTTTAGGTTAATCAAACAGCTTAATTAAAAAAATCTTGTTAAATCTGGCCTAGTCTATATTTCCTTTGCCACTTTTCTTACTAATGCTAGAGAAATATATTAATAACGCATTTTGAGTTATTTCTCTGGGGATCAGAATCAATGACTAAGAACTATTACTACACAAAGTCAAAAGTATCATTGACAGTGATTTTAATTTCACAAGATTTTTATCATCATCATGTTTATTAAAATATCCATTAAAACTCTATCATGCTAATTTAACTGGGAAAATCTAATAGATTGTCATTGGACAGCTCCCACTAATTTAATGTAAGAAAATTATAACCAAAGCCTAGGTTGCTGTCATTAATAAATAAATAAAAAGTGTAATGATATATTAATTACAAGCAGAAATTAATGACATCATTAATTAGTGAAATTAAATCTTTAATACAAAATTTCATAAAATGTTTGGATTTTTTTTAGAATTCATTGATATTTTAATCTTAGTGTTAATGTGTCTCACTCATGATAATTTAAAATCGTATACACTAATCTGAAGTGCTGTAGGGGTAAACCATTCTTGTTTCCTTCCTTCTGAATGAGTTTATAGATATCACATTTCTTCCTTATTCCTCTGGTGGTAGGCTCTTTTGTAAAGATGGCTGGCCCAGTGAAAAACTTCCCAGTTGGTAAACCATTCTATTTCTGTGGGTTCAGTGAGCAATATAATTTTGATTCATCCATTATGTCCTTCCTCTTAACTTTTATCAATAGTAAAGGAGATAGTTCCTTCTCTATCTGCTGGCCTTTAATCTTGCATTCCAATTGGTCTAGAAACCAGGACAATTTTTGACTTTCTCAAAGAATCTCACCTAGAGCATTTTATGCATCGAGAGTGTCAAATGTGCCATCTTATCTTCATCTTTCCTATGGTAAATCTTTCATACATAGGAGAAAGATGATTAATAAAAAGAGAAATCAATTATTTTTCAAATGAGCATATGATTCAATGAATCAACTAAAAGAAGAAAAGTCAATACTCTGTTATTTCCTGTCATCAATCTATAAGCATGGAGTAAGTGTCTTTCAGTCTGTGAAGCGCTGGCAGAAAAGCAAATGAGACTTAAGTGACATTAGCAAGAAGGCAGAATAGGAACCCCTGAACTTCCGCTCACTCCCCTCCTCATTATAGGCTTATAAAGTAAACAGCAATGCAGTTTGTGAGAAATGCAGAAACTAATTGAGGGGTTGATGCAGTCTGGAGAAGTTACAAAACCAGCTACATCACAGCTGGTGGTAAACTTGGAGATACTATCTTGCCATAATCTCTACCCTCAAACAATGTCATACAACTGAGCGGAAACCCCCAGCTCCCAGATTATCTTTGAAGAGAGAAAGAATATAATATATTGAAGAGAGAGAAACACTTCCAACCCCTAATCATGGGGCCAGGATTACCTTACTACTAAAACGGGATATAGACAACACAAGAAAAGAAAAATTGCAGGGCAATATCTCTGATAAATGTGAGGATGTAAAAATTTTCAATAAAATTTCAGCAAGCCAAATTCAAACATACATGAAAAATTTCATACACCATGACCAAGTGGGATTTATCCCTGGATGCAAGGATGATTCCACATATGAATACCAATTAATGTGATATACCACTTTAATAGATAGAAGGATAAAAATGACATGATATTCTCAATAGATGTAGAAAAAAAAGTGTTTTATAAAACTCAACCCCCTTTCCATCATAAACACTCTTGACAAACTAGGAATATAAATAAATTATGTCAGAATAATAAAGACCATATATAAAAGGTTAGAGTCACTGTTTCCTTCTAAGGTAAGACACAAGGCAAGGGTACCCACTCTAGGCAATTCTATTCAATATTGTACTACATATCCTATCCAGAGAAATTAGGCAAGAAGAAATAAAAAGCATCCAAATCGGAAAGCAAGAAATAAAACTACCCCCTTTTTGTGCAGAGGACATAATCTTTTATATATATATAATCTTATATATATATATATATAGTATATATATATATATATATATATATATATATATATATATATATAACTCAAGGACTTCTTTAAAAAGTCCTATTACAACTAATAAATGTATTCAGTCAAGTTGCAGGATACAAAATCAACGCACAAAAATCAGTTGTGCTTCCATATATTAACAAGGAATTATCTGAGAAAGAAATTATAAAAAAAAAAGAAATTAGGGAAACAATACCATTTACAATGCCATTAAAATAATAAAATACCTTAAAATAAGCATAAGTAAGGAGGTGAAAGAGCTGTACACTGAAACTACAAGACATTGATGAAGACATTAGAGAAAATACAAGCAAAAGGAAAGACATCCCATGTTCCTAGTTTAAAAGTTAATATTGTTAAGATGTTCATACTACTCAAAACAATCTACAGAGTCAATGAAATACCTATCAAAATCCAATAGAATTTTTTACCAAAAGAGAAAAAAAAGCAATTCTTAAATTCATATGAACAGTAAAGCAATCCAAATGGACAAAACAGTCTTAAAGAACAGCAATGTTTGAGGCATCTCACTTTCTGATTTTAAACTAATATAAAGGTATTAATTAAACAGTATAGTATTGGCAAAGGACAGACATATAGAATAACGGAGCAAAACAGAGATCACAGAAAAAAACCTAAACTTACATGACCAATGGATCTTCAACAAGAGTGATAAGAAAACAAAATATGGAAATAGTCTTTTCAATAAATGGTGCTGGGAAAACTGGTCATCCACATGAAATGAATGAAATTAGGCCTATATCTTACATCATACACAAAAATCAACTCAAAATGGATTAACAACTTAAATGTGAGACCTGAAACTAAAATTCTTAAAAGAAATTATAGAAAAAAACTTTCATGACATTAGTTTTGGCAATGATTTCTTTGATATTACAGCAAAAAGTACACGAAACAAAAGCAAAAATAGACAAGTGGGACTATATCAAACAAAAAAGATGTAGAGCAATAGAAACTGTTAAAAAAAAAAGGCAATGGGAGAAAACATTTGCAACACATATACCTGATGAAGAATTAGTATCTGAAGTATATAATCAGTTCCTACAACTCAGCAGCAAAATAAAAATCCCTAATAACATGATTTTAAAAATAAAGACTTAAAATATATTTCTTCCAAGAAGACATACAAATGGCCAACAGGCATATGAAAAGATGCTCAACATCACTAATTACCACAAATGCAAATTGAAACCACAATAAGGTATTATCTCATATCTGTTGGATGGCTATTATCCCCCTTCCCCAAAAAAGACAAAAATTGCTGATGAGGAAAATTGTGAAGAAATTGAAACTCTTTCCACTTGATGGAAATGAAAAATACAAGAACTTCTATGGAGAACAGTATGGAAGTACCTCAAAAAGTTGAAAATAGAAGTACAGTATTTTCCAGCAGTCTCACTTTCAAGTATTTATGTAATATAATTGACATCCGTACCTTGAAGAGATATTAGCACTCATATGTCCATTGCAGTACTATTATAATACCCAACATGTGGGAAAAACTTGTATCCATCAACAAATGAATGAATAAAGAAAATGTGAATGTATATAAAATGTGTATATGCATATCTATAAATACACACGCATATGTACATTTATTGAATATTACTCAGCTTTAAAAAGAAGTAAATCCTGCAAAATATGACAATATGAGTGAATCTTGAGGACATTATGCTACATAAAATAGTCACAGAAGTTAAAATACTGCATGACTCCACTTACATGGATTGTCTAAAGCAGTCAAATTCATAGAAGTAAGAGAAGAATGATGGCTGCCGAAGGCTGAAGGGGGGAAGAATTGGGGAGTTTCTAATTAGGGGTACATGGTTTCAGTTACTCAAGTTGAATAAATTCTAGAGATCTGCTATGCCACAGTGTGTCTGTAGTTAACAGTACTGTATTGTATACTTAAAGGTCTGTTAAAAGGGCACGTATCCTGGTAATTGTTCTTATCACGATAAAATTTTTAAAAAGAATCAATCAGTGTCCTCAAGAGATGTCAGGGTAAATTATGAGAACTCAAGAGCAGACATTCCATTCTCTCTGTAATTGTAGAGTTAGAAACCTTTTTTTTTTATTACAAAATTTTTATAATTGCTGAAATCAATACAAAGCACTAGAGTGTTATCAGTTTGACTCCTCTTTAATATGGTAGTTTTCTCTACCATTCTCTCTTCCTCTGTTTCTTTTCTTTCAATACTCCTTTTACTTTACTGACCTATTAAGTATGCTTCAGTCATTACTCCTTTAATTAGTATTCTTTATTTATAAAAAGTTGATGTCTCTGAACTTTTCTATCTATTCCACTGCTTTTTCCCCTAAGAATTGTTCCACAATTCATAAGGAGAAGACTGATAATCTCACTTTATTACTTCCTGGTGAAGGCTGATGAAATCGATTATACCAGGGGTAGATTCCTGATCCATCTCAGTTAAACAAAATCCTTTGACAATTTGAGATTAAAATTCAGAAATCCTAGTGAGTCTCTGATGGTGATGGTACTGAGTAGATGAAAAGCTGGAAGCTGCAAGAAAACCAAACTTCCAACCAGAAGTGAGTCTACAGAAAAGGAAGAACGGAAAAGGGAAGAATGGAAGAAAGAGTCCTTGAGACTGTCAGTGTTCTAGTTCCTGCTGCTGGTCCTTGGAAAGACCTGGATGAATTTACATGCCTTGTGTTCTCTGAGATACTTTTGTATCTTTGAGATATTTTTTCTTAGTTACTTAGTTGCAACATAGTTGTGGTGAAATTATATTACTTTCAGTCAATAGATCTTTGACTTGGACCTTTTCTTTTGGCTCTTCCTCTAGATCTTATTTTACTTACCCTCTTTGCCATTTATGATATTTTTTGAGGCCTGGCATAATCCTTTCTACTGACAATTTTCTCTTTCCCTGTTGTTTTGTAACTCCTATTCAGCATTTATTTCTCCTTTTTCTGCTCTCTGTGCTTTCCTCCATTTGGTACTTACTTCTGGCCCTTTTCTGCCCATTCTTAACAAAATTCTCCTCTATAGTTTCTAGATCTTTCTCATTTCACTGCCTTTCTTTCTCTTTCTTACTCACTATTTCCATACTTGAATCAAAAGGAGGCTTGTACATGCACCTAAGTCTTTGTTTAGGTTTTTTAAGCTCCGAAACTTCCCATCTATATAAGATAGAAACCTACAGTGCCATATTTTTAAAAAAGAGAACTAAAGGGAAAAATACTGTTTTATCTCTAAATATATAAACACAATATATAAACACACTATAAAAACATATGTAAATATTGCATGATTTTTTTTTATCAAACAACTTATTAAAATCTTGTTTCATTTTTTCTTTCAGTGGAAAAAATTAAACAAGCCTCAAACGCTTTGAGGTCAATGTGTCATGTTTTTACTCTTGCATACAGACCAAAATTATCAGCTTGCACTATGTGAGAATCTGATAAGCAAGGTTTAATCTTGTCCTCAATTAAAAAAAAAAACACCTAATTGTTATGCATTGTTCTCCTTACAGAAGCTGAAAATATGCAGATGAGTGAAATTTCCATGAAGGTAATATTTATAGTCATTTCTGGGTTAAAGAACAAGATTTACTTCACTTTATGGGAATGTATCTCCTAACATTTTTCCTGTTTCATTATGATAAAAAATGATGTAGTACTAAATATGGGAATTTCTCCAGGAAGGCTGACTGTAAGTGATTATGTAAACTTCTAAGCAAAGGCAATCTCCATTATGAACCCTGACTGTCACAAATCCTTTGCAGGATACATATTGTTGAATATAACAGGTTTCTGTCAACAGAAATTCCACAGGAGATTTTGGATTATTTTATAAGTATAGAAATATATAGGTATGCTGGTTGCCAATAATTTGAACCTAAAGAGATAAACCTGTTTGAATCCCACCCATGGACATTGATTTTCTTTTATAAACAGATTATAAGGATTTTTCTAGCAAATATAAAACCAAAGGTGGTTTTTAGATCCATGATCTCTAACCCACCAGACAAAAAAAATGGCCTGAGTAATCATGTAAGTCTCCAAGCTATATTTCGAACCTCTCATATGTCAACCAGTGAGTCAAATAGGCTTATTTTGTTATTGATTAAGGTAAAATGTTCTAAATTCTTTATGCTAAATGTTTGCTGGGGAGTAACTTTAGGACAGGACATGAAGTTATTTAGGTTTTTTAGTTTATGGATGTTCATTCACACATAAAAATACAAATATTCAAAAAGACTTGTAATAAAAAGCTTTGTGCACTAAATTTTTGTAATTTAATCATCATTTCATTCAGGTGTCTGTTCAAATATCTCTTCCTCAGACAGGCTTCCAAATTCAGCTTGCCTAAAAGAGAACTCTCCCATCATCTTTTATACACATATCTTGTCTTAGTATTCTTTCTAGCACATGCCATTCCTTTAAATGTAGAGTTATCTGTTTATTGCTCCTTCCACAGCTAGGACATTAACTCCACAAAGATAGGGATTCTGCTTCCTTTGGTCCCTACTGTATCTTTGGCCAGAAGAGACTTCTATTTGGTGAATGAATTAACCACAGCATTAGCTACAATGATTTAAAAACAGAAAGAGAGAGAAGTGAAAGTAAACTAAATGATTCACAACAGAATGTGAATAATCTAGTATATATTCATAACTTAAACCACTAACATGATGTCTGCTTTGTAGTAAAGTTTTTTTGATAACATAAGAATAAATGAGAACCTAGAAGTTTATATGTAATAAGATCAAAATAGTGTAAATTATACCTGGGGTGGGGGGACTGAGAGGAAACATCCCCAAAGACTTATAGAACATGTTTGTGGATAGAGGCATCACAGATTTTATTAATAAATATTTTGCAATTTTTATTTTTCACCTGAGGTCAGAAGAAATGAGGCAAAAAGGAAGAAGAGAAGACAAAAACTCAGTAGTGATTGAGATTTGAATACTATAGATTGATAAATCAGCTATCGTGCTAAGCCACTGTAATATGAAGACTAACAGCTAATAACAGTACGTGATATTTTTGAGTGTTCATTATATGCATGTGTTGTTTAAAGTCCTTACATAAATAAAAATTGCCTAATTATCACATTTACCAAATGAAGTTATTGTTACTATTATTCCCATTGTATAACACAGAGAGGTTACACTATACTTCAAAGTTACTTAGCTAAGAGATGGCGGGTCTGGAATTTAAAGCCTTATCCAATTCAGAGTCCATACT
Source organism: Catagonus wagneri (assembly GCA_004024745.2). Lineage (NCBI taxonomy): Eukaryota > Metazoa > Chordata > Mammalia > Artiodactyla > Tayassuidae > Catagonus > Catagonus wagneri. Next base: position 17,089,313 of record PVHT021183617.1, on the reverse strand, counting down.
TTTAATTTCTGATGGAGAATAAAGGGAATAATTAATTCTAAAATAAGAATAAACAAGAAAATGTCATTTCATTCATAAATTATTATTTAAAAATAAAGCAGTGTAAAATGTGTTGTTTTACTGTTTTTTTGGTTGTCATTTACTATTTAAAATGGCTCACTTGGGGTTTAATCAGACATATAAAGAAATCTAGAATATTTGGACAGAAATATGCAAGCTGCTGCTGCTAGAATATAAATTAGTGAGTTTCAGGGCACATATTGTGTTATAATTATAGTCTTTTTGTAACATACCAGGTACTGTGGATAGCATGAGGTCTTAATAACTCAGAAACCTGTATGTACAGAAATCTTATTAGGTCTCACTATTTTTTTTTTTTTAGCATATATAATACTATTAGGGCTTTGTGTTCAAATGCCATCTTAAGTTGGTCTGAAAATTGTTCTTTCCATTTTTAACTTTAATGTCCATGTTTTCCATAAAAGAAAAATACCTATAACTCTACCACTATGTAGTAGAAAAAACAAAAACATGAGCTATGGAATTAAATTGGTTTGGGGTTGAGTCTCAAATGAACATTTTAATCTGTGATAGTATTCATAAGGCACAATATCCGGTATATGACGTAGAATGGAAATTCAGGTAAGAGGTTCTACTATTTCTCTCTTATTCAGAATATAGGCCATTGGGTTCCATAGAGCTAAATAACCCAATTGTTATTTTCAAAATTAAGAATTCTGGGTATTTATTACTTATTAATTATAACAAATGGGTTAATTATATAACTATAAAAGTGACTGAAGTCATAGCTGACAGCTGAAAATGCCTTTACAAAACAATATACCCGATTCTGTTCTCAGTGAAAACAGTTCAGGAAATTTAATTTAGGATGCCAGGTGGCACAATAGGTTATACATTAACTTGTCCCCTCTGGAAAATTAAATTTGAATTTGGCTCTGGTCACAAATGAAATGAGTCATTTGGTACATGCCACTAAGGATACTCACAAAAAGCCAAAATGACATTTCATTGAAAAATTACCTGTTAAGAAAAATGTCTGCAGTCACCGGGGAATTTTCAAGAAAAATAAACAAGCGCATAAAGCAAAGTGATTGGGATCTAAAGGCTATTGTAGATTATAAGGGTTGATGGAAATGTTAATGAAGAGGAGTGCTATAAAACTTATGAGCTTATATGCAGAAAGAAAGTATTACTTTTTAGCCCATGCTTTCTATTCTTCCCAGTTTCTAGATACTAGGAGATTATTTATTTATTTTTCCAAAGAAAATTAGGTTTTTCCTTGTCACAGATTTCCCCAAATGTCAGTTTGTATCAAATTATCAAGGATTACTGGGCTCACTGCAAGGAACCATCTAACTGTGATTTTGAACCATATGTTCAAATCTTCCTGTTCTTTCAGGTAAATAAACAACATAAATCACATTCTTTCCTTATCAGGGGACTAAGAAAATGTACAAGTGACAAACTTTAAAGATAACTTTAGCTGAATTAATGCTTATTCTTTTAAATGCTACATTCTTGTCTATATAATGATCACACAGCAGGAATGTAGACAGATGATGAGACTAATAAGAGAGCAGTAGATTTCCCAACACAAGCAATAAAACCCAGTCCTTTCATAGTCACCATTGGAGAAATATCACACAAAAATATTAAAATCATCTTAGTTGCTCATATTTCGAGTGCTTTTTTACTGGATCCTAAACAGGCACTGTCAATTCACTATGTGAGGGCCTACAAACTATTTCTTTCTGCTCAAATATCCAGACTATACTTGGCTATTCTATGACTGTTTTCAGGTCTCTTTCTGATAGGTGACACTTTCAAGTCTGAATGGTCCTGGGCATCTTAATTGTCAAGCCTCATCAGGGCAGGGGCAAACTAAGGTAGCATCTAGCTTACAATTTTACCTCAGTAGGCATATCTCAGCCTATTCCACTCATCACTGAAGAGAGGTTATGATAAAAATTTATAGCATGCCTAGGTTATGTTAATGACCAAAATTTATTCACAGCATCCCTGGATTTTATTCCTAATAGTACTTGCTAGACAAAAGTCCTTGCTTAGCAATCTTATTAGACCTCAAACAAAGGGACAAATGTCTCAAAGTAGATTAAGACAATAGGGTCATGCAGCAAGATCTACAAAAAAAGAAAAGTGATAGGATTTGCATATGTTAATTCATCCTTCCTTAGTGCAAACATGCAAATATATTTTTACAGAAAAGAATGCATTGACCTTCTGGCAAGCCTCACTTAGGAACAATGGCCCTAGATTTATTAATATTCTCTATTCACATAGGAATGAGAAATCATTGCAAGTGGGATGATTGGAAAAAATCATAATAGCAAATCACAATAAACATATACAAATAAAAATGAATATACCCAACTCTTTTACAAAAAAAAAGAGGAAAAAGCTTTTATAAGCATAGCTTGTCTTTTGTAAGGCCTGAAAGAAAATTATCTTCCTTGTAATCTATTACCTGTATGCTCTTTTATTATCGTGGGAACCCTGAAACTAAAAATTACTGTTGGTTTTGTATGACAACATCTAAACCTATCTTCTCTAGGAGGACTCAATCTGTACAAATAACGAGGAACTCTGTGAAATTCTGAAGTGGAATGGGTGAAATTGTTATCTTGCCTTTATTATTTTCATATTTTTAAAATCTGACAAGGATTCTAGCAATTACGGAAATAATGAAAGAGTGAGCAATATGATTGCTGTACTCTCTCACTTCTAGGAAATAGGTATGGAGTTTGAGGCATTGTAAATAAAAATTTTCTTAGGCTTCTGCATGATCACATATTTCTGTCTTAGCCTGGAGACAAATATCACTTTTCAACGATAAGTATAAGAAATTTTGATATACTATCGAAATATTTTTTCAACAAATTGAGAAGCAATTTAGAGTTTTATTAAATGTTAAATCTAGTTTTAGTTTTTTAGATCTGTTGTTACCTTTAAAATAGAGTTCCAAACATTTAATCAGCATTTGTGAAAACACTTTAAAATCAACAGTGAATAGAAAAGTAGCTCTGTGAAGCTTTCAGAATATTTCCCTACTCATGACATTACAGAAACTATTTCTCAGGGTTGGAAAGACTATTGTGCCTGAGTTGTGATTTATATGAGGCTAGCATCATAATGAGAACACAATACCACTGTACTGTATTTTTCTAATATTTAGAATTCTCTGAGATTTATGACTCAATTTATTAGGAAGTTTGAGATATTCTATCACTATCTTTGTTTTTAATTAATTTGTTTTAATACACTTGTAATTTGTAAAATACACTTCTAATTTTATTTTGTTTAAAAGTTTACTTGGCTTATTTTAATATAATTGGATCATGTAATTTGTCAGCTTAAACTTTTTCAATACTTATTGCTTTTAGGGTAAAATAGAGTGTATGCATTCACATAGTTCTTTGGGAGTTTTCAGTTATAAGCACAAAACAACTCTATTTTGAGAAAGACAATTTGCCCACACTAATAAAAGCTAGTTAATGGAGAGTCTTGGAAGGCACACAGGAATAAAGCAAGGCTGAAAGTTAAAAAATCAGAAAAGAGAACTCATCCTCTATAAATGACAGCCTATAGAGGAAGCAAGGTCTTATCAGTGAGTGTGGATTCTGAAACTGGCTTAGCTGAGTCTGAATCATGAGTCTGCTGCTTCCTACTGTGTGACCTTGTTTAAATTACTCAGCTTCTCTGTGGGTTAGTTTCCACTGTGAATGCAAATAACAGTACCTACTGTATAGGGATTTGTATTACGCTATACTCTTATAATAAATAACTCCTCAAATCTCGTAAACTTCAAACTGAAGATTCATTTCATGCTCACGGGACATGTTTATTATGCTCAGTGGGCTGAATAAAAATTCCATGTGTTGTCATCTTCACTCCTATTGCTAGGCTGAAGTGGGGAGACATTCTCTGGAGTATTATCAATGGCCACAACAAAGGTGAAAGAGCGCTAGAAGGTATCATATAGACATCAATCTGTTAGGCCTAAAAATGACACACATCCCTTCTACAAAGCTCACTGGCGCAAACTCGTATATCGTTATACTAGATGGACTTCAAGGAATACAATCCTATTATGAGTTCAGAATATTTGGCAAAGATATACACAATTTTCTAAATGAATTAATATTTATGAAACAATGCTCAACTTGACAGTTAGTAAGACCTATATGTATACTTACTAAATAAAATAAATAGCTAAAGTATTTCTGCGTTTGGACACGGTCACAGTAAACTCTAATGAATACCAACCATTTTAATGTCTTTACATCATCTATTTCAGGTACATCTCCCAAGACTGAGCTTTAGATACTTTTATGTACCTTTGCTGCAATTATGTGTTATTTTCCTCAGTTTCCATAGTGAGAAATGGAACATATATATGCTGTTTCCATTTTTTCCAGTGGAAGGAGGGTTCCATATCAATGGTAACCCAAACTGTGAAATGTTTATTAAACTACTACTTTAGCTGTCTGATTTCTTCATAGAGCTTTGTACCTATACTCATTTCTAAAAATAATATTCCCCATAACCAATCTTAAAACTGCAGACATACCCAATTCCCTCTAGAAAGGCAAATAGCCAAAATCTCATCAGTTATTGCAGATAGCTATAAGAGTTTAGGTGTCTAGGAGTTCCCATCGTGGAGCAGCAGTTAATGAATCCAACTAGGAACCATGAGGTTGCAGGTCTGATCCCTGGCCTTGCTCAGTGGGTTAAGGATCTGGCGTTGCTGTGGCTGTGGTGTAGGCCAGCACCTACAGCTCCGATTCGACCCCTAGCCTGGGAACCTCCATATGTCGCAGGTGCAGCCCTAAAAAGCACACACACACAAAAAAAGTTTAGGTGTCTAAGCTCGAGATTTTTAGGTGGCACTTTTTATGTGATTTTTATTATCACATTTCAGTAAAACCATCTATAAATGCTCTTAAAAGAAAAGGAGAAAAGAAGGAAAATACAAGCATAAACAATCATCCTCTCTTTCTGCAGGCATAAAGCCATAGTTGACATTTATGATTTTGAACTCTTTTACCAATTCATTATTACTTTTGCCTTTAGCAGAACCTTGAACATTTTGTTTCAACTTGGAGGGATGACTTGGAATATTCCTGTGGGATATAAGCCTTATAGTAATCCTACTTGTAATGGATTGCAATAGAATTCTATTAACTTTTATCATGGAACAACTGAAATTAGGAGATTCTTAGGTTCCATTTATGCTTCAGTATATTCAATATATGTTTGTTTAATAACCGATATATTCTTGGCACTTTTCTATAGAGCGGGTACTTTGGTAGATGAAATGGAAGGACATTTCTTTCCTTGAGTCACTTAATTAAAGCATGAAGTGATGTAAAATAAACACTGAACACAATACGTTTTACATAATGTTAGAGTATAATAAGTATGAAAGAGAGAATATGGAGAGAAGTAGAATGAGGGCTGGAATTCCCAAAGTGGAAGAATCATAACCATTTTTTTTTTTTTAACAGATCCATTGACCATGACAACTGTGTGACATTCAGTTTGGAATTGTCCATTAAGTGACCTGAAGAATCCTAAATGGCCAAGTAGCAATATCAGTTTTTAATTGATGGAGATATTTCAGTTACACAAATAAAAACAAAAAACACACAAATGAATTACTTAGTTTCCTAAAGGCAGGTACCATGTCAAACCCAATGCTGGAGACCTGACACATGAATTCTAGCTGTGAGAGAAAGAGCATATATATAGACCATTCACATGTTTTAGGTATGAGATAGCATCCAAACCTAAAATTCATTTGACACCTTGTTCTGGAGAAATTAATTTTAATAGAAATTTTGTCCTTTTATAATACCAGTTGCTTTCCGATGATTAGTTAATTAATATGGTCAATAATGAGCATTTTGAAATTTACCTTTCCTTGACATGATGTCCTTAAAGCAGTGTTACCATCAAAGCAGGACAGGAGATAAGGCACTTAGCAAGCCCATAAATGTGTGTGCTGATATAACATGATAAGCAGAGAAAACAAACCTCCAACTAGAATACACATCTCTTCTACGCCTCCTCCTAATGGAAATTGTCCAATATTACAAGCCTACTGGCAGGTATCTAGTTGGCTGCACCCTTTGTGGTGAGTTACTGAATTGGGGGCTCGGGGATGGTCATTGTTACTGAAAAAACTGGGTTCTTACGTGTTATATAGCAAAGTCAGCACTGATTGAGAGGAGAAGTGTGATGTTGAGCTCATGAATATTGCTCTTTATTATTAAATGACCACTTTGTTTAGTAATCCATCGGACAAATGGTCAGGTGGCTAGAATGTGACTGAATGATATGAATACCCAGTGCGCTGGTGCCTCTAGCCTAGCCAGGTGCTTCAATCAGAAGCTTCAGAGTTATCCAGACTCTTCTGTCTTTCATATTCCGGAGTCGCTTGGTTATATATTTTTGTCCATTATTTCCCCAAAGCTCTCCCAAATCTATTGTCCATTCTTCATACCCTCTGCTTCCACTATTTCAAGCCTCATAAATTCTCTCCTGGATTTAAAGTAGATATCTCTTCATTTGTATGTCAATATCACCTATCATTGCAGCTGGTACATAGGAGGAATGGGTGCATGCCTCAAAATGCTTTGTATAAGATCTCTCCGACTGCCATATTGCTCCATCTCCAGGTCACCCTTCATGTGCTATCAGGTTAACTTTCTGCATCCAAAATTTGATTCTGGGAGTTCCCGTCGTGGCGCAGTGGTTAACGAATCCGACTAGGAACCATGAGGTTGCGGGTTCGATCCCTGCCCTTGCTCAGAGGGTTAACGATCCGGCGTTGCCGTGAGCTGTGGTGTAGGTTGCAGACGCGGCTCGGATCCTGCGTTGCTGTGGCTGCAGCGCAGGCCAGTGGCCACAGCTCCGATTAGACCCCTAGCCTGGGAACCTCCACATGCCGTGGGTGCGGCCATAAACCCGCGGCCATAAAATGACAAAAAGCCAAAAAAAAAAAAAAAAAAATTGATTCTGCATCATTCCTTAGAATATTATACAAGTCCTTCATTATCTAAATCTCTAAAGTCATTCTCTGCTACTCTTTTAATTATTCAGCCTACTTCCTACCAACTTCTTATCTGTTACCTGAGGACCTTTTATAAAGTTTTTCTGTTACCCTAGCTTATGCCATTTGTGCTTTTCTTTATCTGGAATGCCCTTGACTATTCTTCTGAATTTTAAGATTCCATAAATAGCTCTAACACTACTGACCATTTACAGAAAATCTGCTATAAACCAGGTCATTGGCCTCTATATTAAACCTTGGCAACAACCCTTTATGGTAGGTGTAATTCCTTGAAATATATGTGGAAATTGAAGCTCAGAGAGTTGATGCCCCCTAGTTCACAGTGAGCTGCCAGATGTGAATCTCTAGTATAAATATGACCCTTTTCTGTACCATATATGTTGTAGAAAATAATTTTCCTAGAAAACTAGCCTTACAGGTCCAAGTTCTTTTAAATTATAACATATGCTCACCTATATTATGTGACCATTCTTTAGACTCTATAGCATTGTTTCTTTATATAATTCTATTACAGCGTGCTATAATTATGTTATCTTTATTAACGAGACAATATCTTATTACTCTTTGTATGTGTGGCTCATAGTAAGAACACGTAAAAGAAATATTGTCAATATTTAACAAATAATTAAGTGAGTTAATGGAATTTACATTATTTTTCTTCCAAATTAGCATTTTTCTATTTTTAGATCTGTAACATTTTTTTCTAGCATTTCTTAACCATTCTGGATATTAAAAGCCAGAGGAAAAGGGATTTAAACTTTTTATTATCTCACTTCACTTAACTATTTATATGAAACTAATCTCTTATTTATATTAAATTATCTAATATTTGCTTCTCTGTAACTGATGGATTCTAAATTATTTACTCTTTTTAATTCAATCCAATATCATAATATAGAGTTTGTTGTTGGGGATTTCACATTGCATGAGGGCAGAAACTTTGTGTTTGTATCTCATTAGTATGATGAACTTAGACCAAGAGCTAAGCTTTATGTACAGAAAATGCTTGGTAAATACTTTCTGAAGTTGGAACCATAAAATACCCTGAATAGCCAAAGTAATCCTGAGAAAGAAGAACAAAGCTGGAGGTATCATGCTCTCATGCTCAGAGAGATTTTTGAATTATAGTAATCAAAACTATAAGAAACTGGCATAAATACAGACACATAGACCCAAGAAACAAAACAGAGAATCCAGAAATAAACTCATGTATATATAGTTAAATAATTTCTGACAAAGGAGTCAAGAATATACGGTATGAAAAAACCAGTGTTTTCAGTAATACTGCTGAGAAAACTGGACAGGAACATGTAAAAGAAAGAAACTGGAACACTATCTTATACCATACACAAACATTACTCAAAATGAAATAAAGACTTAAATGTAAGGCCTGAAACCACAAAATTCCTAGAAGAAAACATAGCAGCAGACTCTTTGATATTGTTTTGGGTGAAGCTTTTTTTTTTTTTTTTTTGGATACCAAGAGCAAAGGCAACAAGAGTAATAAAGAAGTGAAACCATATTAAACAGAAAGCATTCTGCATAGCAAAGCAAACCATCACCAAAATAAAAAGGCAACCTACAGAATGGGAGAAAATATTTGGAAACCATATATATGATAAGGTGTTAATATCTAAAATATAAAAAGAACTCATACAACTCAATAGCAAAAACTCAAACTGATTAAAAAATGGGCAGAGGATCTGTACACTTTTCCAAAGAAGACATATAGATGGCCAAGAGGTACATGAAAAAAGAATGATCAGTATCATGAGGGAAATGCAAATCAGAAGAATGAGATATTACTTCACCCCTCTTAGAATAGCTGTTATTAAACTGACTAGAAGTAACGCATGTTTGTGAGGATGAAGAGGAAAGGGAATCCTTGTACACTGTTGGTGGGAAATTGGTACAGCCACTATGGTTCCAACAAAAAATTAAAAATAGAACTTTCTTTAGATCTCGCACTTTTAAGGACTTATTTGAAGAAAACAAGAAAAAACATAACTCAATGAGTTCCTGTTGTGGCTCAGTGGGTTACAAACCTGACTAGTATCCATGAGGATGTGGGTTCCATCCCTGGCCTTGCTCAGTGGGTTAATGATCCAGCATTGCCATGAGCTCTGGTATTGGTCACAGACGCAGCTTGGATCCCATGTTACTGTGGCCGTAGCATAGGCTGGTAGCTATACCTCCAATTTGACTCCTAGCCTGGGCACTTCCAAATGCCACAGGTGTGGCCCTAAAAGGAAAAAAACACCTCAAAGAGATAGAGGCACTCTCATGTTCATTGCAGCATCATTTACAATAAACAAGATAAGGAAGGAACCGAAGTGCCCATCTATGGATGAATGGCTAAAGAATATGTGGTTTATATAGATACTGGAGTATTACTCAGCTTTAAAAAGAATGAAATCTTGCCTGTGTCAACATGAGCGGACTTTGAGGGCATTATGCTAAGTACAATAAGTCAGAAAGACAAAGACAAATTCCTTATGATCTCACTTATATGTAGAATCTAAAAAACAAACAAAAAATCTGAGCTCATAGATACAAAGACTAGATTGGTGTTTGGGGGGTTGAGGGGGTGAGTGAAATGGGTGAAGGCACAAAAGCTACAAACTTCTAGTTATAAAATAAATAAATTATGGGGCTATAATATACAACAAGGGGACTATAACAATATTCCATTTCTTATTTGAAAGTTGCTAAGAAAGTAGATCTTAAAAACCTGCATCACAAGAAAAAATATTTGTAACTATGTATGGTGATGTTAACTAGACTTATTGTGGTGATCATTTCACAAACTGTATGTATATCAGTTAATTATCTTATACATCTGAAACTAATGTAATTTTATAGGAAAATTGTATCCTAAAAACCTGATAATAAAAATATTTTTTAAAATGACCAAATATAATTAATTATAGAAATATGCAGAAAAAATTGCCCACACTTACCCTAATGAAAGCAACATTTTCTTTCCCATAAGAGTTTGAGAAAGAAAAACTCTCTTCTAAGTTGGTGGGAGAGTGGGATGATGGTTATATTCAAAAATATGAATGGACCAAATGTGTCAATTATTACATAGTATCTTGACGTTTTCTGCCAGCTTCAGAATCTAAATCTTTTCCACATTTACATATTACATTTCTTCCCCAGGTCTTTCCCTTAGGAAATTCCTCCAAAAATATCAATTCTGTTAAGTAATATGTTATGGAAAATGCAGTGTTTTTCATTTACATAATATCTGTGTACTTACCAGTCCCAGTTGTGGAATTATATTTTTTAGATTTTTGCTAGAGTTAGTTTATTAGACCAATCTAATTCACTTATAAAATGCTCTAAAGAAAAAGTCAGAGAGCATTGCACCTAAGTTTTATAGGAGCATTTTCTTATGTATATCTTATTTATTTTTGATCAACCATGGAGATGATCTACACAGTTAAGTTACTTTTAACACAAATTCAGACTATAAGAGTTAAATTTTATTTCAATTCACTTTATCCATTTATTCATGCATTTCTATATTCAGTACATATTCTTTTTCTTTTTATGGCTGCAACCAGGGCATGTGGAAATTCCCAGGCTAGAAGTTAAACTGGAATAGTAGCTGCAGGCCTGTGCCTCAGCCATAGCCATAGCAGCTCTGAATAGAGCTGCATCTGCAAACTATGCTGCAGTTTGTAGCAATACCAGATCCTTAATCCACTGAGCAAGGCCAGGGATTGAACCTGAATCCTCTTGGATACTATGTCAGGTTCTTAACCTGCTGAGCCATAATGGGAATTCCCAGTACTTACTTACTGAGTACTACAATGTGCCAGAAATAATGGTGTCAGCACAGAGTGGTGACTTTAAAAGAATGGAACTTTAAAAACTCTAAAAATGGAAATTTAAAAAAATTGTGACTAAAATCCATTGGTATGTAATATAGCTACTCAACTTCCACTGTAATTCCTAGAAAAAGCTTACCTCTGATATGCAATAAAAATCATACATATGAACCTTACTGTTCATTTTGCAAAGTGTGCATCACCTTTTTCAATTTGCTGGAATCTTGTACATTTAAGTCTCACTCAACACCTCAGAAACTGTCAAAAGTATAATTACAGCATTTTAGAGCTCTAGCTAGTCTTAGAGATAATTCAGTCACAAAACTCAAAATGGAATTTCACCAAAGTTTAATGATTTACCTATTACTCAGATGTTAAAGGTAGAGATAGCATAGGGCCCAGGTATAATGACTCTTCATTGATCCTGTTCTTATGATGTCATACTGTAGGTATTTTCCAACCATAGGAACTAGGCTTTTTCACTTAACATCATTCCAATGTTAAAATACAGCACAGAGTTTATTTCCATGTCAGAGACTGCTGTAAACTGAAAGCTATTTGCTCTTCTTCCTAGGCACACAAATTGACTACATGCCCCAAGCTTTCTTGCAGTTAGGTGTTAACATGGGATAAAATGGAAATGCTATGTGCCATAAGAGTACAACGTTTGGGAAGATACATGGCCTAACTCCACTGGTTTCAAATGATAAAGAGAATCCACAGTTTAGTACGTAATATCATAAATGAAAGAACTCTGGGCCTCCTAATTACTACTTAAAGAATAACTGCCTGAAGATCATGATTCATCCCCTTGAACTGCTAAATGAGCAAGAAAGACACTTCTCTTAAGCTTCAGTCACTAAAATTTTGTTGATAAATTTGTTTTGCATCACATCTCATTTAAGATTCTTGCTGACTTCTTGAAATCTGGGTATTTAAGTACCCAAAGTGACTATTCCAAAAGAATTTCATGCAGATGCTTTTGCAGGGAGAGTCTGGGTGAGAACGGAAAGTTGATTTTCATTTTAAAAATGAATATATAATAAGTACGGAGATAGCTCTATTTAGACATATTTACTATTTCATGAATAATTGCTAAGGCGTTTTAAAGCTATATTTCCAAGTAAGACGTGCCAGTGTAGGCCTATAAAGTTAATTTTTAAATTTGGCCCTTATTAACTCTTATGAAACTATCAGTGAATATCTGCCAAGAAATGAAGATGAAATTTAATTAATTTCTCAAAGAATGAAGGATGCAATAAGGTTATGTTTCTCATTTTGTAATCACATGCATTGAAAAAGCAATGAACTTGGAATTATCAATATTGAATGCAATGTACACACATAACCTTTTCTACCTAATTTACAGGTCAAATGAGCTCATGCTATTTCTCTTATGGAATCTGTGAACAACAAAAACAATTTAAGATAATGTTTTGCTGTCTAATGTCTAATCCAAGCATAACTGTTAAAAATAAATGTCTTTTAAAAATAAAAAGTTTATATTGAGTTAAATAACGGATTTCATTGACTTACCTAAATCATTTCTAACTAAAATAAACATTAAATAGTGAGCATTACAAAATAGCAATGAGCTAATACTGATGTTCTCCAGCGATTTTACTTCATAAATATTTTACTCTATTTTTCTTCATAAACTGTACACTTCCTCATTGGTAGAGATGAGTTACTTACACTAGTAAACTTTAAGAATTATTTACTATTTTAATGAGCAATGAAGGTGTAAAAAAATATTGTACATTTATGTGTAATATGTTATGTAGAGCACACAAAATAAAACACATATATGTATATATGAGTTCCAAAGGGTAGGTTCAGACAGTTGCTAATCAGGGAAGGGAAGGGAAGGGATGCAGAGACCAGGAAGGAGCAGTCAAACGATAGTGTAGCCTTAAGGGATGCACATAACCAGATCCTGGTTTCTCTTCAAGGGATGCACATAGCAGTATCTTTGAACTCTTCTGCAGAACTAAAACCTGCAACCAATGAAAGACATTAACTACTTGATGAAGAATTCTTCATTCCAGGAAGAGGGAGGGCCCTGAGAACAGGCCCTGGGGCCAGATTTGAAGAAGAATGAAAGCTTGCATCTACTTGATTCTTATTTGTGGCCCTATTTTCCCCTTGAAAACTAAAAGACCACAACCTATCTTCTCTCAAAGGAAGCACAGTCCTGAGGGCGATAGCCTGCTGTGGTCTCCTTTGCCTGGCAAAGCAATAAAAGGTATTTTTTCCTGCTTTGTCCAAAACTCTGTTTCAGCATTTCTATTAGGCACCAGTGGGCAGAGGCCTAGTTTTGCTAACATAAGCGCTCCCCAAAGCATACATTTTACTCAGTTCTACAGAATTTTGTAAGTATTGTTTTTACAGCCATTCATTTTTAAATATTATAATCAGCTTAGTTGAGGTAGAATTAGCACACAGAAAATTAATGTTTTAAGTAAATAGCACAGTTAAATTTTGAAACAAATATAGGTACTCACATAACTCCACTACAATCAATACATAGTCTATTTTCATCACTCCAAAAGTTACATCATGCCCTTTTGTAGTAAATCCCTTCTACACATTCACTCCAAACCTGGTAAGTATTGATTACTAAATGTGCCTTTTGTGGAATTTTATATAAGTGGAATTACATAGTCTGTGATTTTTTTTTTTTTTGTCTCAGGCTTCTTTTTCAAAGCACAGTTTTTTATCCAATCAACAGTTGATGGACATTTGGATTACATACAATTTGTGGATATTATGAATAAAACTTAGTAAATTTTCATGTATGAATCTTTGAGTGGATGTCTATTTCCCCTTCTCTTGTGTAAATACCTGAGGATTGCTGGGTCATATGGTAAATGTGTGTTTACCTTCATAGGAAACTGGCAAAGTATATTCTAATGTGAAATCCATACTGGCAGTATTTTAGCTTTCCAGTTGTTCTACATTCTCACAGACACTAGATTTTACAAGTTTCTTTTATTTTAGCCATACTAGTGTATTTATAATGGCATCACATGGTTTAATTTGTTTTTCACAAATGATTACCAATGTTGCACATCTTTTTATGTGCTGAATGGGCATAAATACAACTTTTTTTGTCTACTGCATTTAAATTTAAATTAACTAAACTAAAAATTTAAAATTAAATTTCACAGTCACACTTGCAACATTTCAAGTGCTTAATAGCCACATGCAAAAATGCAAACTATAGTGAGTTCCCATTGTGGCTCAGTGAAAACAAATCTGATTAGCATCCATGAAGACGCAGGTTCAATTCCCAGCCTTGCTCAGTGGGTTAAGGAGCAGGCGCTGCCATGAGCTGTGGTGTGGGTTGTAGATGCTGTTTGGATCTGGCTTTGCTGTGGTTGTGGTGTAGGCCAGTGGCCACAGCTCCAACCGCTAGCCTGGGAACCTCCACATGCCATGGGTGCACCCCTCCCCCCAAAAAAAGACAAAAAAAATGCAAAGTATAAACTGGGAGAAAATATTTGAAAACAAAAATACGATAAAATAGTTACATAGAGAGTATATAAAGAATTCATAAGTCAATAATAAGCAAACCAAGCTAGTTTAAAAAACAGGAAAAGGATTGAACAGACATTTCACAAAAGAAGTTTTATTCATAGTAATTTCTCCCTTTCACTACCTACATAGTTCTTGTTTTTTGGTCTGGAAGCATAGATTTTCTTGTAATTTTCCTTTGATATATTTTGAACTTGACCTTTCCAGGTTAATTTTTCTATGTACAAAGATGGACCCTTTCAATAGAAAGAGCAAGGCTGCTTTATGTCAGAAAAAAATTAAATATTTAGCTGTTTAGTTGTTTAAGATCTTTACCTTCCAATTGTACGTATGTTGGCTCTCCAGTGACTGTCTTCTGTATCTTTTTGACACAGTTTAATATATTTTTTTTCAGATTTCATTTTTGTTACTTTACTTTTTATATTTATATTCTATCTATCACCATGTATTTAATCATATTTTCTCTCTTGGACACTTATTATTGAAATATTTATTTCTGTGTTGATTTTCTGTTCTTCTCCAATTAAATTCATGAATAATTTGTCTTTCACTTCTAAGTTTCTGAATTTCTGATTCATTGTGGTGTACATTATCTGTGACAATTATTTAATGAGATTTAATTTATATTGATGTTATGTACCAATTTTCTCTGTTCATGGTTTTGGAAAATTTCTTCAGCTGAAAAGTTTTGAGTTTTACTTTATCTTTTCTTGTCATCCTTGTCTTTCACTGTGGTTGATAAACTTTATAATAATTTTCTGGACCAATAATGGATTATTCTGTGGATAGAGGATAAAAAATTTTGAGTGATTTCATCTGTTAGTTCAAGATTAACTTCAGATTGAAGGACAGTTCATTTAACAAATGGTGTGTTTGGAGATGTTGATTTTTTTATTTTATGTTAGCTAGTGAGCTCATTTAGCCTTTGTATATCATCTATTTTGTCAGATGTGTGGGATGGCCATGACAGCTCAAAACAGCTGAGGAATAGAGCAAATGAACCCTATGATGAAGATCCAGAGCTGTCAGAAAACCATAGGCAATTCATTCTTTACTACCTAGAATCAGAAAAGGCTTTACACTTTATCCTTGCTCCCAATAAGACTTTAGGAGTAGACCCTGTCTAGATTTTAATTTAAAAGTTCAGCAAGTGTAGAAAGGGAGGGGTTGGGGAAGCACTGCATAAATTTAGTTATTTTTATCAATTTTACCAGATTTCTTGAAGACATAGGGCTTCTGATTTTACTCCCGAGAGTACCCTAAATCATGTAGGAACTGTTTACCTAAAGTCTTGGGCAGGAAGAAGCAACAACATAATTCCACAGTTTTATATTTTATCTTTCTGTGGCATTACAATGCCCTAAGCAAAATATTCTACCCCCTACATTGTCACCCAACCCACAAGATTCACGTGCTAGTGCCAAACAGAACCCTAAAGGCCTAGTGTTTTGTTTTGTTTTGTTTCTCAATCTATGAGTATTTTCTATGTATTACCTCATATTGATTTTGTGGGAGGGAATCAGACAAAGTATGAGTGCTAAAATAATACTCCTAACAAAGTGAAAACATTGAGTCTCTGTGACATTTATGAAGAATTCCTGTAACTAGTATAATTCTGAATCTATCATGAGAAATATTTATTACAATTTCCTTTGATAAGAGAAATTCTTAATTGGGGTGATCCTTATAAATTCTGGAATTTTCATCTTTCAGATGATTCTAGATTTAAAACAGATGTTTATTACACCAATATATTTGCCTTACAGGTAATTTTGGCAAATAAATTTTAAATTATATTTTCCTTCATTAGAATAAACTCTAAAACTGATTTTTTTTTCTTTTTGTCCTTTTTTACGGCCACACCCGTGGCATATGGAGATTCCCAGGCTAGGGGTCTAATCGGAGCTGTAGCCACTGGCCTAAGCCAGAGCCATAGCAACGCAGGATCCAAGCTGTGTCTGCAACCTGCATCACAGCTCATGTCAACCCAGATCATTAACCCACTGAGCAAGGCCAGGGATCAAATCCAGAACCTCATGGTTCCTAGTTGGATTTGTTAACCACTGTGCCATGACGGGAACTCCAAAACTGAATTTTTAAAAGTACAAGTAAAGATAAGAAAACACAATGTTTTTTGGAGACTTTGAAGTTAATAAATTTTGTTTTATTGAAGGACAAAACAAAATGCAAAACAACTGCTATTACTCCTTATATAAAAATTTGTGTAACAGGGAGTTCCTATTGTGGCACAATGGAAACGAATCTGACTGGAAACCATGAGGTTGTGGGTTGGATCCCTGGCCTTGATCAGTGGGTTAAAGGTCTGGCATTGCCATGAGCTGTGGTGTAGGTTGCAGACGTGGCTCGGATCTGGCATTGTGGCTGTGGCTATGGCTGTGGCTGGCAGCTACAGTTCCGATTTGACCCCTAGCCTGGGAACCACCATATACTGTGGACGTGGCCCTAAAAAAAAATGCAAAATAAAATAAAATTTGTGTAAAAAGAGATTTTTAAATTTGAATCAAAGTTTCAAATGGGAGTAAATGAGACATAGACATACAAGCGGATAGTTATTCAATCTCAGATTTGTTCATGGTTTCTTAAGATAAGCAGTTTTTCATCCTTTGATTCCTTTGGGTGGTATTTAAAGGACCTAAATCTTTTGTTTTGAAAATCAAACACTTAGTGATATAAGTATAATAAAGTATGGCAGTAATTCTATATGTGTGCATATATGTCATTTTCCTTTTACATCCATGACTGTTGAATGGGAAAATACTATTAGAGTGGTAAACTGGGAAACAAGAATCTGGCAATGAGCCATAAAATGGACTGGAAAATTGACCTAACCATTCAGAACCTCAGTGTACATGGCAGAGATAGTACCATCTCTAAACCTCCTGGGTAGAATTCTTACATAGAAAATTTCATTAAAAGAGTAAATAGCATTCTCTTAGAAGGCTCTTCAAGTCAGTTTAAGTGAAAATTTGTATGAGTAAATCAGGATGGCTTGAAGGTTTTCAATAAAAGTGAAGATTATTTTTTTATACTTTCTGTTCTAAAATAGAGAGCCTTGATAAGTTAAAGGACTGGAGCAAGTATAGAGCTTTTATAGACCTTAGTGCAATGTCGACTACCTCGCAGAAAGTCATACATCTCTATTTAATAATCCATTCTCTAACGGCCTTGGGATTTTAGATAAATTTAAATAAATCAGCCTTGATTTTTCAGACAGAATTAGAGAACCTCTGATTTATGGGCCACTCAAACTTGTACCTGTAATAGTGTAATGACAAAGTAGGAGACAATTTCAGATAAATGTCAGCTAAGATTACAGTTAAAGCTCATGCTCAATTGGGCCTTGTCTGGGTGATATGCTCTTTGTAACTTTGTTTTATCAATGTATCAAACAGCACTTACATTTTACAGAGGCTTTCAACATTTATTACTTTCACAAAGGAAAATATATATATATAAATTGAAAAAGTTTTATGCACTGACTTAAAGGCCATACTAAAGTTTAAAAGGTAAAATCAAAATATTTTCTATCTCGTGCTCTTTCAACTCTATTTTTTAAAAAAAATCTTCTTCTGCTTTGTTTTTGGCTATAAAACTGGAAACTAGTAACTCTTCCGGAGGTTAAAATTTTATGGAAATGGTCTTCATACTGCAATACTCTGAAAGTGACTGGTAGATATTTTTCTACCATAGCTTTTTTTTCTATATAGTATATACAATTTTAAATTGGGAATATAATTGAGAGAAGATGAAGTGATTAATTTTTCTCAATTTGTAATAATAAATAAGTTTGCTTTACTTGCCATTTTTTGGTAGACTAATAAAAGATACATTATTATCTCATGGCATAATAGTTGATTACACATGAATGAAATAAAGAAATGACTTTTTTTTTATTTGTCTTTTTGCCTTTTCTAGGGCCACACCTGCAGTATATGGAGGTTCCCAGGCTAGGGGTCTAATCAGAGCTGTAGCCACAGCAATGCAGGATCCTAGCCACGTCTGCAACTTACACCACAGCTCACTGCAATGCCAGATCCTCAACCTACTGAGCGAGGCAGGGATCGAACCTGCAACCTCATGGTTCCTAGTCGGATTCATTAACCACTGAGCTACGACAGGAACTCCTAAAGAAATGACTTTTAAAAATTTAAACTAAATTCTATTAATTTTAAAAATAAATCTACTATTCAAAATATATTTCAAGACACGACTAAATACATATTTGTAAAATTCATATATATATGTATATATATATATATATACATATATATATACTGTAGAAATTATGGCAAATAAATATATTAGGAAGAAAAGCAAAATTATATTATGTCTAATCTCACTTTCTAAATCCCGACATTCTCAGAATATAGAATACTATTTCACTGTATTAACCACCAGTATTAGTCTATATATGTATATATTTCTACATAAAATTAGAATTATATTTATGATTCCATAAATCTTATATCCTGTTTTTGGTCATTTTAGATAATTTAAAAAATATTTTCCCTTTGTATCAGATAATATTCCACAGAATTTTAACATCTACATAATAGTCTATGATATACATGTGACATTATTTAACTCTTTCTTTATTATAACATACACAGTTCTCCTGCAATAGATACAATATAGTGAGCTAAACGTGAATACCACTTGGTGAAGACATGGCTTTTGCTAGAGGGTTAGACATCTGAATAAATAATGAGAGGATAAATGAAGACGGAAAAATGGTATAAAAAAAGAAATAGAAATCAATGATGGTTAAAAAGAAATAAATTTAAAAGTTTCAAAAGAACTCATGTTAACCATGCTGTATTATTTTACTAAGTTAAACTTGAGTTTCTAGGAGCTCCCATTGTGGCTCAGTGGTAACAAACACAGCTAGTATCCATGAGGATGTAGGTTCAATCCCTGGCCTTGCTCAGTGGGTGGATCTGGCATTTTTGTGAGCTGTGGTGTAGGTCACAGATGAGGCTCAGCTTCTGTGTTTTTGTGGCTGTGGTTTAAGCTGGCAGCTTCAGCTCCAACTTGACCCCAGCCTGGAAACTTTCATATACCATGGGTGCGATCCTAAAAAGACAAAAAAAACCTGAGTTCCTAATATTCTTTTAAAGTCTCAGAGTTCCCTTCGTGGCTCAGTGGTTAACGAATCCGACTAAGAACCATGAGGTTGTGGGTTCGATCCCTGGCCTTGCTCAGTGGGTTAAGGATCCGGCGTTGCTGTGAGCTGTGATGTAGGTTGCAGACGCAGCTCGGATCCCGCGTTGCTGTGGCTGTGGTGTAGGCCAGACCCTTAATCCACTGAGTGAGGCCAGGGATAGAACCTGTGTCCTCACGGATGCTAGTCAGATTTGTTTCCACTGCGCCATGATGGGAACTCCAAAATCTTTATATATATACAGCAGATGAAGGAAATATATCCATAATTTCTATTAGTCACTGAAGTACTCCATCCTTTAACTTTCTTACCAATATTATTATATCTGTACACTTAATCTGAGATGGTTATATACACCTCTTTTGATTTTTTTTAGTTATGCACAAGTATAAGAACTAATTTTTAAATTTAAACATATAGTTTAATAGGATATTTAATTCCATTTACACCAATGGATAGATCATCCAGATATAAATTCAACAAGTAAACATCAATATTAAGTGTCATGTTAAAGCAGATGGATTTAACAGATATATACATAACATTCCTTCCCAAAACAGCGGAATAAATATTATTTTAAGCACATGTGGAACTTTTCTTTTCCAGGATAGATCACATGCTGGGCCATAAAATGAAGCAATAATTTTAAGAATATTGAAATGACTTCAAGCATTTTTTGTGACCTAACAGTGTGAAACTAAAAAATTATAAAAAGAAAACATACAATTTCACAAATATGTAGAGATTAAACAACATCCAACTGAAAAATCATGGATCAAAGAAGAAATCAAAAGAGAAATAAAAAATGCTCTGAGTAAAAGAAAATGAAAATACAACATACCAAAACTTATGAGAAAGCAATAAAAGTAGTTCTAAAAGTTCATAGCTATGCATGTTTAGCTTAGGAAA
Organism: Catagonus wagneri; assembly: GCA_004024745.2. Classification (NCBI taxonomy): domain Eukaryota; kingdom Metazoa; phylum Chordata; class Mammalia; order Artiodactyla; family Tayassuidae; genus Catagonus; species Catagonus wagneri. The sequence goes on along the minus strand of PVHT021183617.1, from coordinate 17,068,735 downwards.
CAAAAATCTAAGGAACACAACCTAATTTTACTTCTCAAGGAACTAGAAAAAGAAGAATAAATAAAACCTAAAATTTGAAGGAAAGAAAAAGGAAAGATCAGATCAGAAACAAAAGAGACTATAAGACAAAAGTAAAAATCAATAAAACTAAGAGTCGGCTTCTTTGAAAAGATGAACAAAACTGACAAAACTTTAGCTAGATTCACCAAGATAAAGGGCTAAATAAACAAAATCAGGAATAAAAGAGGAAACATTACAACTGATACCAAAGAAATATCAAAGATATTAAGAGACTACTATGAACATTTACATAAAAAAACTGAGCTTTGAAGAAGAAATGTATACGTTCCTGGAAACCGGCAGACTTCAAGTAAAAGATAAAGAAATCAAAAATCTGAACAGACTGATTACTAGTAAGGATACTGAATCAGTAATATAAAAAACTCCAACAAAAAAATGTCCAGGACTGGAGTTCCCATTGTGGCACAGCAGAAACAAAACCGACTAGGAACCATGAGGTTGTGGGTTCAATCCCTTACTCAGTGGGTTAAGGAATCTGGCATTGCTGTGAGCTGTGGTGTAGGCTGGCAGCTGTAGCTCCAACTGTACCTCTAGTCTGGGATCCTCCATATGCTGTGGGTGCAGCCCTAAAAAGCAAAAAAAAAAAAAAAAAAAAAAAAGTCCAGGACCAGATGGCTTCACTAGTGAATTCTATCAAACATTCAACGAAAAATTAATACCAATCCTTCTCAAAATCTTCCAAAACTAGAATAGAGCACTTCCAAATGCACATTACAAGGCTAGCGTTACTCTAATACCAAGACCAGACAATGACACCATATGAAAGAAAATTACAGACCAATAGCTTTGATGAATATAGACTAAAAGACCCTCAACAAAATATTGCAAACTGAATTCAACAGTACTTAAAAAGAATCATACATCTATGATCAAGTGCGATTTATACCAGGGATGCAAGAAAATAGTTCAATCAATGTGGCATACCACATTAACAGAGTGAAAAATAAAAATGACATAATCATTTCAATAAACACAGAAAAAGCATTTGACAAAATTCAATATTCATCTATGATCAAACTCTCAATAAAATGGGTACAGAGGAAAACATAACATAATGTAGATCATGTATGATAAGCCCATAGCTATTCCTACTTAATACTAAAAAGGTGAAAGCTTTACCTCTAAGATGAGGAACATGACAAAATATCCATTCTTGCCATTTTTATTGACATAATACTGGTAATCCTAGCCAGAACAATTAGGCAACAGAAAGCGATGAGGCATTCCCCACCCCCCAAAAAAAAAATAAATGACCACTAGTTGCAGGTGACATATATTAAGTATAGAAAATACTAAGGACTCCACCAAAAAACTGTTAAAACTAGTCAATGAATTCAGTAAAGTTTAAGGATACAAAATCATTAAATAGAAATATGTTGTATTTTTATACACAAATAACAAAGTAGAGAATTTAATACAATTCTACTTATAATTGCTTCAAAAATAATACCTAGGAATAACTTAACCAAGTCAGGAAAACTATAAGACATTGATAAAAGAAACTGAAGAAAAATCAAATAAATGGAAAAACATTGTGTCCGTAAGTCAGAAGAGTTAATACTGTTAAAACATTCATTCTAACACATGCATGCTATTGTATATGGAGTGGATGGTCAACCATGACCTGCTGCATACAGCATGGGGAACTCTACCCAATATTCTGTAATAACTTATATGGGAAAAGAATCTGAAAAAAAAAAGATATGTGTATATGTATAATTGAATCACTGTTGAGCAGCAGAAATTGTCACAACACTGTAAATCAACTATAATTCAGTAAAACTTTAAAATGTTCATTCTACAGTTTTCAGATTATGGCAACCCATATCAAAATTTCAATGTCATTTTTTTCACAGAAATAGAGTATACCATTGTAAAATGTATACGAAAACACAGATGACCCTGAGTAGCCAAAATAATCTTGAGAAGGAAGAACAAAGCTGGAGGCTTCATGCTCCCTTATTTAAAACTGTATTACAAAGCTATATTAATCAAAACAGTAATGTTTTGGCATAAAAACAGACACATAGATCAATGGAACAGAGTAGAGAGCCCAGAAACAAACCCATGTGTATATAGTTAATTAATTTATGAAAAAAAGAGCCAAAAAATAGGAAAAGAACAGTCTCTTCAGTAAGTGGCCTTGCAAAAACTAGACACACACACACACACACACACAAAAGAATGAAACTGGAATACTGTCTTAAACCATACACAAAAATTAACTCAAATTGGATTAAAAAAATTGAATATGAGACCTGAAACCATACAACTCCTAGAAGAAAACGTAAGTGGTAAGCTCCTTGACATGTCTTAGTGAGATTGGATTTGCCATAAAAAGTAATGAAATCAAAAACAGAGTGAAACTACAGCAAACAATATTTCTGCTTAGAAAAAAAAACCATCAACAATATCAAAATGAATATTCTGAATGGCAGAAAATGTTTGCAAATTTTATGTCTGATAAGGGGTTAATATTCAAAACATATAAAGAACTCATACAATTCAATGTCAAAACAAACAATCCAATTAAAAAATGGGCAGATGATCTGTATAGATATTTTTCCAAAGAAGAAATACAGATGGCCAACCAACACATAAGGAGATCTTAGTATCACTAATCATCAGAGAAATGCAAATCAAAACCGCAATGAGATATCACCTCACCTTTCAGCATGGCTATTTAACACTGTTTTGGGGAATGTAAATTGGCACTGCCACTATAGAAAACAGTATAGAAGTTCCTAAAAATAATTAAAAATAGAACTATCTATGATCTAGTAATTCCACTCTTGGGTATTTATCCAAAGAAAACAAAAATATTAACTCAAAAAGGTGTATGTATCCTGACTTATTTCAGAATTATTTATGATATCCAAGATATGGAAATAACCTAAGTATCCCAAAATGTGAGATATATGTATACATATATTAGTAGAATATTACTCAATCATATAAAAGAAAGATATCCTGCCATTTGCAATAACATGGATTGATCTTGAGGGCATTATGCTAAGTTAAATAAAGTTAATCAGCAAAAGATAAATACCATATTACCTCACTTATATGTGGAATCAAAAAAAGAAAAGGAAAAAAAACACCACCACTAAGCTCACAGATTGGAAGTTGTCAGAGCAGATCTGGGGTAGAGAGTTGTGGCAGGTGGACTAACATGATCAAAAAGTACTAATTTCCAGTTATACATGATAGTTTATTACTGAAAGTTCTCATCACAAAAAATAAAAGCTGTAATTATGTATGGTGACAAATGTTAACTAGACCTTATCGCAGTGATCATTTTGCAATATATACAAATACTGAGTAATTATACTGCACATCTGAAACTGAGATAGTATTAATGTCAATTCTACCTCAATTTAAAAAAGGATAAATAACGTGTTTTTTTTTGTCTTTTTGCCTTTTATGCTGATTTGCACCCGAGGCATATGGAGGTTCCCAGGCTAGGGCTCTAACAGGAGCTGGAGCTGCCGGCCTTCGCCACAGCCACAGCAACGCGGGATCTGAGCCGCGTCTGCGACCTACACCACAGCTCACAGCAATGCCGGATCCTTAACCCACTGAGCAAGGCCAGGGATCGAACCCGCAGCCTCATGGTTCTTAGTCGGATTCGTTAACCACTGAGCCACGAAGGGAACTCCAATAATGTGGTTTTATAAACAACTACTTACCTACTGGGTGTCTGGGATATGATAGGCATAATAAGAAAATTCAGGGAATACTTCTAATTTATTTTAAAAACACTTTATAAAATTACTATCTTACCAACTGTTTTACTAAATGGAAAAAAAAAAAAAAAACAAGGCTCAGAGGAGTTGAACTTTCACCCCAAATGAAACAGCTGGAATGTCAATTCCCAAGTATGAAACACGATCTGAATTCAACGCTAAGGCTATTCTTGAGTTTACTATTCAAGACTCTAGAATTGAATTGGAGAAATAGGAACAATGAAAAATATCAGAGGTGTACAGTTTCAAAGTAGATTTTAAACACAATAAATTTTCTTTCATTGTATCCTCTTTCTATCAGAAGATCATTCCCAGTTACCTAGTAACTGAAAATGAAGTGCATCTTCCTCCAACGCATTTTTGATGAATTTATTTACTAAGATGATAATACAAAGTCGCATGTAAAGTGTGTCATTTCATCTGTCTTTGATTAAAAGTATATACAGGTACAGAATCGAATCTATGTATCTGAGTCTCTTTGCAGAGAAATGCATTTTGTGCTTATAGCTCCAGCTATATTCACTTTGAGCAATGAAGAGTGGTGATGCATTAGATGCAAACCTTCACAAGTATTTAATATGGTAGGTGCCTTATAATTCCTATCAGTTGTGAAACCATGCACAAATTTGAGTGTGAAATTGAACTTTTTCTGTATGCACTACTGGATACATAACACATGGATATCTGTGGATAATCTGGATACACAATGCTTGGATAATATATGGATAATCTGGATATGCAAAATAAGCCAGTGACCCTAGCAGCAGCAGTGTACCCACTCAGTGCAAAGTAATCCTCATCTACTGGGCCAATTAATTGAAAAAATATTATTTTGAGTAGTTTAGAAAGGATTTTTTTATCATGTAAGAAATCAAAGTTAAATATTATGATACAGAGTCCAGAAAAAAAATTTAATATTTTATTCAAAGGAATAACTTAGTCATATGTTGAGTAAAGAAATGTTTTTGTATCTTCATTTGCTTATTTGTTGCAGACCATGTGGAGCGTAGGTTAAATGAAAATTCATTTTATACAGTCAACTTTTAAAGTACAATTAATAACTTATATTTGAAAACATTCATCATACATGAAAAACAAATTAGCCCAAGAGCTCCCCAGCCTGCACTTCATCTGCTCAGCGGAGAGCTTGTTGGCATCAGTTCCTGTGGATGGTTTGCAGAAGACCATCCTCCTAAATCCCTAGCAATCACTGGATATCCTCCAAAATCGGCCTTAATTTAAGCATGAAGGAGAATTAATGCAGAGTCCGTTTAGCTCCTAAGCTCTGAGATATTTAATCACTGCTTTGGCTCTGCCCAGGGCAACCAGCACATCAGAGCTGTGACTCATTCCTGGGTGAGCTGAGTCTGGTATGGACCTGGGTGAATGAGAGCTTAATTATACTCTGTCTTTTCACAGCAGGAAGGACTGGTATATTTAGAGTCTTCCGTACTGCCTGAGATCATATTTGATCTACCGACCTGGAGATGAAAAACTTCCAATATGAACTGCTGCATCATGTAATACTTAGTCTCTCCTCTCTCCATCTCTTTCTATTCTTTATTGGTGGAGGGTAAGAAATCACCTTAAATATTTATGACATTTTTATCTTAAGTTCACAGAAATAAGACTTTTCCTCTCTTGCTTGATTACTTTTATATTAGATTGCCTCAATTTCTTTTTGAATATGAACTGATTAAAATTTCTGATTTTAGGTTAATACCGCTATTGATACTAGAAACCAGCAAGTCATGTAATTGTCAGTTAAGCCTGTTCCTTCAAGGTTTAAGTGGGTACCCAGCCACCCTGAAAATTTATACACGGGTTATCAAGAGGCTTATGTTAATTTCCCAACACAGTGTAAGGATAGTCAATAGTAATTTCGCAACCAGTCCGATGTTCTCTGAGACTGCAATTTAATCCACTGTAATTTAACCTTTTTGATGTATAATAAGAATAGAATTTCTTATGAAGCACTGTCTTAAACAACTTATTTATATTATTTCGATCCTTCCCAAATTTTCTATGAGATAAATTTTTGTCACCTCCATTTAATAAATCTGAAAAGTAATACTTTGTGATTTCATAAAAGATTTGTCCAGACCCAAAAAGCAAGTAAATGGTAGACAACAGAGTGAATCCAGGGTGGTTTGAATTCTTATCCCATGATTTTTATCAATAGTATATACTACTTAACAATACCAAAAAATTGTACAGACTAAAAGCTGTGAAGGTATTTAAACTGTCTTCAAAATAGCTAACTTCTCTAAAACTGAAACGTATTTCTATGAATCTGAGGCAATGCATTATGAATTTTTAAGAGTTTAGATTAACTATAATATCTTTTATACAAAAAGTCAAATCTTTAACGGAATCATTTTATCAGACTCTGTGATGATCTGTCAGTGTTCAACACAGCAAAAATAATAAGGTACACTAAAGCTCTTTAGTCTGTGTTTGGGAAAACCTTTGTCAAATATGAGACTACAATTTTGTAACATAAATACAGTACTGGAATCCATTACTTCACACATTGTCAAATGGAAATACTGGCGGATATTTTATTCATGAGATTTCTCAACATAAGTTTTCAAGATATTAAGCAGTCTAATTATTTTCGAAAGTAGATATGTGCAGTAACAGCAACAGAAATATAATTTTAGCATTAGGCTATTTTCACGTTAACTCCCTAGCATAGACTTTAGAACACACTTGCAATGCAAAACTTGCAAAAACACTTATCAAAAATGAAATAAGGGAGTTCCCGTCGTGGCACAGTGGTTAACGAATCCGATTAGGAACCATGAGGTTGCGGGTTCGATCCCTGCCCTTGCTCAGTGGGTTAACGGTCCGGCGTTGCTGTGAGCTGTGGTGTAGGTTGCAGACGTGGCTCGAATCCTGCGTTGCTGTGGCTGTGGCGCAGGCCAGTGGCCACAGCTCCGATTAGACCCCTAGCCTGGGAACCTCCACATGCCGCGGGTGCGGCCATAAACCCACGGCCATAAAATGACAAAAGGCAAAAAAAAAAAAAAAAAATGAAATAAGGTGGCATCTACACCCACACTTGTAATGGAGAACTCCCAAAAGCATTCTGAAATGTCTACCTAGTTGGACATTTTCTCCCATGCATAAATATTTTTAATTCCATCACCTTCACACTCTGATTTTTTTTCTAAGACCAAGTCTAGAAGAGTTAGGTGTATATTAAACTTGACTACTTCTCTGTTTATATTTACCTTGAACAATATGGCCCCTCTTTCTGTATGAACATTTTCACATACACTAAAGGGAAGACGAGGAATTAAGTACCTGGAGGTTCTGATTCATGGCATAGGCCTTAAGACGTGAACCTGAGTGGGCACGTCTGTGACCATCTTCAGGACGCCAAAGAATAGAGCCTTTAAAGATATCACATCTTCCCATCTTGCTTTGTGTATAGCTACAACTAAAATAGTGACTGATAGTAGCAGATATTCCTATGAAGAATGTAGCCACAGTTAGAAACTAGTGCTGCTGTACATTCCTGTGGGGGAGAGCTCATAGGCCTTGATATAAGCAATAACCTATCTGAATGTCTATAAGAAATACTAAGTCTTTCCATTCAGCCTTAAACTGTCTACCCTGGGAATTGCGTGTTTATAGCTAATTGCAACCAGGTACAGAACTGGTGGCTGGTTTGAATTCTCATGACAGCCAAAGGAGACTGAAACATTTTTTTGTTGAAGAAAAGGGCATGCTTATATATTCATAATACATTATTTTTAGTATTTATCCAAGTCAACCAAAAATGTTTTTATGTAATTGTAACAGCCGGACCTTGGGGCCTTCCTAGAATAGACTCCCACTCCTGTCCTCCACCTTCCTTTTGTCTGCAGAAAAACTTTAATCACAGAAGTGAGAAAATGTAGAAAAAAAGGAAAACAGTAAAGCAAGACAAAATAAGATAAAATAATATATATATATATTTTGTCTTTTTGCCTTATTTGGGCCGCACCTGTGGCGTATGGAGGTTCCCAGGCTAGGGGTCTAACAGGAGCTGTAACTGCCGGCCTACACCACAGCCACAGCAACGCGGGATCTGAGCCGCGTCTGCAACCTACACCACAGTTCACGGCAACGCCGGATCCTTAACCCACTGAGCAAGGCCAGGGATCGAACCCGCAACTTCATGTTCCTTAGTCGGATTCGTTAACCACTGAGCCACGATGGGAACTCCTAAAATAATATTTTAGCCATTAAAAAAAGTCAAGGACTTTTAGTTCTTCCTCAAGGACAACAAACTATATTCTGAGCCATGTCCTTTGAGCTGTTTTATAGATACTGAAACCCCCACCAAGTAAAAGAAGTTAACTGTATGCTGCCCACAAGCACATTGACCTCAGATGGGTTGGAATCAGAAGGTTGATAATGCTGACTCCCAGTTACCACACCATCAACCAATGAGAAGAATGTCCACAAGCTGATCACGCCCTGCTCTTTGAACCATTACTGTAAGACCCCTTACTACTCCCTCCAGGTGTGGACACATCATTTTGTGGGCAACAGCCCACTGTGGTCGCCCTTCCTGACAAAGCAATAAAGGTATTTTATACTTTGCCCACAACTGTCTTTAAAATTTAGTTTGGTGTTGGTGCACAGAGGCTGGATCTAATCATTTTGGATTATTCCTCTCATTTCCCCAGAATCACACTACTCCTTGTATCTTTCACGCTTCGGAGAAAGGGAGAACTAAAAGCATGATATTTGGTTATCATAAGATGTTATTTCATTTTAATTTTGTACCAATTTAATCATGACTGTGCTAGTAGTAGGATTCTTAACACATTACTTTTAGAAAGAAGATTATGATTTTTCCCTAAACCATTTGCTTATTCTTGTCATCATTCTTTTATTATTCCAGTGCTTGAAATTCTGATACAAAGATGTATTTTTAAGTGTTCTTGTTCTTGGGAAAAAAATCACTAGGCTCCTAGCAAATCTCTTAAAGCAGTGAAACTGCATTCAAATTTTGCTTTAAATGATAGATGAAAGGAGAGAGAGAGAGTTGTGATCTAGGAACAGGCAGCCAGGTGCTTAGTAAGGATTATGTTTCCTAATTTAAAAAGAAGTGGGAAAAAGGCCATGCACATCATCTGTCCAAAACCAGGTATAGAAACACCATTGAATTCAGGCTGTGTCATTTATTCCACCACTGCCATGCATAAGCCACCTTCCCCTCCTCCTCTAGTTTATCCTTCTATTTCTTCAGTTTCTGCCCACACAGATTGTTGCTACCACCTATTCTTCTCCAAGGGAGACAGCAGGGTGGACTGGCAGCTTTAGCTCTCCGGAGAGCTGGTGCAGCTCCAGTTCTGGAAATCAGCTCACTGTGAGTGCTGGATACCTTCTGAGCACTGAGATTTCATACTGTGCTAACACCTTGCAGTTCCATATTTTAGGCTCTGTGTGATTACAAACGTTTAACAGGCTAGTAAGATCACCCATAGGAAATGTTTCTAGAAACTTTATTTCAGAATGATTTCTAAATGCTTTTTTTTTTCTTTCTGAAAATCAGGACAGGATTGAAAGGCTGTTGACTTGTAATAGGATAATGGTTAAGAGCTGTTTATTTCTAAGGCTTTTGGATCAAACTTTTAAGGACAGCGATTAAAAAAATATATCCCTGGCAGAATAAGAACGTATCCTGATACTATAAGGAATGTGATTACATTTTCTTTTCCTTCACCGCAGATACGTACAAGGCTCCTTGCACCATCCTTTCCAAGGGCCTTAGAAAGAAATTCTTTTAGTTGCAAAGTGCCTTCCCAGAACTTAAAATGTACGAGAGTAAGATAATAAGGACAATTACTAACAAATACCACAGTGAGTGTTGGCCTTCCAAGAAATCACTCTAGGAGACTCTATATTAATTACAATGAAGCTACCATGACTTGAAACATTTTTGGAACTCCTCTTCTGGAATTGTGTTCATAGAGCCCGTTTTATGAACCACATGAGAAAATGAATTTCATTACCTTGTGGTCACACCTCATCTCCTCTCACTGCTGTGAGTGCACTCAGGATGAGTTTAAAAACTGAGATGTTTCATAATCACTTTGAATTTGCTGGGATGGCATTTGTCACTGAGAGAACTTACCAGTTTCTGATTAAAATAGAATCTCTCATTTCAAGTATTCATGAACTGCTTATTGAATTTCAACAAGAAGTTCATGAATTGTTCAGCATCTAGCAAGATTGATTAAATAATATCTGGACCATTTCCATAGAAATGGGCTTATTATCATTACTAACCTCCAATATTTTCACATGGCAGGTCAAAAGAAAAGAGTGTTTTAAAAAGTCAAGAGGAAATATGGTTCTTGAGTTTTCAGAATTTCTACAAAATGAGACCCTCATCCTAGAGTGAAAACTGATAGTTAATTCTATTAACTTCAAAACGAATGACATGCACAAAACTGAAAAAAACTACAATTACAATAAAATAATCACTTTGTGGTTTTGACTATAATATCCACAGTTTATAAAGGAAAATAAAATGTGATTCTTCAAGTGCATATGAATAACTCAATCATAGCAGCTATGAATTAGGTCCTTATTTTAAAAACAACACAATTTGTTTGGGTTTTTTCTTTTTTTTTCCAAAGGTATATATGCTTCTTAAAACCTTTGTTTATATTTATTGTTAAGTAACCATTGAAGGCAACTAAGCACAATTTTTAAAAGCTAGGTTCACTGAAGAACCAATATAATGTAAAATTTCTCATAAAATTAGTAGTGAGTTATTCTAAATAATACTTGAAGTACTATCATCAGCTATCATCAAAATAGAATCATTCTAATTAAGCAAAACAATTTAACAACATGTTTTAAAGCACAGGTAGTAAGTCACAAATGGGTTTTATTTAAATGTTTATATACTAAAGTTTCAAAACTTAACTCACAGGACATCTCAGATTTGTGGGAAAAGTAAATTATCTGTATTTGATCCATTTTTTCTCATAATTATCTGATACCAGGATGTTACCGGGCACGTATGTGTCAGGGGAGTGATATTTAGCCAAATATCTAAACACTTTCAAACTTAGTTCCCATAATGACTAGGCAATCTCATCTAATCATGTTCAGTGTCTGCAGGAAATAAAGTTTTATTCCTTCATATTTTAACCTTCCTCCTCAGTAATCAATATAACATCTTGTCTTACAGGAGAAAAAACATGGTCAAACCTACTTGAACTGATACAGAAACCATAGGCAAAAGCCTGCTGAAACTCAAGGACTTTCCTACCTTAATTGCCCTATTGGAATATGATGTGGTATGGTTGATCTTTTTCACTATCTTCTTAGTTTTATTCACTTTGCAATTGTTTCTCTTACTAGAGGTGGAATAAAGGTACCTGCTGCATACTGAAATTTGCCATCTTGTAACAGGAAAAAAGGATGAGAACTCAATTATTCCTGCTGTAATAATTCAAAATGTTCAAACAGGTTAATCTTGTATTTATCATTCTTTTAGTATCTCAGTATTCAAGTTTCTTTAGGATATTGTCCCTCAAAGTGTGAAACATAATCAGCAAAACCTGTGTCACCTGAGTGTTTGTTAGAAACAAAGAATCCCAAACATACTTTAGACTGACGTTTAACAATAAAGTAAATCTTATGTAATTTAATGCTTGAGATACATTGCACCAGGAGACCAAAAAATAAGGTATGACTTCTGGTTCTACCTTTGTGACGCTGGTCAACTAAGGATCGTATTTCTCATCTACAGATTGGGAAAGATATGCTTATAGGTTTTTATGCAAACATCTTGGCATCTAACAAGATTTCCTTCACCTCTTTCCCTAGGTAACCAAAAAAGTCCTTCATGTCTAATTGGGATTTATCTAATGCCTTTTTGGGGCATCCACCTATAATATTTATTCCTCAAAAGATTTTATTTGACAAAACTCTCTGGACTCCATAGTCAAGCAGAGCTGGATTTCAGTCCTGGTTCTGTCTCTTATTAAATTTTTATGAAGATTAAATGACACAATTAAAATAAAAGTGTTCAGCAGTTTTTTCTGAAATAGAATAAGAATTCAACATTTCCCTAATGAATATGAATTTGCTCTAAACCAGCTGAGTAAAATGAAAACTATATTGTTTTATTTGTCTGAAACCAATAGAATCTGATTCTAAAGATACAACTCATTAACTAGTGTTTGGTAAGATTCTCAGAGGTGTACTTGTTTTCTAGAAAGTGAGAACAGATAGTCTTTAGCATGTATTGGCCATGAAGGCCTTGGGACTCAAATATTTAATTATTTAGTTACCTGGCCACACTAATTTTCATTCTCCTTTCTTTCCCTGTTTCAAGTATCTCATTCTCATCCAATAATTACGTTTCTTACCCCTTAGAAATTGATAGTTTTAATTCTTAGATTAAAAAAACTTAAGAAATGAACTCACAAATAAATAAATTGCTGGCACCAAATTATCTTTCCATAAATAATCATATATGAAAAAGAATATTTTTATTTCAAATGAATATTTACTGTTTTTCTACATTGTAATCACAACACACACACTAAAATGTCTATTCTTTTTAAAATTTTTATTGTGATTGATTTACAGTGTTCTATCAATTTTTCTATGTACAGCAAAGTGTACATATACATATGTACACCAGTCATATGTATATATATACACACATTCTCTTTTTCATATTATCCTCCACCATGTTCTGTTACAAGCAATTAGATATATAGTTCCCTGTGCTATACAGCGGGATCCCATTGCCCATCCACACAAAACGCAAGCGTTTTCACCCTCTAACCCTAGACTCTCACTCCAAACCACTCCCTCCCTCTCCCCATGGCAAATATGAGTCTGTCGTACATGTCCATGATCTTTACTGTTTTGTGGAGAGATCCTTTGTGCCATATTTTAGAATTCACATATAAATGATATCACATGGTGTCTTTCTCTTTCTGACTTACTTCACTAAGTATGAGAGCCTCTAGTTCCATCCATGTTGTTGCAAATGGCATTATTTTATCCTTTTTTATGGCTGAGTAGTATTCCATCATATATATGTACTACATCTTCTTAATCCATTCATCTGTTGATGGGCATTTAGGTTGTTTCCATGTCTTGGCTATTGTGAATAGCACTGTGATGAACATACAGGTGCATGCATCTTTTTCAATGGAAATTTTGTCTGGATATATGCCCAGGAGTGGGATTACTTGGTCATGTAGTAGCTCTATGTTTAGTTTTCTGAGGTATTTCCATATATTTTCCATAGTGGTTGTACCAACTTTCATTCCCACTAATGGTGTAGGAAGGTTTAAAATGTATATTCTTTTAATGAAACATATTTATTGAGAGGCTATAATATATCAGCCACTTTTCTAGGCAATGAGGATTTAACAGTTTAAAATCAGACAAAAATCATGATGGAACAATTATATATCTATATGCAAAGATACAGACCTTAAACCCTTCATAAATATTAACTTAAAATGTATCACAGACATAAATATGCAAAACTGTACAACTTCTAGAAGGTAACATAAGGACAAATCTCTATGACCTTGGCTTTGGGGTAACTTTTTATACACAACACCAGAGGTACGATTCATGATATAAAGATTAATAAATTATAAGTAATTAAAATAAAAAATTTGCTCTTTGACAGATACTGTCAAGATAAAAGACAAGCCACAGAATTCGAAAAAATATTTTAAAAAAACCTGATAAAGGACTTTTATCCAAATAAAGAACTCTTGAAACTCAACAAAAAGAACACAGTCAACTTGATTAAAAAATGCCTCCCCCAAATGGAGCCAAAGACCTTAACAGACACTCACTAAATAAGATACAAATGGCCAATAAGCATATGTTATATGGCATATGCCAAATGAAAACAACAGTGAGATACTACTACAAACTTATTTTCATGGCCAAAATCTAGAAATATGACAATATTAAATATTGACAAGGATGTGGAGCAACAGAAACTCTCATTCACTGATGGTGGGAATGTAAAACAGTACAGCCACTTTGGAAAATGGTTTGACAGTTTCTTAAAAAAACTAAACATTTTCTTACTATATAATTTAGCAATTGTACTCCTTAGTATTTATCCAAAGGAGTTGAAAGCTTCTGTTCACACACACACAAAAACCCTACACTCGAATGTTTACAGTAATTTTTTTCTTAATTGAAAAACTTGGAAGCAACCAAGGTATGCTTCAGTAGGTGAAATGGGTAAATAAACCATGGTATACCCAGAAAATATTGTTAAGTGCTTAAAAGAAATGAGCTATCACACCATGAAAAGACACAGTGTACTTAAGTGCATCTCGCTAAGTGAAAGAAGCCAATAATAAAAAGGCTACATACTATATAATTACAACTATACGACATTTTTTAAAGGTAAACTTTGGAGACATTAAGAAAACAAAAAATCAGTGGTTGCCAGGGGATGTGGTGGGAAGAGATAAAGAGGAAAAGCAGAAGAATTTCAAGGGCAGTGAGAATACTATATTAATACCATAATGCTAAGTACATGTTATTATATATTTATCCAAATAAATAGAACATACAAAACCAAGAGTGAACTGTAACAAACTATGGACTTTGGGTGATTATGATGTGTCAATGCAGCTTCATTAATTTTTACTCTGGTGTGAGAATATTGATAAATGGAGAGGCTGTGGCTATGTGGGGAAAGGGTTATATAAGACACCTCTTAATTTCCTCTTAATTTTACTATGAAATGAAAACTTCTATGACAAAAAAGACTATAAACAGACCTTTGTTTTGGAGGAGAAACAAAATTTAAAAAGCAAATAGATGGTACATTAGGTGATAATAAATTACATGTAATTAATTAAGTCAGGTGGAGGGAACAGGACTGGAGAATGTAAAAATGTTACATGGCGCAATAAGTGGAGGCCACACTAAGAAGACAACTTCTGACAAAGGATATGGAAGATGCGAGGGATTGATGCATGCAGATATCAAGTGGAAATGTATTTCAACTCTGAAGTCTCAAGTTCAAGGTCTTGAGGTGGGAATGGCACTGGCTTGTTTCAGGACAGCAAAAAGGCTAATGTGAATAAAGTGGCACATAGGGTGTAGAGTGGACATAGGGTCAGATCATTTGAGGAAATGTATCAGACAAGATAAGGTCAGGTCACACATCAATAAATCACAGTAACATAATCTCAGAGGCATAAGACAACAAAGTTTTGCATTTCCACTCATGCTCTATGCACATTTTAGGTCAACAAAGAGTTCTACTTTATCTTCGAATACACATCTATACATAACTACCATTATTTTCAGTTTATATCACTATAGGCTATTTCATACATTACAGTGCACACAAAACAAAATAAAAGAAACCTTGCTAAGAGTGACCAACAGAACATAAAATTATTGGGGGGGAGGGAGTAAAAATATAGAGCTTTAGAATGCTTTCAAACTTAAGCTATCAACTTAAAATAGAATGTTACAAATATGTTATTATATGTAAGCCAAACATTAACCACGAAGCAAAAACCTACAGAAGATACACAAAAGACAGAGACAAATATTCTACACATGCCACTAAAAAGTCATTAAACTACAAAGGAAGAAAGCAAGAGAAGAAAGAACCGAGAAGAACAACAAATCAGAAAGAAAGTGATTTTTAAATGGCAATAAACACATACCTATCAATGATTACTTTAAATGGGCCAAATTCTCAAATTAAATGACATAGAGTGGCTGAATGGATAAAATCAAAAGACGCATCTTTATGATGCCCACAATAAATTCACTTCCATTACTAGTAAGGATATTAAATCAGTAACCAAAGACATTTCAAAAAACCGAAGTCCAGGATCGGGTGGTTTCACTGGTAAATTCTATTGTGCATTCAAAGAAGAATTAATACTAATCATTCTCAAACTCTTTCAAAAAAAGAAGAGGGAGGAATACTTCCAAACTCATATTACAAGGCCAGAATTACCCTGATACCAAAACCAAAGAAGAATGCCACAAGAAAAGAAAATGACAGGGCAATTATCACAGATAATATACTTGCAAAATCCTCAACAAAATCTTAGCAAATTGATTTCAACAATAGATTAAAGGGATTATAAATCATGATCAAGTGGGATTTATTCCAGGGACGCAAAGATGGTTCAATAAAAAATTGATCAAAATCAGTCAGTGTTAAAGTATATCACTTTAACAAAAGAATAAAAATCATATAATCATCTCAATAGATGCAGAAAAAACATTTGACCATATTCAACATCTATTATAACCATTCCCAACAACGTGGTTATAGAGGGAACATACAGAGGGAACATTAACATAATAAAGCTCGTTTAAAACAAGCCCATAGCCAACATCATTCTCAATGGAGAAAAGCTAAAAACTTTTCCTCTATTATCAGGAACAAGACAAGGATGCCCAGTCTTATCCACATAATATCGGAAGTTCTTGCCAGAGATATTAGGCAAGAAAAAGTGAAAAAAGGCATCCAAATTAGAAAGAAACATGTAAAACTGTCACTTTTTGCAAATGTCATAAATTATATACAGAAATCCCTAAAGACTCCACAAAAAGATTAAACTAATCAATGATCAATAAATTTTAGGATATAAAATAAATATACAGAAATCCATTTGTTTCTATATATGAATATGAAACTAGAAAAAGAAATTAAGAATACAATCCTATTTATAATTACTTCAAGAAGAATAACATACCTAGGAAAAATTTAACCAAGGAAGTGAGAGATCTGTACACAAAAAACTATGTCATTGATAAACAAAATTGAAGAAAATGCAAATAAATGGAATAATACTCGATGTTCATCAGTCAGAAGAATTAGTATTGTTGAAGTGTTCATACTATCCAAACAGTCTTGGGTTCAATGCAATTCCTATCAAAAATCCAGTGTCATTTTTCATAGAAAAATAGCAAACCATCCTAAAAAATGTATGGAACCACAAAAGCTGAGTAGCCAAAGCAAACTGGTGGCTTTATTCTCTATAATTTCAAACTATTATGAAGCTATAGTAAACATAACAGTATGGTATTACGTAAAAACAGACACATATGTCAATAGAACAGAATAAAGAGAGCCCAGAAATAAACCCACTCATCATAGGTCAATAAATTTATGAAAAAAATCCACTAAAATACAGTAGGGAAAGGATGACCGCAGTTATATTTCATTTCCCCATATCACACTAACAACTGCTGACTACTTTTTTGTTGAAAATTCCAAGTTAATTAGAAGAATCAAAAAGCACAAGTAATAAATAAAATATTGCTCTATGGTTTCTACCAACAATATATATTTTCCCCCTGAATTTCAACTCAGTTTTGCTTAGACTATAGGAACATGGAAAGAATTGATTTATAATGACTAATGGAAAGAATTGATTTATAATGACTAAATTAGACCACTGGTGCACTGATAAAGTTTGGCTCAGCCATTCTCAATGGTCCATTGGGTTTTATAAAACCAACAAAAGACCTATTTAAATTAGTGACACTTGAAAGATTTCTGATTTTAATCATGATGTGTGATCACAGTAGACTCAGTGTTTATAAGTTCAAAATCTAATTCTTCTACTTGATTGCTGAAGCTTCCCTGTCCCCTCACCACTCTTTAGGTCACTGGCAATCTGTGGAGAAGGAATAGTTGTCTTTCACAGATTTAGGCCCAGGGAGTTCTATATCAGTATAAACTAAAGGTTCAGTTTATACTTCCACTGACAAAGATAGTCCCTGAAGCAAAACAGAAATACCTGGAAGACTATCAAGAAAAAAAGCCATTGATTTTTCCACTGAACTGAAAGGAAAATTATAGTCAGATTATATGATCCAGACATTAATAATTTCTAATTCTTCAAGGAAGAAATTAATCAATTTTGCAATAAGCAAATGATTAATATGAAATGTATTTCATTGATATAGTTTACTTTAGAATCTTCTAAAAAATATACCTTGCTAATTATAATAGATGTATAAAGACACTGTTAATCCAACACATTTTTATTTAGAATCCATCATACTGCAGGAAAACTCGTGATCAATTAAAGCAAGTCAAGTCTGTCTCAAGTCTTGAGAACTGATTCTGAAAGCAGTGTTTCTAGTATGAATATATGATATCAGATGCATCTCTTATCCTGTGTTGCTGCGGCTGTGGTGTAGGCCAGCAGCTGCAGCTCTGATTTGACTCCTAGCCTGGGAACCTCCACATGCCATGGGTGCAGTCCTAAAAATCAAAAAAAAAAAAAAAAAAGGTCTACAAACAATAAATGCTGGAGAGGGTTCAGAGAAAAGGGGACTCTTCTACACTGCTGGTGGGAATGTAAATTGGTGCAATCACTATGGAGAATAATACGGAGGTTCTAAGCTATAAACAGAACTACGCATAGGATCCAGCAACCCCACTCCTGGGCATATATCCTGAAAAAATCATAATTTGAAAAGATACACACACTTCAGTGTTCACTGCAGCACTATTTACCATAGCTAAAACTTGGAAGCAAACTAAACATCTATAGATAGAAGAATGGATAAAGAACATGTAGTACATGTATACAATGGAATGTTAGCCATAAAAAAATGAAATACTGTCATTTTCAGAACATGAATGGAGCTACAGACTATCATATTAAGTAAAGTCAGACTGAGTAAGAAAAACATCATATGATATCATTTGTATGTGGAACCTGAAAAAAAGGATACAAACTAATGTTTGTGGAACAGAAATAGACTCAAAGACTTTGAAAAGAAACTTATGCTTACCAAAGGGGAAAGGACAGGGAGGAGGGATGGTTTAGGGATTTGGGACTGGCATATGCACACTGTGGTATATGGAATGGTTGGCCAATGGAGACCTGCTGTATAGAACAGAATCACTACCTGATATTCTGTGATTATCTGTATGGGAAAAGAATATGAAAAAGAATGGATGCATGTATATCTATAACTTAATCACTGCTGATCAGCAGAAATTACCACAACATTGTAAAATCAAGTATATTTCATAAAACTTAAAAAAGATGTGTATATACACTCACACACACATATATATGTACATACACATGCACACACAATGGAATACTACTCAATCATAAAAAGTGAATGAGAAAGCAAATTACCTGGGTAAAATATAAATATAGCAAACTAAATACCTACCCAATATAAAAACTAGAACAAAAATGTAAAATATTTATAATTTTTTAATATGATGAAACTAATTATAAAAATTATGAAAAATTATATGACAAATTTTTAAGACTCCATAGTTAGAAAGAAAGGACATAAATCTCGAAAGTCTTCTCTAACAAGTTTAGAAAATTTTAAGCAAAATCTCAAATAAGAAAATATTTCTTTTTTATAGGAATGACTTGGAATAGTAACTAATTAAAAGAGATGAACAAGATAGGCAAGCCATATTAAAAAAAAAGATTGAGTAGTATTTATCTTGACAGAGCTCAGAAATACAAAGAAAAAGAAACTGCAAATTCATAATTTATTCTCAGCATTGCTTTGACAATTCTGGGTCATTTCGGGTTCCATCTAAAAACAAAGCAGGAGGCATAACTCCTGCAGATTTCATACAATATCACAAAGCTACAGTAATCAAGACAGTGTGGTACTAGTACCAAAAGAGACATACAAATCAATGGACTAGACTAAAGAGCCCAGAAATAAACCTAGACACTTATGGTCAGCCTCACACCATGCACAAAAATAAACCCAAATGGCTTAAAGACTTAAACATAAGACTTGACATCATAAAACTCCTAGAAGAGAACATAGGCAAAACATTCTCTGACATAAATTCTACAAATGTTATTTTAGGTCAGTTTCCCAAGGCAACAGATACAAAAACAAAAATAAAACATGGGACCTAATCAAACTTACCAGCAAAGGAAAAAAAAATATATATATATATAGACAATCTGTGAAACGCATAGTTGCAAACAATACAACTGACAAATGCTTAATCTTCAAAATACACAATAGCTCATACAACTGAACAATAAAAAGAACCCCAAAAAACCCAATCAAAAAATTGGCAGAAGACCTAAACAGACCTTTCTCCGAAGAAGGCATATAGATGGCCAGTAGGCACATAAAAAGGTGCTCAACATCACTAATTACTAGAGAAATGCAAATCAAAACTAACCACTTCATACTAGTCAGAATGGCTATCTTTAATAAATCTACAAACAACAAATGCTGGAGAGGATGTGGAAAAAAGGGAACTCTCCTACCACTGCTGGTGGGAATGTAAATTAGCACAACCATTGTAGAAAAGAGTATGGAGGTTCCTGAGAAAACCAAATATGAATATTGAGTCAACTACCTTTGGATCCAGCAATCCCACTTCTGGGCATATATCTAGACAAAACTATAATTCAAAAAGATAATATGCACTCATATATTCATAGTAGTACTATTCACAATAGCCAAAAGAAAGAAACAATCTAAATGTTTCTTGGATTGGATTTAAGAAGATGAATGGATTTAAGAAGATGTCATAAAAACACAGGGTTACTACCCAGCCATACAAAAATTATGAAATAATGCCACGTGCAGCAACATGGATGCAACTAGATATTCTCATACTAGGTGAAGTAAGTCAGAAAGAGGAAAAATACTATATGATACCACTTATATGTGGAAACTAAAATATGGCACAAATGAACCTATCTACAGAAAAGCATAGTCACAGACTTACAGACGCCAAGTAGGAAAGGGGAGGGAGAGGTAAGGACTAGGAGTTTGATCTTAGTAGACGCGAGCTATTACTTTTAGAATGGATAAGCAATGAAGTCCTGCTGTATAGCACAAGGAACTATATCTAATCTCTTGTGAGAGAACACCATGGGAGATAATATGAAAAAAAGTGTATATACATATATATATATATATATAAATTTGCTATACAGCAAAAATTGAAACCACATTGAACATCAACTCTAAGTAAAAAATTTCGATTTAAGTATCATATAAATTTTTTGAGCAGTATAATGCATTTCACTTTTTTCATTAAGATGCTATGAAGAGATAGAAAAAGAAAATTACCATGTTGAAAAATAAAGACTTATAGTCAACTTACTGACAGATTCTATGAAAAATTTCCAATATCCACAAAGCCAGTAAATTTTTAATTAAGAACAAATTGGTTCTGTGACGTGAAAAAGGATGTAAACATTTTCACTTTAGAGATGTCTTTTCCTTATTTTCCCCAGTGATTTTATGTTTAGTCCATAAAATTTGTGACAAAAATACTGAAATAGTAACTGTATTGTGTAATTTTTCCCCCACCAAACTATTTATTCTACCTCAGTTCTTCTGCAGGTTTTCTATTTACCTATCTACCTACCTATCTTTTGTCTTTTTAGGGCCACACCCGTGGCATATGGAAGTTCCCAGGCTAGGCGCTTAATCAGAGCTGTAGCTGCCAGCCTGAGCCTCAGCCAGTGTAAAAACAGATCCAAGCTGCCTCTGTGACCTAAAACACAGCTCATGGCAACGCCAGATCCTTAACCCACTGCGCAAGACCAGGGATCGAATCCACATCCTCATGGATTCTAGTTGGGCTTGTTATCACTGAACCACAAGGGGAACTCCCTATATATATATATATATATATATATATTTTTTTTTTAATTTACTCATCTAACAATTATTTTTCTAAAAGTAAGAAAACATGAGTACATATATTAGTATATTTCCCACAAAAAACATAGCATGCTATGTATATTGTTTGCCGTCTTCCTTTTTTCATTTCACATTGTGTCCTGGAGATTGCCTCATATCAATTTATATTCATTTCATTTTGCAGTTGAATTGTATATGACAGTGTAAAAAGGCAGTAATTTATTTAGTCAGACCCAAACTCTTAGATATGAGTCATTTCTAATAATTTGCCACTACAAATACCACAAAAATAAACTTTTTGCCTATGGAATTTTATACCTTTGCTGGTATATCTTAGGAATAGACTCAGATAAAAGGGACTATCAGATGAATTGGTAAATGCCCAGCAATTTTTCTAGGTCTTGCCATAACCTTTGTCATAAATGCTGAACCATTTTGCCTTCCTATCATCGATAAATAAACCTTCCTGTTTCCATACAACAGCTTGTTATCGAATCTGTAGATTTTTGCCAAAGAACTTAGAAATACAATTTTAGTGTTTCTTTTCATTATCATGATTAAGGTTGACTATCTCTTCACACCTTTTTTTTTTTTTAATGGCTGCACCAGCAGCACATGGAAGTTCCCTGGCCAGGCACTGAATGTGAACTGCATCTTTGACCTATGGCCTCTGGAGCAACATGGAACCCTTTAACCCACTGATGTGTCTGGCTAGGGATTTAACCCATGCCTCTGCAGTGACCTGAACCACTGCAGTCAGATTCTTAGTCTACTACACCACAGTGGGAACTTCTCTTCATTAGTTTAAGAGCCATTTTCAATTCTTCTTTGAATAGTTTGTTCAGATATAAAAACAATTAACTTTTGTGTATGCAGATGCTTAATATATTATTCCATAGTATGTATTTATACTTTTTATTTTTAGTGTTTCCTAGTATGTGAGTTTTAATATGCTCAACCCCAGTTATTTTAGTAACAATTAAAACTGTTTCCCTCTCTTGTTATGAAACAATTTACCAATGCTTCCTTTAAGTACATGATAGTTTTAAGTTTCTACATTTTCATCTCTGATCCATTTGGAATTTTCTGTGAAGCATACTGTGATATGAATCCAATTTTATCTCTTTTCAAATGATTAATAAGTCACAGTTCTTAGCAAAAAAGTTCTCATTTCCTCACATACTTGAGATGCCTCATTCTTCATATGCTACATTTTCACATGTATTTTTTGTTATTTGTGGATTGCTGAAACTGTTCCATTGTAGGTTTGCACCAATAATAAACTGCTTTAATTATTAGCAGTTTTATAATATATTTTACTATACAGTAAGGCGATATCCTCAGGAATTCCTCTTTTTTGGTGAGGTTTCCTTGTAATTTTTAGTTGCTCATTTGTCTATATAGAGTTTATAATTAATGTAGAAAATAAGTCTGCTGATATTTTTACAGAATCATGTAAATTTACAACTTAGGAAGAAATGGCATTTTTAAGATGTTGAGTTTTCACATTTAAGAACAATATATGTTTTTTCCATTTCCTTAATCTATTTTTTGTCTTTTGGGCTTTTAAACTTTTTCCTTCATATAGTTTTTTTGTTTGTTTGTTTGTTTTTTTGTCTTTTGTCATTTTAGGGCCGTACCTGTGGCATGTGGAGGTTCCCAGGCTAGGGGTCTAATTCGAGCTGTAGCCACCGGTCTATGCTGCAGCCACAGCAACGCAGGATCCGAGCCGCGTCTGCGACCCACACCACAGCTCACGACAACGCCGGATCGTTAACCCACTGAGCAAGGCCAGGGATCGAACCCACAACCTCATGGTTCCTAGTCAGATTCGTTAACCACTGCGCCATGACGGGAACTCCCTTCACATAGTTTTTGCACAAGTTTAAATTTGTACCTAGGTATTTTTCTTGCTTTGTTATTGTTATGATGGAAAACAGGATCTTCTCTGGCCTATCTTCCAACTGGCTTCATTATATTGATTTCTATATGTTATTTCCTGTCATTTTAGCATATTCTTTATTTTTTGTAATTATTTCACTAAATCTTTTTTTTTCCAGATATATAATCATGTAATCCCTAAAACTCCTTTCATCCTTTATTCTTATTCCTCCAATTGCTTCCTTTTATCTAAATGCAATGACTAATAGCTCAGTAACTTGTAAAATAATATTGGTATTAGTGGCACACTTATTTCAGACTTTGAATAAATGCCTCGAATATGTTTTCAATATATTCGTTTTTCAAAATATTAGTCAAATTTTTCTCCAAACAATCCTAAAATTTAATAGTCTTCACAATAAACCTTTCCCCTTCTCAGGTTGATAGCTGACAGATTTTTGTCTGACTCCTCTGTCTCAGCTCCAGGCTATAGGTTGAGTTCAGGTCTCTTCATGTGTTCTTCCCATGCCACAATCCAGGTTAAGGAAGTAGGAATGAAAGGAATAAATGTTTCACTATTTGGAATATGCTGTTTTCATATGTAGGTTAGGAATTCAAGAAAGAGTGTAAACATGTAATGTCTTTTGGAAGCCTCCGTTTAGAACGGAAAATTCTAACTTCTACTCTTATTTCACTGGTGAAAGAAAGTCATATGGTCATGTCTAAAATTAATGGAACTGGGAAGCGTGCTCATCTCCAAGGAAACTCTTGCTCTTGGAAGAAATATATATATATTCATATACATATATACATTTATATACATATACATATGTAGTATCATAACTGTGCTAAAAACATATTCATCAATTCCTATTTTATTGGAAAAAATTAAGAATGAAGGCTGAATTTTACCCAATGACTTCTTGGGCATGTTTAGAGAAAAATACACTTTAAGAACTAATAATATACTAATGATATACTTACTTATGTTAATGTTTTTCTACTCTAGAACAATTCATGCATTCTTGGATCATACTTTATCATAACTTTATCTTATTAATGTGCTACTGGATTTTATTTAACATTTTATTTATGATTTTCCCATTAGCATTCATAAGTGAGATTTGTTTTTTCTTTTTTCTTACTTGTGCAGTCAATATCAGGTTTAGGTTTCAATGATATTCCTTGTCCTATTTCTTATAACATGTAAGTAACATTTAGACAATCATATTTTGAATCTCTGACAGATGTACAATATGAAACTGTATATGCCAGTCTTATTTTGTAGCTGTCTGTTTGCTAGCGTTTTTTGTGTTGTGTTTATTTTGCAGGAGAGTGCTTTGATAACTTTCTCAGGTTTGCCTATAATATTGTTCCATTTCAATTTTTTTCTGCTGTTGTCATTTTTGATAATTACAGTTTATAAGAAAGTTATACATTTCACTCGTGATTTCAAATTTATAAGTAATTATACAAATTTAGCTGGCATAATTTTTACTAAATTTCACATTTCAATAATATTTTTCTTTTTCCTTTATCATTTCTTATTTTGTATATCTATACTTTCTCAAGTACAAATTCTCCATCTTAAAAAAATAATTATGTCAAGAGTTCCTGCAGTGGCTCAGCAGTAACAAATTTGACTAGCAACAATGAAGTTGCAGGTTTGATCTCTGGCCTCACTCGGTGGGTTAAGGATCCGGTGTTGCCTTGAGCTGTGATGTAGTTTGCAGATGCGGCTCAGATCTGGCATTGCTGTGGCTGTGGCATAGGCTGGCAACTGAAGCTCCGATTTGACTCCTAACCTGGGAACCTCTATATGCCACAGATGTGGCCCTAAATTAAAAAAAAAAAAAAAAAAACTATAGGAGTTCCTGTTGTGGCTCAGTGGTTAACGAATCTGACTAGGAACCATGAGATTGCGGGTTCGATCCCTGTCTTGCTCAGTGGGTTAAGGATCCGGCGTTGCCAAGAGCTGTGGTGTAGATTGCAGACGCGGCTCAGATCCCGTGTTTCTGTGGCTGTGGTGAAGGCCGGCAGCTACAGCTCCTGTTAGACCCCTAGCCTGGGAGCCTCCATATGCCGCGGGTGCAGCCCTAGATAAGGCAAAAAGGCAAAAAAAAATTATGTTAATTGTATATTTATTTCGCTAGTTTAAAATTATGTGTTTCACTACTCTGTTTCCATTTTTATTAATTTATGCACTTACCTTTACTTATTCTTTTTTTTTAAAGTTCATTTTCAAAATTTTTGAATTAAAAATTTAATTCCTTTATTTTCATGTTTATTGATATAGATGTTTAGTGCTATGAATTTTACTGCATACCGCTTTACCAGCATGCCATAGATTATGATAAACAACAATATTAGTATTGAGAAGTTTTGCAATTTAATTTTTTATTTCCCTTTGGCATAAGGGGCTTGTTTTATTTATTTATTTATTTATTTATTTTCTCTTTAGGGCCATACCCAAAGAAAATGGAAGTTCCCAGGACAGGGGTCCAAGGCAGGCCTACACCACAGTCATGACAACATGGGATCTGAGCCAAATCTGTGACCTACACTGCAGCTTGCAGCAAGAGTGGATCCTTAACCCACAGAGCAAGGCCAGGAATTGAACCTGCATCCTCATTGGTACTGGTTGGTTTCTTTACCTGCTGAGCTATAATGGGAACTCCCCAAGAGGTTATTTTTAAAGAGTGGTTAATTTATTTCCTAATGACAAACCTTGCTGCTGCTGTTCTTTTCTCCATCTCATTCAATCATTTGTTATTATAAAGAAAAGGCTAATAAATGGAAATGAACAGGAAGAGAAAAGAAGTGAATATGAAAGGAAGAAATTTCAGAGTAAACCATGAAATATAAATGCTCATGAAGAATAAATAAAAACATAAAATATACTTACAAATGAGGAAAATTGTCTTAATTAAACTAGGAATGCAGTATGCAGACAAAAGGAAACCACTATCCTTTCAGCCAAATCAGTCAAATGAGATCCATATCAAAACATGTCCTGACAAAAGTTGTAAATTAAAAAAAAAGAGAGAGATGAGGACTAACGCCGATAAACTCAGGAAAAAAAAGCAGTATTGAATTTTATATATTACAAAATGCCAAAAATGCCAGGTAAAGACTCAGTCTTCTATTTCAGAAGGTGATGAAATTCTCAAAACATACCACCTGTGTATTCTTATTGAATATACTATTAACAAACACACAATATACACACATGAACATTTAAGATTTTCTCGCTGTATTTAAGAAATATTTCAATATGATACCATGCTGATACTCTGACAAGTATTGTGGTAATATCCTGATGATCAAACAGAAGTGGGCCCTGTTTGCATGGAGTTTTACTGAGAAAATTACAAGAAAAATCATAACTTTTTAAAAAAAAAAGGCTGGTAGTATCTGATGGTATATAAGAATTTTTAAGTTAAAACAGTTTGATTCTTGACTTAGGGATTCATTCGATTTGTTCAATTTTTCTCATGTGGATCGGATAAATATTTGTTCTGAATTTGCATTCTCCCTAAGGGAAAATGTGATTTTTAAGCCACATCCTTAACCCCCAAAAAAAAAGTACTTAAAATTATCACGCTGAAAGGAACACGAATCAAACCAAAAATACTATTTTCTATCTCCAAAAAGGCAGTCTTTGACAGAGATAAAACCTGTAAATGTTCCTGTGTTGACCACTGTTAAAATCATGTATGAAATTGTCTCAACTATATAAAGTAAAATTCTCTACAGAATAGAGGACAATTCTTTTAAGGCTCTGTTTGTTAGAACAGTGAGTCTACTCTACAGAATAAAATGTGATGTTGGTATACTTAATGTACAAAGAACGCTTTCAAATTTATAAGTGACCTATCTGAACATACATTTAAAAAGATCAGACATTAAAAGACAATTTGTAAACATCAAGTTATTTTATGAAATCATGTTCAGCCTCACTGGAAGAAAACTCATATTTACTCAAAGACTGAGATGCAATATTTATCCTATCAAAATGGAAAAAAAAGTATAGATACCATCTATTGACAGAAAACTTATAATTTGACATTATATTTTTGGATTGTAATATTTATAATTTTGAGGCTATAATTCTAATTATATAAAGGTATCTTAAACATTACATTCAGTAAGATGGATGTGGATATTTCTATAAAGGTGCAACATAACATTGCTCAAAATAAGTGCTTTTGGTCTGGATAAGCTTGTTATTAGAATATAGTTGGATATAATTCTTTCCCAGATTCCCTTGGAAGTGGCCAAAAAGAAGAAAAAAATGCAAGATAATTTTATATTAGAAAAAAAGCACATCTTTCGAAGCTTTGGTGACTCTATGTTACTTACCATGCAGGCAGAGTGAGCTTCACATATGAAAGCACAAATATTGGAGAAGCAATAGGGAAGACACTCTTAATGTGATTACCACTGCAGATTTGAAGTAGGCAATGCTTGCTCTTGAGACCAGCTCATAAGAGAAATAAGGAGTTTAAACTTGTATATAATATGGCTCTCAGAATAAGAAACAGAATAGATGGATTAAAAGCAGTAGTCAAATAAACATAAGAAGAAAACATTGCCAACCTGAAAAAAGTTCTTGAACTGCTTTCTAAAGCAATTTTGACTAAGGAAGAGACCAAATCCTAGACAAAGTCTGCCAAAAAACGGATGCAGGCAAAACAAAATCAACCTCTACAAATACCCTTGGAACCAAAACCAGATTTTCAGCAGACATCTGTGCAAAACTGAGTACTAAAAAAAAAAAAAAAAGTTTTAAAGTATAAAACACTGCACAGTCAGAAAATACTTATCCAACCAAATTGTCATTCTTCAAAGACAATGCCAAGTCATTCTCAGGCATTAAGAAGCCAATATACTTACTATAAAAAATTGGTCAAAAAGATACCTCAATTGAATGAGAGGCAAGTGACTCACAGAATGGAAGAACAAAGAGATTGCGATTTTAATAGGACCTAGAAACACAGCAGTAAAAGTTCAGTTTAAAAATGTATTCCTATTGTTAAAAGTAATATAAACATTTAACACTGTTCTTAGTAGAAAAGGAATTAATTTAAAAAATACGAATTTAATGTACTTCTCAGAAAACATCAAGAAAAACAGAGTCTAAATAAATGCAGAAAGACCAAACTTGTCACTAAATGAAAATAAATGGATCTTGATCTTAAATCACAGGTAAGTATACTGAAGTCTTGCCAGTCAATTTATTGAACAGAATAAAACTGTAGGAATGCAATTATTAAAATATACTTTTTCATACACCTGCTCCTGAGTACCATCTAGAGTTCACAGATTTTTTAGTTCCCCTCAGATATTGATTAAAAGCCTCATTTTCTAATTTATAAAGTCCACTTTGACTTAAAGCAAAAGCTAACTTTCTCTCCTTTCAAACTTTTCTTCTTCCCTCACTGATGCCTGTCACAACCTACCAAGTGGAAAGGGAGTAAGTTCAGCCTCTGTCCCCTCAGGGTGGGCCAGCCTCAGCAGGAGTAAGATCAGAAGAGTACACAGCCTTAAGGAGTAGGTGCTGCTTTAGTCCAGCAACCTGGAACCGTATTTGTGTCAGATACTTATCTATCACTTTATTTTCTTTGTCTGCCTCTGAGGTGCTTTTTAGGCTATGTGGAAATCCTTGGCCCTGGAATCTCTCACTTGTAGGTCCCTGATACAGGCTAAGCTGCCTCTGGTGACCAGTTTTGGTCTTCCTAACTGTCCTGCCTATAGGAGGACTTGACCACATGAACCCAATCACAGGAGCTGTTATTTCCCATTAGGCTGAGTCTCACCTAGCTATCTTCTTCAGAATATTCTCCAGGAAAACCAACAGCCAAACTCAACCTCCATTGATTTCTAGCATGTCTCCCTCACCTCTCTCACACCAGGTCCTGCCAGCCAGCCTCCAGCCTCCAGGCATTTTTCAGGCTTGGCTCCAGCACCAGTTGCAGTGGCTTTCCAATGCCAGGACACTTGTCAATCTTTGTCAACATGATCTAAGAAGCTTTCTTTCTTGGCTGGGAGGGTTACCGTTAGTGATAGGTCTATGCCTCTGGATAGGAAACCAGTGCCCCACAGAATTCCTCGTTCTTTTCAAAGAAATTACTCTAAGAAATACTAAGCTTTTGCTCATATAATATTTTGGTTGGAGCTGTATTAACTGTGGCAGAACCAGTTTTGGATTCTTCTTTTATATGTTCCGCATAAAAGTTCTATACCTAGAATGATAGGTTACTCTGCATTGATTGTTCTCGGATTTGAGGCCAGAATTCATAACAAAAGAGTCCTTTACCATCTCTTATACATTTAATTTACTCTACAAATTCAAAGGCTTTTTAAATCTGAATCCTTCATGCTCTCTAACCTCATTCCCACTTGCTCCATGAAATCTAGCTACAATGGCTTTCTTTCAGTTCCTAAATTTTATGTATCTATTTTCATATCCCTAGAACACACTTAGAGCTTTGCATGACTGGATCTTCATTCAGAATTGGCAATTACTCAGAGAAACTTTCCTTTCTCACATCTAGAATACCTCACATCCCCTTTGTCTCATTCAATTGCTTGACTGTCATCATAGCACTTACTAACCTCCCTAAAATATCATCTGTCTCTCC
Source organism: Catagonus wagneri (assembly GCA_004024745.2). Classification (NCBI taxonomy): domain Eukaryota; kingdom Metazoa; phylum Chordata; class Mammalia; order Artiodactyla; family Tayassuidae; genus Catagonus; species Catagonus wagneri. Next base: position 17,038,707 of record PVHT021183617.1, on the reverse strand, counting down.
CCACATGAAGGCAAATTCCAGAGAAGTAGGAACCTTAGACATATTTTCCAATACTCTATCCCCAGAGATTAGAAAGCAGCCTGCTCTAGGCTGTACACCAATAAATGGTGACAACAGAATAAACAGTTAAAATAAAACAAACATTATCTAGGGTAGAAAAGAATGATGCATTCTTTATAAAAGGGACAACAAAGTAATGGCAGAAAGAAGTAAAAAAAAAAAAGAAAGAAAAAAATCAAAGTGTAAGTAAAATTTAACCAGGCAAGTCAATTACAAACTTAAGGAAGTGGAAGGGCAAATATTAAAAGTTAGCAACTTACACTGAATAGGTATGCTAATAAAAGGACAAAATTTATACATATTTATCATTATCTTTTAGTGTTATATATCAGCATCAAAGATGGGACAATGAAAATAGAAGATGATCTCAGTAAGAGCAGGGATTTCTGTACTTGTCTTTTTTATTAATATATATATACAATGCCCTGAAAAATGCCTGGAATATGATGAATATTCAGTAAGTATTTGTTGAATAAATTAATCAGTCTAAAGCAAACATATTATAAATTTGATAACAATGGAAGAAAAAATGATATTTTGAATTGGTCAGAATATCACTCAAAGCTAAGACAGACCATTTAGCAGAACAGATACATCAATGGAAGTTTACGATAATGTAATTATTATAATGATAATACTCCTTTAAAAATACATTTAATTTTTTTATTCTTCTCTTTTTTAAGAACAGCCACAATCATGGCATTTTCATGTACTTTTTTGAATGAATTTTGTAAGAATATTGTATGATGAATAAATTATTACTATAATAAGCTGATTCAAATTAAATATTTTATTTTCCAAGGAAAAAACATTTCTGTAAACATTTACACACCTTATTATAAATCAGACTACACTTAGTGTTTAATAAGCTCCTGAAAGTCTTATTTATACAGGTATAATCTCCAATTACAGTATAAGAAACTGGATATTAACAAAAAAATTTAAATAAGAAATGTTCATCCACTATTGAGAAAAGTCTCAAACAATTATTGCTTCAAAGGAGAAACCAAACAAAGAATTTGAAAAAATTGTAAATAAAAAGTACCAATTATGTGGTAATATCTTCAGAACTCTGCTTTCGGTTCAGATCTCTGATTTAAATTAGTATGTTACTGAATAACTAAGAAAAAATATATGAATAAGCATTTCGTTCAGAATTCTATAGAAGAAAGTACAAAAAGAGGTAGAGAAATAAAAACTTTCACTAACTTTATCACTTTTATGCCTGTCTATATATTTTTCAATATCTATTCATTATTTTGCAATTACAAAAGCAAATATATATTAAACAGATAAGTGAGTATAGGCTATCACTTTTCATATCTGCCACATTAAAGTGTTTCTAAATGACTGTCTCACAAAGTGTTGTTTTATAGTAGTTGTATAGCATGTTTTTTTTGTGTGATGGTAGAAATATGTTCAAGTATGCTTGGGAAATTCCAAAATAAACAAGAATAAGGAGATATTTTGACTCTAGGGGATTTTCAGAAGAACAGACAAAGGCATGTTGCTGATTTCTTTTTTTAATTTTTTTTTGGTCTTTTTAGGGCCGCATCTGCACCATATGGAGGTTCCCAGGCTAGGGGTCTAATTGGATTTACAGCCGCTGGCCTAGGCTACAGCCACAGCAACGTGATATCTGAGCCACATCTTCAACCTACACCACAGCTAAAGGCAATGCCAGATCCTTAACCCATTGTGGGAGGCCAGGGATCAAACCCACAACCTCTTGGTTCCCCGTCGGATTTGTTTCTGCTGCACCACAACAGGAACTCCATATTGCTGACTTCTAATTTCCTTGTTAAATATACAAATTTATTTTATTAAGGAATACTTATTTCTTGGCACATCTGTTAACAACGCCTGAATCCAATATCTCCACCTATTTTTAGCAATACTATTTCTATGATGATATACGTTTTAAGATTTTATAAAATTGGTTATTTTCTAGGAAAACATTAATGACCAAAATTGAACAAGGAACAAAATTTACCAATAATAATGGGATAAATAAAAAGCTTGTTAAAGAATTGTAATCAGAATAGGCAAATATCCATAAATCATTTTAAAAATAACTTTTTCAATCATTTTAAATAAAATGTCAGTGGAATATTCTAGGAAATAGAAAATATTGGCTGTTTCCCTGCTGATTTTATAAATCTTGCCTGCCACTGGTACACAAATCTATCAAAGAGACCAAAATCTATCTCTTTAGAAATTTTCAATACCAAATAAAAAAAAAACTTGACCAAGTAGGGTTATTTATCATATATTTAAATATTGCTTATGTTTTATGAAATGTATTCATATAAATCATATCCATGATTCAGAGAAAAATGATGCAGCAATCACTTTATGTAATTTTTTATTTTTTCCATTATAGTTGATTTACAGTGTTCTGTCAGTTTCTACAGTACAGCAAAGTGACCCAATCATACATATGTATACATTCTTTTTCTCACATTATCCTCCATCATGTTCCATCACAAGTGACTAGATATAGCTCCCTGGGCTATACACTAGGATCTCATTGCTTATCCACTCTAAATGCAATAGTTCATATCTACTAACCCCAGCCTCCCAGTCTATCCCATGCTCTTCCATTCCCTCTTGGCAACCACAAGTCTGCTCTCTAAGTCCTTGAGTTTCTTTTCTGAGGAAAGATTCATTTGTGCTGTATATTATATTCCATATATAACTGATATCACATGGTATTTGTCTTTCTCTTTCTGACTTACTTCACTTAGTATGAGAGTCTCTAGTTCCATCCATATTGCTGTAAATGGAATTATTTGGTTCTTTTTCATGGCTAAGCAGTAGTAGATTGTGTATATTTACCACATCTTCTTAAACCATTTTTCTGTCAGTGAAGATTTAGCTTGTTTCCATGTCTTTGCTATTGTGAACAATGTTGCAATGAACATAAGGGTGCATCTATCTTTTTCAGTGACAGTTTTGTCCAGATAAATACCCAAGAGTGGGCTTTCTAGGTCATACGGTAGTTCTATTTTTAGCTTTCTGAGGTACATCCATACTGTTTTTCACAGTGGATGCACCAATTTACAGTCTCACCAACAATGAAGGAGGGTTCCATTTTCTCCACAGCCTCTCCAGCACTTGTTATTTGTGGACTTGTTAATGATGGCCACTCTGACTGGTGTGAGGTGGTACCTCACAATAGTTTTGATTTGCATTTTTCTAATAATTAGTGATGTTGGGCATTTTTTCACAAGCTTGTTGGCCATCTATATACCATGTTTGGAGATATGTCTATTCAGGTCTTTTGGACATTTTTCAATTGGGTTGTTCGTTTTTTGACTATTGAGTTGTATAAGTTATTTGTATATTTTGGAGATTAAGCCCTTGTCAGTTGCATTGTTTGAAACTATTTTCTCCTATTAGGTGGGCTGTCTTTTTGTTTTTATTTAATCCAAAAAGGAAAAATATTAACTCTAATGTCAGATTATAATCCCTTTCTCCCATGTCTTGTCTAGTCACTTTATCATTACATAAACTGTTTTGTAGTTTGCTTTGATAAACATTTCAACTAGTTTCTAGAATTATGAGCATGAGATCATTTGAAGCACATTGTTTAATAGAGTTGCACATGAAAAGATTGGTGAAAGTCTTTCTTCAGTTATTAAAATCCTCCATCTCCTTTACCTGATACCCTCATGGTGTTTCTAATTTGGGGTGTCATTTAAAATTACTTCCCTTTATATAATCTAACTCACTCATGTATGATTAACAGTAAAACCAAGAACATATGTGGACAAATAATTAAAATCAATATTCATTGTTACCTTCTTAATATAAGATTATCCACTTAGTGATCATGACCAAGAAATACAGAGTCACAATTTCTAAAACTTTCTTGCTCTACCATGATGGTGCCTTTTAAGTTTAGAAGTAATGAAAATAAAAATTTGTCTAATTTTCCATCTCAGTTTTGAGATGGATTTCATTCATTTTAAAATATATCAAAGACATTTATCTGAGGAATCATAAGAGTCAATATAAAGTTCATGCTATGCAAATATGCTCTTATATCTAGGAAGGCTGATGCTATAAAGTTCCCGTTGAGATTAGCATAGTCCAAACATTTCAGAGTTTAAAGAAAGCTAGGAAGCAAGAAGACTGAACTATAACAAATATCAAAAAGGTCAACTATAAGCCTTGATCTAGTATTTTTCTGGAAGATTACTGCTCCCTTATTTGGCCAACTGACATACTGGTAAGTGAATATTTGTAGTTGTAAGGAATAGATTTTTGTTTCCTACATAGGAAGTTATTATTTAGCATTTCAGTGTTTTTCATCCTCATGATTCACCCATCCATTCCAGTCAGTCATATAGCTACATTATATACACCAAGAAGAAAGAATTAATATGATTGAATATGCAAAAAAAAAAAGCTGAGGAGTAATTACAAGTAATATTAAGGACAAAATATTGCAGATGAAGGGCACCAAACCACACCGTCTTTATCTAATAAAACATATTCATCAATATGTGTCTCTTAGAATGAATGAGCACAATAAATTGTAAAGCAGAGAACAGTATCCTGAGCATCAGAAAATATGACATCACTTGAGTAAACTACTTGTCTTTAATATAATGGTGCTGTCAGAGTACATGCTTAAATGTGGTACCTCTGTAAGAACCTATTGCAGATGAAGGGCACCAAACCATATCGTCTTTATCTAATAAAACATATTTGTTAATATATATATATGTTGGAATAAATGAGCACCGAAAACTGTAAAGGAGAGAACAGTATCCTTAGCATCAGAAAATATAATTATATCACTTGAGCAAACCGTCTACTTGTCTTTAATGGTGCTATTAGACTACATGCTTAAATGTGGTACCTCTGTAAGAACCTATCAGAGAAATCTTTCTTTGCTGCTGGGACCAAAAAGACAAACTTACTCAGATGTTCTCTTAAATGTATAGATTCTCTTTCAGCTTTATGGACACTGAATTCACTTTTATTCTTTGCTTTGCTTACTAGGAATCTCATAGCCAATTTTGTGGCACCTTTCACACAGTCTTAGTTTAATGTTTTGACCTAAATTTCAGGTTTTGTTATCTTTGTTTAATCCTTTTTATTGTATATCAGTGTTCACATTTCTACAACTTTTATGAAAAATATTTTTGAAATGAAGTGTGTCAAATAAAGCAAACAGAGTCTTCTCATCTTTTACCCTCTAATTCTCCCTATTTTCAGATCAATGTTATTTAGAATTTGCAATACCTTCCACACCTTAATATCCCCTTCAGCAAGTTTTCTTTATCATTCCCCAAAACACTGCTCCTCTTTTATCATCCTAATTCTTTGAACTTACCACTCCAATATTTAATATCTCTCTTTACTATTTTATTGCTACAGAATATAATTGCTCCCCTTTAAGGAACTTCTAAATTACTTTCCAAATTGAATTTTTAACCAACAGTATGCTTAATGGAAAAAATATGAATAAAATGCACAGCAAAGCTAAAACTTGGGACACATTGGGACATGTCTTACCCTGGAAGAAGAACATTTCAAGAATGGAGAAAAAATATTAACATTTACCAAATCCTGATTCTCAAGAGAAGGGAGATGCCAAGTGAACTGCCCATTTACTCTTGCTTTCTGCTGTGGTCTCTTTGTAAATTATGCTGCAAGAAGATAGGAGTAAATAGAGCAAAGAAGCCTTGCTAAGCTTAGAGGGCAGATATCAGAGATGTTGAAATTGCTGGAATTTACTGAGCAGGGAATGAAAATTGAGAAAGCTGCAAAGGGATGTGGGCAGAGAAGTCTGCATAGATGTTCCTTACACGTCCTTTTGACTGACAGCCATAGAATCTCTATACAACTGAGTAAAAATTAAACAATAATACACACAACATTCTGACAAGTTAAAATTAACTAACTGGCAGTGATTGCTCTGCCTGACTAAGCAAAATCTGATACGCTTTGAGGAAGAAGACAACATTCAGATTCTCTACTGTAGTTGTAACATCTACTATAAGCCCATAACATAATTTTAAAATATTATTAAAAGAAAATGTGGTACAAAATAAAGACAAAAGCAGGTAATAGAAACATCATTAAGATGACCTAGATGTGAAATTAGCAGGCAAAGACTTTACTATTAGTCTTATAAATAGTCAAGGACTTAAATGATGGATGTAATGAAAAAATAGATAGGACATCACAGAAGAATGAAAAACATAAACAAGAATCAAAGGAAAATTCTAGTACTGAAAATTGTAACATCTAAAAAATGTATGTACTTAATGGACTTAGAAAATTGGAGACTAAATAGTAAAGGATCTTAAAGACAATGTAATAAAATTACATCAGAAGACCTAGGGAAAAGAATGAATGAAAAACAGGAATGTAGACTAAGTGGCTTATGAAGCAACGTTTGTCAGTCTATCATTACATACTTTAGAATCCAATAAAGAGAACAGAGAGAGACTGGACAGAAAAAAAATTTTCAGGGGTAGGTGAAGAATGGGAAGTGATGACTAAATGGAGCTGAGGTCCTTTAACTGCAAATCTTATATTCTTATCATGATGGTGGATAAAAATTTGTTGCCTTTTCTAAAAGTCTGAAATAAAAAATTATTATTTTTTAAAATTTATATACATTACAAGCTTTTAAAAAAAATTATTATATTTGATTTAAAATGTTCTGTTAATCTTTATCATATAGCAAAGCAACCCAGTTATATATCTGTATACATTTTTTTTAATATTATCCTCTATGATGTTCCATCACCAAGTGATTAGATATAGTTCCCTGTTTATACAGCAGGATCTCATTGCTTATCCACTCCAAATGCAATAGTTTGCATTATTCAAAAACAGAACCCTAATTAGCAATTAAAAAAATCTGAGCCACTGGTACATGCAACAACATATATGCATCTCAAAAACAGTATATGAGTGAAAGAAATCTGACAGGAAGTATATACACTGCATACTTTTTTTTCTTTTTAGGGCCGTACCTGTGGCATATATAAGTTCCTGGGCTAGGGGTCTAACTAGAGATGCAGCTGCAGGCCTATGCCACAGCCACAGCAATGCCAGATCCTAGCCACATCTGCAAGTACGCCGCCCCTTGTGGCAACACTAGATCCATAACCCACTAAGCGAGGCCAGGGATTGAACCCGCATCCCCATGGATACTAATAGCATTCTTAACCCTCTGAGACCCAGTGAAACGCCCACACTATATATCTTTTATATTAAGTTAAAAAAATTGGCAGTATTATCTGTGGTGGTAAAAATAAGAATATGAGTAAAGAAATTTACTTGAACGGTACCACAAGCAAGCCTACTGGGATAATGGAAACATTCTATACCTTGATTGGGATATTTGTTTTATGGTTATATGCATATTAGTAAAAATGCATAGGGTTAAACTTTTAAGACTTTTATTTTACACAGATACAAATTTTGCCACAGTGAAAACAAATGAGTACGTTGAATATGATGCCAGTTTTTTGAAAAAAAAATATGTCCTTATGAATACCACTATGCACATTTTCAAAAGTTAAACACTTTACACCAGCTAACATTATTTTTCTCTAGCAGTAGATACATGTGACTTTTGTTTTCTATGTTCCGAATTTCATGATGTGTCTATTTCAAAGAATACTCTTTTAAGTAGAAAATGTCACCAATTAAAACATAACAATTTTAAATCTAATTGTAACAAACAATGCTAAGTGGTCACGAAACAAATATAAATGTACTATAAGAAAAAAATTCAGAAAAATTTTAAGAAAAATTTAAAAAATACAATTGAAGCAAAAATGTTTAGTTATTTTAGATATCCGTTATCAGTCTGATGTGTCAAATTAAGTAACATTGTCTAACAGTCACACAGTTAAGAGACTGATTCACTTACAATTAAAGGAATTACTATACACTAGAGATTATTTTTCTCTTTAGATAGAGAGACTCTAGAATGTGTAGATAATACTAGAATTCAAAACTCCCAAGGAGCCTTCCTTGGCCCTTGTCTTTTTCTTCTATTATACTTAATTTTCTTCTCAAGCATCTTCTTGTCTAAGGGTTCTTTGTTGCCTAGAGCTCATGTGATTTGAAAAGTATGGACAAAGCCTAACTAAATACTTGTGTAAGAAGTCTTCAATCACAATTAAAATTCGACCACAGCTAATATATTCTACAGCAGCCATTATTTTCATTCTACAGAAAGAACTGATGATAATAGTTCCACCTCTGAGGTATGAGTGATAGTGGAGATTTTTCAAATATTTCTACACATTCTTCAATACTGTTCTATCAGCAGATAGAGTCTAATTCCTTTTTCCTTGGCTGTAGTCAGTTGCCTTTAGTGGCTTGCTTCTAATAACTAAATTTTACTGGATGTGACATCGCATGCCTTCTGAGGCTGAAGCATTTAAGTTGAGACAGCTCCCATCAGTTTCTCTCACTTAGTATACTCATCCTTAGGAACCAGCTACCGAGATGTGAAGTGTGCCACATGGAAAGGTTTCATGTCTGAGCCTGAGATTCCAATCAACAGGTATCAAGCAGAGGACATGTTAATTAAAAAAAAAGCCTTTGAAAAACTATGAGTGAAAGTAAACTGCCTCTTTTATATTCTTCATATAAATGATTTATACCGAAACCCCACAGCTTAATGATAAGACACTGAATGTCTTCCTTCCCACATCAGAACCTATGCAAGGCTGTTCTCTCTCACCGAGGGATTTCTAGAATTACTATGTAATATAGATTGTTGAAACATCACTTATTCACAACTTTATCTGTAGATTCAATGCAATTTCAATTAAATTCCTTGAAAGCTATTTCTTAGCAGCATACCTGTTCTAAAGTTTCTGTGGAAAGGAGAAGGACCTAGAATAGCTAACAAAAGTGAAGAACAGTTAAAGGACTTAGAGTACTTGATTTCAAGACCAATTATAAGGCCAAGTTAATCAGGATGTCATGGAAAGAAAAAGAAAAAGCCACATAAATCAAAGAAACAGATCAAGAACACAGAAATAGGTACACACGAATATAGTCAACTGATATTTGATAAAGGCGTAAGTGTAACTCAATGGAAAAATAATGATCATTTCAGCAAATGGTGCTGGAACAACTATAAATCCATATGCAAAAAAAAGAAAAACTCTAAACATGGACCTTATATCTCACACAAAATTAACTCAAAGTGGCTCATAGACCTTAATATGAAATTCAAAGTAATGTAATTTCTGATGAAACAGAAACATCTATGTGACCTTGGATTAACAATGAGTTATTTATTTATTTATTCATTCATTCATTCATTCATTTTGATTTTTAGGGCTGCATCTGCGGCATATGTAGCTTCCCTGGCTAGGTGTCTAATCAGAACTATAGCTGCCGGTCTACACCACAGCCACAGCAATGCCAGATCTGAGCCGCATATGCGACCTACACCACAGTTCATGGCAATGCCAGATCCTTAACCCACTGAGCGAGGCCACGGATCGAACCCACAACCTTATGGTTCCTAGTCAGATTAGTTTCCACTGCGCCACAATGGGAACTCAAACAATGAGTTTTTAATTATAATACTAATAGTATGATCCATGAAATTAAAAAAGTTAAAGATGTAATTTATTAAAAATTTTCTCTTCTGAAAATGATACTGTTAAGATAAAGAGAAAACAAGCCACTGACTGGGAGAAAATATTTACAAAACACATATCTGGTAAAGGACCTGTATCCAAAATATACCGAGAAATAATTTAACACAGTAATAAGAAAACAGAGGGCTCAGTTATAAAAGTAGACAAAAAGTATTAACATACATCTTATCAAATATATTAAAAGTGGCAATGTAAGCATATTAAAAAGATTCAAAATTATTCACCACTAGGGAACTTCAAATTAACACAGCAGTGAGATAATACTATATATTTATTGGAATGGACAAAATCTATAAATATTGACAATACTAATATTTGTAAAAACAAGCAATAAGAACTCTCATTTATTATTGGCAGGGATACAAAACAGTATAATGACTTAAAAGATGGCTTGACAGTTTCTTAAAAAGGTGAATACAGTCTTACCATATAAACATGTTCCTATTTACTCAATTATTTACACAATTGATTTGAAAACCTATGGCTATACAAAAACCTGCAGATGTTTATAGCAAATTTATTAATAACTGCCCAAACCAGAAGCGACCAAAATGTTCTACAATAGGTGAATATATAAGCCAACTATAATTCTATTTGATGAAATATTAACTAGCAATAAAAAGAAATGAGCTATCAAGCCTATCAAAACATAGATGAATCTTAAATGCATATTGCACGTAAAATAAACCAGTTTGAGGTATAGATTGTATGATACCAATTATATAACATTCTGGAAAGGCAAAGCACATCATCAATTATCTAGAGTTCAAGGGGCAGGGTTTACAACAGATAATACATAGGAAGTTTTTGTACAATAAAACTGTTCTGTTTTGGCACTTTAATGATAAATACAGGACAGTAAGCATTTTTCAAGACTCACAGAACAAAACAAACACTGAGCCTCAATGTATGTAAATATTTGTGAAAATTTGTCACAGGTTCATGGGAATTATGGTATAAAAAGCTAAGAGTGACCGAAACATTTAACTGTATCACAACTATATGAAAACATATCACTGAATAGGATGGGAGATGAAATGAGTGGAGCATATTCTGCTCAAGAGCTGTACATACAACTGCATTCCAGTTGACATCGTTATTTCTCATGGACACGTGAGTTAACGATTCTGAGCCCACTTTATATGTACACAGGAACTGAGCAATTTAGAAAACGGAAGGGGGTGGGGGAAATAATGTTTTTCAATGTTGGCGTGGGCGGTTACAGATAAGCAGAAGAAGAAAGTTTGAGTAATCCATGTCGTAACTGATTACACTTGGCGACATCAGTATCAACTCATAGTTTATTACAGATATAGGTGTTTAATATAAAAACATGTAAATATGTGCAGATATACAGGTTAGCAAAAAAGTATGTATCTCCAAGCTCTGTCAGCTGAAAAGCCCTACGGATAATGACACCTGATAGCACCAAGCATACCTAGCACCTAGATTTTGGACTTCAATGAAAGAAACAAGAGAAATATCTGATTATTAGAATGAACAAGAAATATATAAACAAGCCTAGGTAACCTTCTACTTCTAGGAAGTAAAAAAGTGCTAAAAGTCCACCACTATGGAGGATATGTCTAAGGGACATGAAAGTCATCTGAAAGAACTCTCAAGAGCAAAGCTGGAAAATCTTGAGAAACAAAGTAAACTAAATATTATTAGACTATAATCCAAAGTATAAAATAAATATCCAGGAGGCCATAATGATAAAAAGTGATACAGTAATAAAGATAAAATAGATAAAATCTCCCAAGTAACTTATACAGATATTCTCTCTCTATGGAGGCATAGAATCAATTTCCCAGTCCTTAAGTGTGGACTGCACATAGTCACTTTCTTCCAGAGTGTCTATTATGAAAGGGAGAGGAAAAATACTACCTCAGACAGGTGATGAAGATTAATCTGGTGGGAAGAATAATGGCCTCAAAAATGTACATGTTGTAAGCCCTGAAACATGTGACTATATTATGTTACAAAGTAAAGGAAAATTAAGATTGCAGATAGAATTAAGATTGCTCACCAGTTGATTTTAAGATAAGAATGTTATCCTGTATTACTCAGATAGACCTAATGTAATCATAAGGGTCCCGAAAAACAGAAGAGGGAGGCAAAAGAGGAAAGTCAGGGGGAGATGTGACTACAGAAGAAAGGCAATGAGAGATGCAACATTGGTAACTTTGAGGGTGAAGGAAAGAGCCAGGAGTCAAAGACTGTGAAACGTCTTTAGATGCTGGAAAGGCAAGAACACAGATGCTACTCTAGAGCCTCTGGAAAAGAATACAGCTCTTCTGATATTTTGATTTCAGTCTAGGGAGATTCATGCTGGATTTGTAACCTACAGAAATATAAGGTAATAATTTTTACTTTTTAAGCTTCTAAGTTTGTAGTATTTCAGCAGTACTAGAAAACGAATACAGGTACCATCAACAATGACAAGTCACATTGATAATATATACCTTTGATATTTTGTGAGGAGAATAGTAAGTTATTTCTGTGGTCACACCACCCAAGGACGTTATGGCATTATCTAATCATGGGAAAGACATCAAACACAGGACCAGCAATACTTAAAACTAACGAGGTCATTAAAAGTAAAGAAAGTCTGAGAAACTGTTTGGGCCCAGAGGAGTGTAACGAGATGTGACTGTGTATATAATGTAATATGTTATCCAGGATGAAATGCGGGAATAGAGAAAAGGACATTAGGGAAACACTAAAAACATTAGAGTACATGTAAGCTCTTTAGATGATAAGTGTATCAATATTAATTAATTGGGATATTGTAAGGTGTAAGATATATATGTAGGAGAGGAAACTGGGTGTGGAGTATATGGGAACCTTTTACCATCTTTGCAATAATTTTGGAAATATAAAACTGTTATGAAACAAAAAATTGATTTTTAAAAAGGCTTTGAGATGACTCCAGTTCCAGTCACTGTCTGACTTCTGTCACATGAATGACCCAAGGTGAAAAAAGACCAGTCAGAGCTATGAGAATTTTTTTTAGTGTTGTTTTCAGTGCCATCAAGTTCAAGATGCTTTGTTTTGCAGCAAAAGATAAAGGGAACAATCTTGGAAACTAAAAAATTAGTTGCACCCCTTTTCCTTCCCCTCCCTAGCTTTCCTTTGCAAAGGTGGCTAATTTGCAACAAGCCTGGCTTTTTATAAGAGGCCTGAATCATCCCAAGAGTCTATCAATATATGTACCTCACCATTTTCAGAGGAGGAAAAAGGGTTCGAGATCATAGGTCAGGTCACATAGAGAATAGTATGAGAATTCAGATTTGAACACAGTTCAAACTAAATCGACACTTTGGTCCACAGTGCCTCTTGACTTAGCAGTCTCAAATACACTGTCTAGTTTTTTTTTTTTTTTTTTTTTTTGTTATTGTTTTGTAATGGTCACTGCAACACAGAATTTGCAGGGCTGAGGGAAACCATTCTGACGTTTTCAGATTTTAGCAAAGTTTCAGACTCCATATTTTGTTTCTATGCACTAAGGAAGTTATCTATCCTCTGTATTTGTTTGAGAGTTGTACAACTGAGTCAAAAGAACAGAGGCTAGAAGTTTGCAAAAACCCCAGGGAGGCACATATCTCAAAAAATCTGACAGGAGACTGACTTTTTGAGCTGACTTTGGAATGCTTGCCTTCTAGTCCCTCTTGTCCTTTCTGTTTTCAATGCCCTGATTGCTGAGCTTGGATTATGTAAACCCTGTCAATTTAGAGTGATAGGCGCATGGCATTTACAGAGTCACTAAACTAGATGTTACAGGTTAGTGCACACTCTCCTTAAAATAAATTCTCTGTTATTTAATTTTATGAACCATTTCTGAGCATACAGGTCATATTGCATTCTCATACTGCATTACTGAGAAAAGTTTATATATTGGGAAATAACCCTTTTCACAGAAACTGCGCTACATTAAAAATGTTAAATGTTGGCATTACACAAAGACTGAGTTTTCTTGGTACCAATATCCAAAGACTTGAAGCATATGTTTGCCTGGGGTGCATTTGTCTTTTTTGCATGTTATAAAAGTTTAACAAAAACCAAAAACGAAAAACTACCAATGGTTCCAGAGAATCAAAATCCAATTGTAGAGGCAACTGCTTTTCTGAGGTTCTTTTTCCCCACAACATTTTGGGGCCTTTTCTACATACTTGCTGAATATATTACTTCGATATATACATGCTTCATTTATTTCTATATAAAATTACTATTTTCAAAGTTTGCACAGCCATAACCTCATTTCTCACACAACCAGGACACCTTGATTTGCATTTGGCATTCTCATGTGAGACTACAGTTATTTCATTTTTAATTAACATATTTTTTATTATATTGCATTGCTTCAACATATTAGTTACTATTTGTGCATCTTTGTAAATTCCAGTCTTCTAGATGACATTGCAGAGTTTAAAGAGAATTTAAAATTTTATAAGCTTTCATGTTTAAGCATGCAGGAAAAAGGCATTCTTGTTCTTGTTATAAAATTTTAAAATTAGTTTTCCACATTGATACTGGAAGGCTTTTGTCATTTGTCACTCCAATTCTCTACTTTGGGGTGCACAAGAAATGCACTATAAATGTACATGCCTCTTGAGACTGACAGAGATGGAGACTGGAGCATTTATATGTTAAACAATCTTCACAGGTGATTGTATGGCTCATGAAATCTGAGATCCAGTGCACTGTCAGATTTTTTCAAATTCTCTCTCCGCTCAACAACTTTGAGTTTATTATGTGTCACTTTCATTATACTTCTTGGCAAATGAGTGAGAATAACTAAATTCTATGATAGCTCTTGGAAAACTTTTGCCTAAGAAAAAAATTTTAATGTGAGCCTGCCTAGTCCATTGGGATGGTTAGTCATCTACTGGTAACACATAGAAGTGACTGACAAAATTAACAGGGAAAGATTTTATTAAAATTATTACTCTATTGCCTAACCTGATGACAACATGTAATTTTCTTCTTTGTAGCCTTCACTATAATTTGCTTCACTTAGTTCAGTAAGAGGAAAGTTATATTTTTCTGTGATCACTGTAGCAACATCAAAAGAAGGTGCTTTCATGTGTTTAGCATTTTATAATGCCAACCAAAAGGCACATTCTTAACAAGAAGAAACCAAAAAGTTAATTTCAATTACGATCAACCTTTGCATGTGACCATTTGAGCAATTTTGCTCAGATCATATGGAATATACAAAACATGCTCCTCCTACACATGCCAACCAGTTATAGAGAGATCCTGCTCTTAAATGTTCCAGTCCTTAAAATAGACATTTCTAAAGATCAGCCTTGGAACTCAACATTCACAGTCCCATCTTTCTTGTAAAAAAAAAAAAAAACGACTAAGATAACTCTCACTGTATTTTTCCTTGGGTCCTTGGTATCTCTCCTTGGCACTGGCATGATGTCAGGAATGTATTTCTTTATTCCTCAACTCTGGATTGCTTTAAGCATATGGGCAATGCATCTCCTAAGAGAGGAAGTTGATTTCTGAGGCCATAAGATTCTCAAGGACAGAAATACATCCTTTACCTCTAAATCTAACCGTAACATTTACAACTTAAAACCCAGGTGCTATCCCCACGGTATAAAATTAAAGTTTCACAACATGGCTTAAGCTTCTTTACAAACTTGATCCTTCCTCTTTCTGCAGCCTCATTTCCTACCATTCCTGCATTCCCCCTGAAAAGTAAGGGCGACATTCAACTTCTTATATCTTCCTTCACATTTCGTTTTGCTTCTTTTCTCACTTCTCACACTCTCTCTGCAGTGTTTGCCCTCACTTATATTCTTCCTGTCTGGTTCTGGAGCCTAACTACCTTCTCAAACTCTGAGTCTTACAGCTCAGAAAAGGCAGGTAACAAGAATCCTCCTTGGCTTTCAAGCTAGGCTAGATGATGTGCCCTATGATTCCATAATACTTTGGGCACATTCTGCTGGAGTGCATTTAATTTTTTAATTATTTCTTTCCCATTATACTGACCTATCTAAGGATAGGAAATAGGAATAATTCATCTTGGAGATTTCTAGAGAAAGTCTCACCATTGCCCCTCAGAAAATGTTGAATAAGGCAATGAATTACTTAGCTGTTCAATTACAGTATATATAGTGGTTTCAGAATGTTAACCCATACCCCTGTGGGAATCAACTTTATCAGCTAGAGTAGAGTGTTCATGCACAGTTCCTTTTGATTTTAGTCTTACAGACACCACTCAACTTGCCAAGTTTTTTACTCAGGACAGTACCTTATTCCCCTACTACGATCAGTGAAGCTGTTTCATAGCTATCTTTTACAGGTAGTTTTTTTTTTTTTTTTCCCACAAAGTACATTCATTCTGAGATTCCCTTAACTTCCTCAGTATTTTTAAAATTTGCATACAGAGGATTCACCCTTGCGAAAGTAAAGTTCTGTGGATATTGACAAATACAGAGTTATGTACTTACCATTACAGTGTCATATAGAACAATTTCACTGCTCTAAAAAACACCCTGGGCTTCACCCGTTTCTTTTTCCCCTATCCCCCAAGGCTCTAACCACAGGTTTGTTCACTACCTCTATGGTTTTGCCTTTGTAGAATTTCATTTAAATGCAGTAATACAATACATTGCTTTACAGACTAGCTTCCTTCATTTAGCAGTATTTATTTAAAGTTCATCCATATTTTTCTATGTGTTTGATATTTCATTCCTGTTTTTATTCCATTACACAGAAGTACTACAGGTTGTTTACCCATTACCTGCTGTAAGACATCTTGATTGGTTTAAGTTTTAAATGATTATGAATAGAGCTGCTAGAAACAGTCTCATGTAGATTAGTGTATTTATAAGTTTTCAAATGAGTGAATACCTAGAAGTGCAACTCTGGAGCATATTTCAATACTCTGTTTTGCTTTGAAAGAAAATGCGTGATTGTGTCCTAAGGTGGGTGTACTTTTGCCCTCTTACTGTCAATAACTGAGAATTCTTGTTCCAAATCCTTACTGGCAATTGATAATCTGTTTTTTTTTCCTTTTTTGGAGCCGCACCCGCAGCATATGGGGGTTCCCAGGCTAAGTGTTGAATCAGAGCTAAAGCTGCAAGCCTACACCACAGCCATGTGGGATCCAAGGCATGTCTGTGACTTAAACCATAGCTCACAACAATCCTGGATCCTTAACCCACTGAGCGAGGCCAGGGATCAAACCCACAACCTCATGCTTCCTGGTTGGATTCGTTTCCTCTGCACCATGACGGGAACTCTTTCTTTTTTTAATTACTCTTTTATACATCCCAAAATACATATAATGCAGTGTTTTATCATTGCTAGTTTTATTTGCATTTCACCAACATATTATACTGTTCATCTTTTTATGTTTTTTTTGCCATGTTAGTATTTTCTTTGGTAAGGTATTTTTTCAAATCCTTTGTACATTTTTAAAGTGGATGGTTTATTTTATTACTGTAGAGTTCTAATTTTTTTGTGTGCTTTGGATACAAGTCCATCATCAGATATGCATTTTGTAAATATTTTACTCCCAGTCTTTGGCTTGTCTTTTCATTCTCTTAACAGTGTTTATTATTTTGTGATGGCTGCTGTAACAAATTACCACAAATGCTTAAAGCAGAAGAAATTTGTCTCATAGTTCAGAATGTCAAAACTCCAAAATCAGTCTCTGTGGCTGAAATCAAGGTGTTAGCTGGGCAACTTTACCTGTAGATGCTTTCTAGAAGAGAAGCTGTCCCTAGTCTCTTCAAGTTTCTAGGGGCTGTTGGAATTCCTTAGCTTGTAACCACTCTAGCCTCTGCATCTATGGTTAATTATATTCTCCTCTTCTATGTCAAATCTCATTCCACATCACTTACAGAGACACTTGGATTGCATTTAGGGCCCACCAAATGATCCACGATAATCTTCCCATCTCCAGATTCCTAATTTGAACACTTTGGCAAACATTTACCTGTTTGAGGGATTAGGACCCTTTATCTTTGGGGAAGGATTACTGAACCTACTACAAATGTCTATTAGAGAGCAGAAAATTTTAATTTAGTTCCATTTATCTGTTTTTTTTATCATTGATGGCATTATTGGTGTTATATCCAGAAACACAGTACTAACCACATGACAGTGTAGATTGTATCTTATATTTTCTTCTAGAATTTTTGTAGTTTGGGCTCCTAATATCTAAGATCTGCTCTGAGTTGTTTGTAAATGAGGTAAAGTTTTTGTCTAGGTTCAGCTTACTTTTTGCATATGGATGTCCAATTGTGCTAACATCATTTGTTACAAACATTAAAATTTTGCTATTGTATTGACTTTATACATTTGTCCAAAATCAGTTTGTTGTATTAAAATATGTCTATTTTGGGGCTCTCTCTTGCG
This sequence comes from Catagonus wagneri, assembly GCA_004024745.2. Classification (NCBI taxonomy): domain Eukaryota; kingdom Metazoa; phylum Chordata; class Mammalia; order Artiodactyla; family Tayassuidae; genus Catagonus; species Catagonus wagneri. The sequence goes on along the minus strand of PVHT021183617.1, from coordinate 17,020,603 downwards.
TTCCACTGACCTGTGTGCATGTTTATTATTTTTCCATATTGCTACAAGCATTGTGGTACGACTTAAAAGCAAATAGCGTTAAGTAAGTTATTTATAATTCTGCAGTAATTTTTGACTAGCGTAGGATATAGCCCAGGGTATATCAGTTGATAAAATGATTCAGACTACAAAAAAAGTATGCTAGGATTTTGACTGGAATTACATTAAAGGTATAGATCAAGTTGGGAAAAATTTCCGTCTTAAAAATACTGAGGTAGTTCCCGTTGTGGCTTAGCAGAAATTAATCTGACTAGTATCCATATAGAAGCAGGTTTGATCCCTGGCCTCTCTCAGTGGGTTAAGGATCCAGCATTACTGTGAGCTGTGGCGTTGCTGTGGTTGCGACATTGGCTAGCAGCTGCACCTCTGATTCAACCCCTAGCCTGGGCACCTCCATGTGCTGTGGGTGTGGCCCTAAAAAGACAAAAAAATAATATTGAGTCTTTCTATTCACTAACAAGGAATCTCTTTATTTAGCTCTTTGTTTTCTTTCATCAGTGTTATGTAGTTTCATACATACACATCCTGTACATATTTAGTTAGATTTGTGCCTTACATATTTATTTTTGTGTATAAATGTGCAATACAAACAACTCCCATTCTCATACTTTTCTTAGTTCCTTAGACAGTTTCTCTAAGCTGTGTGAACATATTAAAAATAACTAATTTAAAGTCTTTGGGAATTCTAATATTTGGGCTTCCTCAGGAATAGTTCCTTCCTCAGAAATAATTCCTATTATTTCTAGTGTTTATAAGTCACACTTTCCTGTTTCTTTGCATATCTCATAATTTTATAAGTGAAAGCTTGACATGTAAAATAATACAGTATGGCAGTTTTGGAAATCACTTTTTCTTCTTTCCCCAAGAGTTCGTTGTTGTTGCTCCTTGTTCTATTATTATTTGCTTCAGTGACTTTTCTGTAAAGTCTGTATTCTTTATTGTCTCTGGTCACGGAAGTCCCTATTTGTTTAGACACTGGTCAGATGATTGGTCATTTGTGTAATCATTTGATTAATACTAGACAGATTTTCTTCAATGCCTGGAACCAGTACATCTCCCAGTCTTTGCAGGACTGTGTGTGTGTGTGCTGTGGCATGCCTGCTACATTCAGCCAAGCAGCTGACATCTTTGTCTTGGTCTTTGCTTCCTGCTTTCACTGAAACTTCAACTCAGCTGGAGGTAAGAGTTTATAGCCTTCTCAGATCTTTTCCTGAGCCTGTCCACAGCCCTCAGCATCTCGCCAGCATATCTGTGACTTTCTAGATTCCTAGGATAATGTTAGAGCGTTTCAAAGCCCCTACAGACACATGATTCACCAGAATTTCCTTTACGCCTTTCAGTCAGTCTATTGTTTGCCCCAACTGTTCTATATTCTCTCAAACAGTTATCAAGTTAGAATGCTTGCTGTAATTGTTTTCAACCAACTCCTCTGAGAAAAGGATTTTTGGTACTGGATATGCTCTTTGGCAGGTCAAATGCAAATAATCTTGCAAGTGGGCTCTTACAGGGAACCACTGGATGGGCTCAATAATGCAATGCTTCTTGGAATAATGCTTTGAAAGGGCACTAGCTAAATTCTGTTCCCTCAGGTGGCTTCCAGGCTGAACTGAGAATTTGGGTTATTATTTAAGGAATAGCTGAAGAGAAGAGATGGGTTTGGGGCAAGTTAAAAATGGTACAAAACTAACCTTTTTATCAAGATTAAGCTGTTTTTCTAGAATAAATGCCTCCTGGTTTTTTTCAAGCCTTTGGTTATCTTCCAAAGACCTGGAAAAGTTTATTCTGATCAATTTTGCAGTTTGGGGTGGTTGCTGTTGTCCTTTCATAGAGGAGATACTTTTCAGAGCTCCTTACACCATTATTTTCACTGACACCAAGTTGTATTGATTTTTGCCTAAGAAATTTTGATTCTCTGTTGTTAGGTAATTCAGTTAGGACTGCTATGCCCTCTTGGAGAATTGACCTCTTTATCATGATATAACCCTATCTACTCCGTGATAATTTTCTTTGATCTCAAGTATTCTTTGTGAGGTAAAGCATTACTTGAGCTTACTTTTGAAGGGTTAGCATAGTAACTTTCTCTTCCCTTTACTTTAAACCTATTTGAGTGTTTATGCTTAATTCAGGTTTCTCGTACACAATATTTTAAATGATTATTGTTTCAGTTGGATTAATATCTACCATGTTTGTAACTGGGGTTGTTTTTTTGTTTTACTCACTCTTTTTCTTAGGATTTAACTGAGCATTTTCTATATTAAACCAGTTCATCTCTTCTTTTAGCGTATTAATTATACTCCTTGAAAAGGTTTTTTAGAGGCTGCCCTAGACTTTACAATATATATTTTTAATTAATCTAAGTTCATTTTCAGATAATACTTAACCCTTTACATTTCAAATAATACTTAACCCTTTGTGAATATATTTGTGAATATATTCACAAATCTTCTTTCCTATCTCCTGGGATATTTGCTATCAGTCACTTACTCGTAGATTAAAATCATCAAATACATTGTCACTATTGCTAATTTAACATACATATTTTATGTAAATTAAAAAATAATATTTTTTAATCATTACTATTCCTTCTCTGGTGCTTTTTCTTTCTTTACATGAATTCAGGTTCCTGACCTATACTATTTGCCTTTTGCCTGAAGAACTTCTTTTAACATTTCTTCCAGGCCACATCTGCTGGTGATGAATTCCCTGTTTTTGTTTGTAGGAAAAATTCTGTATTTTTCTTTCACCTTTGAAGAATAATTTTGTTGTATGTAAGATTCAGGGTGGTAGGTTAGTTTCTTCTATCAGTTTACATATTTCACTTGACTATCTTTTTTTTTTTTTTGACCATGTCCATGGCATGTGGAAGTTCCAGGGTCAGGGGTCAAACCCATTCCACAGCTATGACCTGAACCACAGCACTGACAATGCTGGATCCTTAATACACTGTGCCACAGGGAACTCCTTGACTATTTTCTTATTTGTGTAACTTCTGATTAGAAGTACACTGTGATTCTTACCTTTGTTCCTCAATAGGTAAAGTATTTTTCTTTTGTGGCTTTATTGAAGACTTTGTCTTTGGTTTTCTGCAGTTCGGAAATTACATGCGTAGGTGGTTTTTTGTTTATGTGTGTTTTTGTTTTTGTCCTGCTTGTTTTTCTAGCTTCCTGTAGCTGTGGTTTGGAGATTCACATTAATTTTGGTAAGTTCTTGGCTATACTGGGTCAATATTTCTTCTGCTCCATGTCATGTTTCTTTCCCTTCTCATATTCCAATAATATGTATATTGTACTTTTTGAAATTATCCGTAATTCCTGAATGCTTGATTCTATATTTTCATTGCTTTTTCCCTTTGCATATCAGTTTCATAAGTTTCTACTGACCTATTTTCAAAATCACATATTTTTTCCTTTGGCTATTCTGCTATACTGATATGTTCACCAAAGGCATTCTTCATTTCTGTTTTTTTTTTTAATACATGTAGTTATTTCTTTTTGATTTTTTTAGAGTTCTCATCTGTTTACGTTACCCATCTGTTCTTACATGTTGCCTATTCTTCCCATTACAAGTTTTAACATTTTAATCAAAGCTATTTTAAATTCTCTGCCAAAAATTCCAAAATCTGTGTTATGATAAAAACCCTCCAGAAAGATGGCATAGAGAGAACCTACCTCAACATGATAAAGGCCATATCTGACAAACACACAACTAACATTACTCTCAATGGTGAAAGCCTCAAAGAATTTCCACTAAGATCAGGAATAAGACAAGGATATCCACTTTCACCACTTTTATTTAACATAGTTTTGGAAGTCCTAGCCACGGCAGTCAAAAAAAAAAACAATAAAGAAAGAAAGAAAAAAAATTTAAAAACGTAATACAAATTCGGAAAGAAGAAGTAAAACTGTTGCTGTTTGCAGATGACATGATACCATACATAGAAAGTCCTAAAGATGCTGTCAGGAAACCACTAGAGCTCATCAATGAATTCGGTTAAGTTGCAGGATACACAATTAGTGCACAGAGATCTCTTGCATTCCAATACACAAACAACAAAAATCAAAAAGAGAAATTAAGGAAACAATATCATTTATTTACTATGGTATCAAAATGAATAAAATACCTAGGAATGAGCCTACCTAAGGAAGCAAAAGATCTATACTCTGAAAACTCTAAGAAATTGAAGATGACACAAACAAATGGAAAGATTTACCATGTTCTTGGTTTTAAAGAATCAGTATTGTCAGAATGACTGTACTACCCAAGGTAATCTACAGATTCGATGCAATCACTATTAAATTCCCAATGACCGTTTTCGCAGAACTGGAAGTTATCACAGTCTTATAAATCAACTATACTTCAATAAAACTTTTTAAAAAAGAATGAAATAATGCCGTTTTCAGCTATGCGACTGGACCTAGAGATTATCACACTAAGTAAAGGAAGTCAGACAAAGACAAATATTCTTTTTCCTTTTTTTGTTTTTTAGGGCTGCAACATGGCATATGGAAGTTCCCAGTCTAGCGGTAAAATCAGAGCTACAGCTGTCGGCCTACACTACAGATACAGCAATGCCAGATCTGAGCTGTACCTGGGACCTACACCATAGCTCCTGGCAATGCCACATCCATAATCCTCTGAGCGAGGCCAGGGATTGAACCCACATCATCATGGATACCAGTCAGTTTCATTACGACTGAGCCATGATGGGCACTCCAAAATGACTATCTTATTTTTTTCCATTTATAATGATTTTTATTTTTCCATTAGAGCTGGTTTACAGTGTTCTGTCAATTTTCTACTGTACAGCAAGGTGACCCAGTTACACATACATGTACACATTCTTTTTTCTCACATCATGTTCCATCATAAGTGACTAGACTTATGATAACACATATGTGGAAATTTTAAAAATTATACAAATAAACATGTATAAAACAGAAACAAACTCACAGACTATGCAACCAAATTTATGACTACCAAAGAGAAGGGTGGGAGAAGGATGGATGGGGGTTTGGGACTGGCAAATGCTCACACTTTTATATAGAATGGATGATCAATTGGGACCTGCTAGCACAGGAAAGAAATTAACCCAACATTGTAAATCAACCATACTTCGATAAAATTAAATTAAAAACATTTAAAAATGAAATAAAATCTGTGTCATATGAAAGTATGGTTCTGATGATAGCTTTGTTTTGTTTCTTCATATGGTATTTTTTTCTTCACGTTTGGAGTACCTTGTAATTTTTTGCTAAACTTGAGACGTTGTATTAGCTACTGGCAACTGAGGTACACAGGCCTTTAAAGTGAGGATTTGTGGTAATCTCGTTAGGATTCAGGCTGTGTTGAATATCTGCTCTAGCCTTACATGCTAGAGCCTTGATATTCTTCTGACATCCTTGTTTTTGTTTTCTCTTGACTTTGGTCTTCCCTAGGTTCCTAAGAGGTTTTCTCTTCTTCAGAGTCTGTGTTTTGAGTTCTTTCAGGTTTGACTCAATGTTATCACACTCGAGGCCTATTGGTGTGGTGACATGATATGGGGACAGGGATATCCCTATATCTAATGATTAAACACATTCTTTTAGTGGACTTGTGTGGGCTGTTACCTTCTCCAGAGGTATACACACCCCATCACCACCATGTCTGCCCCCATCCCTTGTGGAAGTGTTTCTAATTTATTTCCTGGAAGCTCTGATCCCTTTTGACTGCTTCCTTTCCTTGCCTCTTAGGTGAGACAGAAAGGGTAACAATGATTCCCTTTTTCCAGATGAGATAAGGCTCATAAATTATAGTTTCCTGGAAGACATGCCATTGTTGTAGAAAAGATACTGAGTCTATTTTACAATGATTATTCTTCCACTCTCCTTGCCAGATCCAGGAGGGGATCTTTTTCAGCTCTTCAACCTGAGAACCTAGTAGGAGTTATGGAGGTAAAACCCCCAAAAGAGTGGAGGATCCCTCAGATCACAGCCCCGGGAGTTTCTTATATTAGTCTATGCTCAATTCTAACAGTTTGTCAAAATCACAATTTATGTGTTCTACCAGTCAGTGACTCAGCCTTCTGCTCCAAATAAGCATCTCTCAGATGTGACTCATGCCTCTTTCTCTAGACTTCAGAGTGTCAGTTTGCCTTGCAATCTTATTTCTCTTATGGGTGCAAGAAAATACACTGATTTTCTGTGTTTCCAGCTGTTTTTCTTTTTTTTTTTTAATCAGGATAAAAGTACGGACTTCTAAGCTCTTTAAATGTTGTAAATGAAACTGAAACAATCTCCTCCAGACACTGTTTTCTGATTTTCCTTGGTATTTCCATGATTCCCAATCCGACAAAGTAGAAGCTGTTAGCTGATATTACTGCTTCCTTTTAGCTCACTTCATGTCCTCCGGATTTCTAATTAAGTCTTAATTCTTATGGGTGTATTGATGGAATAATTTTAGGTCCTTATGGTCTCTGTGTCAGTAAATTGCTATTGTTAAGTGAGTTAGAAATGCCCATCTCTTTGCTGAATTAATTCACAGGAAGGGTGTCTTCTACCCCAGTGTTTCTAAAATGTGGTCTTAGGACCACCTGTAACAAAGGAGCCTAGAGGTTTATGCAGAATGCAGATTCATAGGCCTAAATTTTATCTATTAAAACAGTATTATGGTGTGGGACCTGTGATATACATATCACCTGGAGAGCTAATATAGCTGTATCTATCTATATACAAAATTTTATATATATATATATATGTATACACAAAATTTTGAGACTACTGCTTTTAACATTCATCATTAACTTTTATTATTAGCTATGGTAAGTCAAGAAATAGCCAATCCTATCTTTCTCCAAGGAAGTTATTGTTTACTTAAGTATCAATCTGCATAACTAAATGATAAATGTAGCCCCAATTATTATGGGCTGCATGAATCACTAACAAAACACTTATTTTTTAAATCCTTTAATGTTTTAAAGATTCATCCTATGAAGCTGTTTATTTCTCAAACCAGGGCAGAAGTGTGAAAGATTTCTTCACAGCTCTTCTAATTATACAATCACACTATCAACCATGTAAAATAAATCAATACTGCAATGCTGTTTCAGTACACTGTTTTTGGAAGAAATGCACTATGAAGATAGGCCATACTGTCAATTTTGAAACAAAACTGAGTCGGAACTGAAATGAAACAGAGTACCTCAAATCCAAATCTAGAAGTTTTCCTGCTTTTTTCCCCTGCCATCTTCAGAGAGGGAGATGTAAGAGCTTATATGCGACCACCTAGTATCTCTTTGTATTTTCAAGTTACTTTCTTTACATTCAATGAGAAGTTATCATACAACATTCTCTTTATTCCATAAAAATCTACTGAAAAATGAAACCTTAGTATTTTATATTTTTCATTCTATTTTTGGAACATGAGTTTAAATAAAAATGGGGATAGCAAAATTCTCTCAGTCCTACTTCTTTCTTTTTTTCATCCCAACCTATTTTCCCTGTGATCAAACAAGAACTATGAAGGAATAATGCAAGAGTCTGTTGAGGTCAAAATGGAAATTCTTCAAAAGAATTTAGTATTGACAGAATTTTGCTGAGAAGCAAGGTTTATGAATGGATATAGTTCATTTATTTTTGGAAGTTCAGAGGATGTGGGTTACATGGAAAAGTTATATCAAACTAGGTATTATCTTGTTTGTCATTTATCCATAACTGGCTTTTGAAGAGCAAGAAAGATTTCTACTTTAATTGGCTAGAATTTCAAGAAAAGGAAGAACTTTCCCCAACAAAATATTATATCACAACCTAAAATGTTAGCAAATATGATATTCCTATGATAATACTGTTGTTTCAATGTGCTACTGGTGATATTTGGAGTGTATTTCAGAAAGAAATTGTCCTGGTGCAATCATGCAAAATACTATCAGAACACGGAATGAACCATTTTGCGAAAAGTGTAGGGATGTAATAGGCAGGGAAAGATGGTATCCATGTTGGAATTAGTAATTTTTAAGTGCTAACTATGTCAGACTCAATGTTAGTGCTTTAAAGCAGTATATAAATGTTTTTTTCTTTTTATAGCCACAATGGAATATGGAAGTTCCCAGGCTAGAAGCCTAATTATAGATGCAGCTGCAGTCTACATCACAGCAATGGCAACATTGGATCCTTAACCCACTGAGAGAGGCCAGGGATTGAACTCAGATCCTCACAGAGACAACGCTGGGTCCCTATTCTACTGAGCCATAATGGGAACTCCATTATTTAACAGCTATACTATTCTGGTGAAATATCATCGTCATGAAAATTCATACATGGTGAATCTAAGCTTCAACAGTCAGTAACTGGCATGGAAAGCCCTTGAATCCAGATAAACCTAACTCTAACGCATATCCTCTTTTCATATACTATACCCTTAAGGATCATGGATTTCAACTTATTTTAATCTTCATGGTGTCCTCACCATCCTGTCTCAAGAGATTACCAACCTCCTCAACTGAATTGCTAATTATGCCTTCTGTTTTTTTCCCTAATTCAGTTTTATGAATTTAATTTTGAACATAAAACTCAACTCTAATAATATTAATATTAAATAAATTGTAATTCCTTTTGGTTTGAAAGTCGCTTTGGCTAGGATAACATAAAATTGGTATTTAATAGCAGTAGAGAGTCCTCAAATTCATTTGCTTTTGTGAAAATGTTAAAAGATCGTTTAACACTTCTAGCACACCTTGTCAAATGTTTGGAGCAATCTTGTGTGGGCCTAACAGATGTAGCTTTATACAGAGCTCAGGGGTAAGAAATCTTATTACATCTGTCCTTACATTATCTTATTATATAATTTAATACCAATACCCAAATCCAATATTGACTAAGATTTTATTTATTTATTTATTTGTCTTTTTGCCTTTATCTAGAGCCACACCCGCGGCATGTGGAGGTTCCCAGACTAGGGGTCTAACAGGAGCTGTAGCCGCCGGCCTTCGCCACAGCCACAGGACGCGGGATCCGAGCCACGTCTGCAACCTACACCACAGCTCACAGCAACACCGGATCCTTAACCCGCTGAGCAAGGCCAGGGATCAAACCAGCAACCTCATGGTTCTTAGTCGGATTCGTTAACCTCTGAGCCATGAAGGGAACTCCTTGACTAAGGTTTTATAGGAAAAAATAGCCTTCCTTCCTCCCTCTCTACATCCTTTTCTTGCTTCCTTTTGTTTCTTTTTTTTCTCTCTCTCTCAAAGATTCAATGAATACCCTCACTGTTCCATACCTAAGCAAGGACATATAGTAATGAACAAAAAAAGATCCCAACTTCAAGGAGCTTTCACTCTAATGGAATTTATATAAAAATTGAAGTAAATTTCTAGTTAAATCTTAGTTTTAAATCGTGCATATTGTTTCAAAAGATCAACATAGGAATTCTCCACTAGCCTGGCAATTAAGCATTTGACATTGTCACTGAAGATCGACATGGAAAATAAGATCTGTAATTACTTTCAATAACAGTTTTGTATGTATTGAGATAAACTGGATATTAGTGTCATGATGGAAAAATGAGGTGTATCCAACCACCCTTGTTTCCTCATAACACAGCATAGCTTATGTGTGGTACTTAGGTGTCACTCCATAAATACATTCATGAATTTAAGAGGTTTGTTTCTGGGATTGCACTTTCTAATATGGTAGCCGCTAGGTACATATGGTATTTAAATGTACATTGAAATTATTTAAGATTAAATAAATCAAAAATTTAGTTCTGCAATATCATTAACCACTTTTCTACTGATTAACAGCCACATTTAACTAGTGCCTACAATACTGGAGAGTGCAGAGCACATTGCTACCACTGCTCTGAGTTTTACTGGACAGCACTGTTGTAGAATCTTTCCATTAAAATTGATGTTTACTGCTAGACCAAACGGATAATTTTCACTTATGTTATGAGAAATATGTTCTAGGAAACACTAGTTAATAAGTGCTTTTGAGAATAGGGAACAGATGTTAAATTTCATCAAATGAATTAAGATGATTATAGCTTTTTAAAAAATAAAATTGTCTTAAACTTCTTTGTATGACAGATTTAATAAAAATTGTTTTCTAATGTTCAGTCATTCTTGCTTTCCTAGGACAAATACAACTTGCTTGTGGTATTTAACTCTGCTTAATGAAATTCTCAAAGATTTTTTCAGGAATTTTCCTTCTATACCTTAAATTAAAATATATTCTCTTCTTTGTCTAATGTGTTTAGAGTGTATATCAAACCATTTTTAGTTTCAGGATTTTTCCTTCTATACCTTACATTAAAATATAGTCTCTTCTTTGTCTAATGTGTTAAGAGTGTATATCAAACCATTTTTAGCTTTCAGGAGATCAAATTAATTTTAGGAAGATTTAATCTTTGTCAGTGCTATAGGACATGTCACATACTTAAATAATCACCTATTTAAAAAAATTTGGTCTGGCACATATTTCAGATTTGTTTTTGTTTTTGTTTTTCCCTTTCCTTTTTTGGCCTTCACGAGGCATATGGACTTCACGAGGCACATGGCCGACTCAGACTATAGCAGCAGCTTCAGCATTTGCGACTCTTAACCCATTGTGCCTGGCCTGGGATTAAACCTGTCTCCAAGTACTCAGATACCACAGTCTTGTTGCACCTCAGTGGGAACTCCTAGGGTTTTTTAAAAATGATTAATGTAAACGGATTTGTAAGTCAGTTTTCATGATTTATACTTTTCTAGAAAATTGCCACATTTATTGAAAAATTTCCAATGGGATAGAAGAGATTTTTTTATCCTTTAAAAAACTTTGCATTTTGGTTATAATGTCTTTCTCAATCTTGATGTGTGACTTTAGTGCTGGCCTATATCTTTTTCTTAAATATCCTGCCTGAATTTTTATTTACTCATAAATTCTAATGTACTTCAAATTTTAAGTAAAATTAAAAGTAAAACTTTAATTTTAACATTAATGTTTTTAAAAAATTTCGAGCTGAGTGCTTAGTGTGTTTCCATTATTTCATGTTTAATAACAAGAACTTTTTTGGTGTCTTTTTAGGGCCACACCCGTGGCATTTGGGGGTTCCCAGGCTAGGGGTTGAACTGTAGCTGTAACTGCCAGCCTACACCACAGCCACAGCCATGTGGGATCCGAGCTGCATCTGTGACCTGCATCACAGCTCATGGCAATATCAGATCTTTAATGCACTTAGTGAGGCCAGGGATCAAACCCATATCCCCCATGGATACTAGTTTAGGTTCGTTAACCACTAGCCACAATGGAAACTCCAACATTTTTTTTTAATTTTTTACCATGAGTTTTCCTCATAAAATTCTGTTCTTTAGTTATAATAGTCATATTTCAACTGCCCAAGAGCAACATGTGGCTAGTGGCTACTACGGTGAAGAGTGAAGGGAACATTTCCATCGCTGTGGAAAGCTCAATTAGACAGCATTACTAACAATTCACTATTAAATTTGATATCCACTGTTGCCCAAATAGATAGTCTTAAGGTCATCTCATCAATTTTCATGTCCAATGTTCTAAAACTAAATGAATATTCTGTTAGCACAATTTGAAATTTAAATTTGTTCCTTCAATCAAGATTAAAGATTGTATTTTTAAGCTTTTGTAGTTATTTTGTCAATTTAAAAATTGTACTCTAGTGTTAGGTTATTGTGGTCAGAGAATGTGGATATTAAAATAACTTTTTCTAAACTGTTTTCTCTAGCTTAGTATGAGATCTTGCCTTATAATTGCTGCAAGAACATTTAAAACAATGCTCTATGAATGTTTGAAAAGGTTACATATAATCTCTGTTCAAAGAGTAGAATGTTAAATATTTCACATAAATATTTTTATTTTTTCATTATATAATTGCTGCAAGAACATTTAAAACAATGCTCTATGAATGTTTGAAGAGGTTACATATAATCTCTGTTCAAAGAGTAGAATGTTAAACATTTCACATACATATTTTTATTTTTTCATTATATAATTGCTGCAAGAACATTTAAAACAATGCTCTATGAATGTTTGAAGAGGTTACATATAATCTCTGTTCAAAGAGTAGAATGTTAAACATTTCACATACATATTTTTATTTTTTCATTATTTTCATTCAATATTGTGAATTTGTCTTTTATTCATATAACTGTCTTCATTTTTTAAAAAATTAAAGTATAGCTGATTTATAGTATTGTATCAATTTCTGCTGTATAGCATACTGACACAGTCATATATATACATACACACTGTTTTTCTCATACTATCTTCTATCATGTTCTTTCCCAAGAGATTGGAAATAGTTTCCTGTGCTATACAATAGGACCTCACTGCTTATCCATTCTAAATGTAATAAACAGATTTGTGGTTGCCAAGGGGGAGGGGGTAAAGACTGGGATGGAAAGGGAGTTTGGGGTTGGTAGATGTAAACTCTCATATATGTATTTTAAAAATTGTGGTAGTATGTTAAACTTCCTGAATATCTCATTTAAAGGCTCTATTATTCTTTTTGATTTTTTCCCTAAGGTGTATACAATTGTCTGCAGCTTTATATGAAAAACATATTTTGTCTTTAAGAACTGACTGTTGTTAGTACCCTGGGTTATCTTCCAAGGATGGTGGGGAGGGTTGTGTATGCTGTTCCCTGGCACAGTAAATACGTAGCCAATGGTAAACGAAAGGGTATTTACAAGACTCATGACCCACATAATTCTAATCCTCCATATAATCCACAATTTGAGAACAGTTGCTATCTTTTACATTTTCTTTTAAACTGCAAAGCTGTCCTCAAATTTATAAGACACTTTTAAGCCTCAGTGGAAGGAGGCTGTTTCATTTGAAAAGGAGTAACTTCCTTTCCTAAAAATTAGTTTATATTTTCTGCTTAAAAATAGAGCATATCTTCTTGAGCGAAAACTGTTTTACCATCTTTTTATGATGATATAGTAGGTAGTCCTGCATTAGGAGAGGGAAGAAACTCTAAGATCAATTGTAATTACATTTACCCTGTTGCTTAATATAAGATAACCATCTCATGTAGCAGCCAAGAAATAGGGCAGGAGCAAGGGGCAATCCTTCATGAGGAGTTTGGGAAAGAGTGTACTTATTCTTTTTTGTTAAGTGACTAGATTAAGAAAATCAGGAGTATTTTGGATGAATAAATGACATAAAAATAAATAAATGATGAGCATCTAACTGTTGAGAAAAAGGAAATGCTATTATAGATATGAGTACCTGAAAAGAATATTGGGAAATAAGAGAAGTGTATTTTCCATGTCTATCCAGATGTATGTGGTAGCTAATAGTTTCACTTTTCATTATAAATGCTTAAAGAATTAAAAATATTTTAAAACTCAACTTTTTTTTTTTTTTGTCTTTTTGCCTTTTCTAGGGCCGCATTCACGGCATATGGAGGTTCCCAGGCTAGGGGTCTAATTGGAGCTGTGGCCGCCAGCCTATGCTTTAGCCACAGCAAAGCAGGATCCGAGTCTCATCTGCAACCTACACCACAGCTCATGGCAATGCCAGATCCTTAACCCACTGAGCAATGCCAGGGATCGAACCCACAATCTCATGGTTCCTAGTCGGATTCGTTAACCACTGAGCCACAACGGGAACTCGAAAAACTCAACATTCTTCAATCTACCCCAATTCTACTACGTTCTATTTACACTGATTCTTATAGTATAAAAAGTACTATGCATATATTTCTAAGTCTCAGGTAGCCTTTCAATCTTCTCTATCTTTCCCTCATAGTAAAAAGAATGAAAAAAGTAGAGGGTGATATGGAGGAATATCTATCTACACATGGATTTATTATCGGTACAGATCATTCATGTGTTACACTAATAATACTGAGGGCTCACATGGTCCAGAGTTTATATAGAATTACATTAAAATAAGTAACAATGTTCCATCAGAAAAGAAATCAATCTTTTTTTTTAAATCAATAACTTATGAAAACAATTTTTAACATTTCATCATTAGATACATTATCTCTCATCTATGCTATACAGAAACTCCTGGAAACTGCTTTTCTCTCCCCTCTCATCTGAGGCCCCAGCTTCTCCTCTCTACACTCTCTGTACCCGACCCTGTGTGAGGCTTCTCTCTGTGTGAGTGTCTGCATGTCTCCTACTCTCTCCTCAGTCTCACCCATACTGTTCTCCACATCACTTCTCCCTTCAACATACCGTTGCTTAAAATGCTCCCAACTCCTTAAGCCAATTACCCCCCCCCCCGATTTCTCTTTTCCTTGAAAAATTTAGAAGCTATCTGTATGCTTGCAGATCATTTGGCACAAAACAGCGGAAAAAGTCTCAGCTCTCATACAGGTAATTCCTATATCTGGGTCCTGAATTTGTCTATAACTGGCTGTGTTTTCCCTCTTTGTATCCTAGTTTCCTTATTTGTAAACTGGAGAAAAGATGTGTATATCTTAGAACTGTGATATACATGAGATCATCGATGTGAAAATACCTAGCACCTAGTTCAAAAATTATTTTCCTCCTCCTTTATCACACTCCTTCATTGCTCTAACCAAGTTTTAATGTCTAGGGAGAATATCATGATAGAAAACCTCATGAAACACCAACCACTTTTTTTGGGGGGGGGGGCGACACAGGTGGCATATGGAGATTCCCAGGCTAGGGGTCGACTCAGAGCTGTAGCCTCTGGGCTACGCCATAGCCACAGCAATGCTAGATCCAAGCCATGTCTGTCTGCTCCCTGCACCACAGCTCATGGCAATGCTAGATCCTTAGCTCACTGAGTGAGGCCAGGGATAGAACCTCATGGATGCTCTGCAGATCCATTTCCACTGAGCCACGACGGGAATGCCCTCAATTACTTTTTAATTCCTTTCATGTAGTAGAATTTCTACATACACCTGCAGCAATGAAAAAAGTTTAAATAGAAGACTTAAAAAGCAGGGTAGAATGCGGTTCAAATAAGCACATTATGATAAGCTTGTAATGAGACCATTTTGGACTTTCTTTCCTACCTTATTACTTCCTCACTATGAAAGAGAAGGAAACTAACTGGACTAGAAACTTTACTGAATTAAATTATTCTACTTCTAAAGGCTACTAGGGAATTCTATGCTGACTTCACACTTGGCTCACAGTAATGAGAATTCCTCTGAAGAATATAAAGAATGTAAGTCTGTGAGGAGGCAAATGTGTTTAAATATTACTGGCTAAAGTTTCATGAGAATTTCTTGTATTTTAATCATGAAACATATCCTTGAAAATGTTTAAGATAAACTATTCAGGAGTTCCCGTTGTGGTTCAGTGGTTAACGAATCCGACTAAGAACCATGAGGTTGCGGGTTTGATCCCTGGCCTCGCTCAGTGGGTTAAGGATCCGGCGTTGCCGTGAGCTGTGGTGTAGGTTGCAGACGAGGCTCGGATCCCGCGTTGCTGTGGCTGTGGCGAAGGCCGGCAGCTACAGCTCCTGTTAGACCCCTAGCCTGGGAACCTCTATATGCTGCAGGTGCAGCCCCTAGATAAAAAAGGCAAAAAGGCAAAAAAAAAAAGATAAAGTATTCACATTAATGGAATAAAGTCAATTTTATATAAAATAAAAGAAATGATTAGAAAAGGGGCAGCAATTTTCAGGTTCAGCTTTTCTGAGAGCTCTTCTAAAAAGGCAGAATTAGTGCATTGGCTAATGGCACTGATGCACAAGTCATACTTTACGGGTTTTGTGTAACAGTTCCACCCTTTACTAGGGTAAAGCAATAATCTCTGTGCCTCAGGTAGCTCATCTGTAAAAGTGGGATAATAAGAGGTAAGCATACATTGGAGACACTATCAAGGGAATCACAGAGCATTTAGTAAGTGTTAAATAAAATGGCCTCAGGAGCCAATGGCAGTGGAGAAACAATGTTAAGTGCAGTAGAAGAAACACAGGGGCGGACCATGCAGCCGCATCCCGAGCTCTGATCTGGGCAGGAACTTCCTACGTCACGACTGTGCAAGGCTGGCTTCATTTCTCTGGGCCGTGATTTTCTCATCTGAAATTAGCTCTATTTTTTAAAATTCCATGAGCTATTGCGTTTTTAACACTGTGGGGAATAAGATGATCGAATTAAAATCTGACGTGTATTCAACATCTGTTCTTAGAATCCATACTTAAAGAACTAAAATAAATTTGGAAAGTCATGGGGCTATAATAGTTAGGATTATGTTCAGAGGAACATATTAATGAATATATTATCTTCTGACAGAGGCCAAAATCTATTGAATATTGAATAGAGATGAATAATTCTCATCTGTTATATATCAGTAATTATTTTTAAAAAAAGGCTTGTATCAAAATGCAGTTTGAGAGATACAAGGATAATTGTCTTTACGTGGTTCTCTTTAGATATAAACCCTGAAGCTACATATGAAGACTAACTAGATTTTTGTTTTGTTGTTAAGGAAAAATGTCTTACTCTGGTTTAAACTGGGAGATGAGATTAATAAACCGATTATAGTCAACTGACTACTTTTCCAGGAAGGCTACTTAGGAATAATGTAAAGACAAAAATATTTAGCATAGACTTTTAGAAGGCCAGTTTTTTCTTTCTTGTATATGTTTACATATTCTGTTTCCATTCTGCTACCAAATTAACAATTATATGAGCCAGAAGAAATCATCTAACTAAAGAACAGAATGTAATCTGTGCTGTTACTCTTCCCTTGGTTCTATTATAGAATTATCTGTGAAGATGATGAAATACTGCTCACTGCTAAGTGATTTATGCCTATATGGCCATTTATCATTAGAGATAATTGCGGATTAGTGTAGAGCCTTGAGTCCTAGTGCAGTGCTATGTTAGCAGTGGATCTTTGGAATAGTCCAGTGTAATCTCATTAAGACAGCTTTCCTACATCCACCATCCTTTCACCCCACCTTTCTGGTGTTTTCCATCTTAAAAAATAGAACCATCTATCTAGAAGTACAAACTGAAAATCTGAGTCATTTCTCACACTGCCTCCCCTTTCATTACCCCTCCTATATTCAATTTATCCTTAAATTGTTTATATTTTCTTCAATATTTCTTGAATAAGTCTATTTCTCTCAGTCTCTCCCATGCTTGCCTAATCCAAGCAGCCACTGCTTGTCTTCTCTCCAACTTCACCTGTCATCTAGAGCTACCTTTTCTTCATTTACACTTTTCCCTCTTCAATCCAATCGCCACCTTTAAATTACTTCTTTGTTTTTAGGCTAGGGCAGTGTAACCTTAACATGACTTTCTCCCTCTCTAGAATATTCTTCTCCAGCACTTCTGCTTCAGGTAGATACATCCTCAACAATAGCTTCCCATTTTGTTGCCGTCCTTTATAGTATTTACACACAATGTATTCAAATATTCAATTCTGTAGTTATTTAATTAATGTCTGTATCTCCACCAGTATGTAAATTCCCCGAGAACAGCCATTGTGCCTGGTGATGCTAACTAGCTACTTTTTTGTCCAGTCATTGTTTGTCCAAAGCATTGTGCTTTGGTACTGATTACTCTCTGAATGAATGAAAGAATAAATAAAGGAATAATCGCCAATATTATGAACAGCTTTCTGGTTCATCCCTCAGCCTTTGGCTAAGATATCTTTTATCAACTAATTTAGGAGGAAAATAGAAATAATCGAAGGCTGTATAAAATATTAATCTGTATAAAATATTTCATCTCATCATATTATTGTTGTTTCGATGGTACCACATGACCATATGATTAAGTGATTAGGGTACTTTTTGATTAAGTGACTAGGGTACTTTTAGTTATTTAAATCTACTTCTTATCATAATGTAAGCAAAGTTTCCTCAGAGGTTGTGAGCTTTAGATTAAAACTTCCTTTAGGCTATAATGATGGTATTTTATTGTATATTGCAAAGTAAAAATATACACTTTTTACTTGGCCCTGGAATAACTACTATTTTTGTTTCAACCTTTTGTACTTAAGTTTCTTTATTTTTCTTATTTTCTTCAACTGTAAGCACACATTAAGGGAGCCAAATAATAAAATTTCACTAGATACTTCACATATGTTCCTCACACAATATTACTTAAAAACAAACTTTCAAGTAGGCGTCTATTCTTTGGAGGCAGTAACACTAACAGATTGTTCAGACAAACCATAAGCTTTGTTTTCTCTCACTCCTTCTCTCCCTTCATCCTCATCTTTCTTTTAGTCCTCTTCTTCTCTCTCTTCCCTGGCTTCCTTTCCACACCTCCTCCCAAACTGTTCTCAGAGCATCTCTTCGCTCAATGTCTATACGTCAGCCACTCTCCTCTTCTGCCCTCAAATCTGCTCAGTACACAAACACATGCTTCTCTTGGCTGCAAAAATATATAATTTAGTTATTGTTCTATCATTTTTCTCAGTCACATTGGACATGATCTCTTTTCCCTGGGTTCCTTATGCATAGTTGTTATCCTCACATTTCTCATCACATAGACCACATCATTGATTAACTCCTGCTCCCTCACTTAGTAGCTATGTGACTTTTGGTTGTTGCCTCAGTCTCCTCTAAGTAAATCAAATATCGCTGTGGTTTCAGGGACATTGTTTAAAAACAACATACTACAAAGTTGAGTGAAAATTGGTGCAATATGTTATTTAGAGTAAGAGAAAAAAATCAAAATAAAGTTTACCTTATTATAAGCTGAGACCACACATGTAACAAAAGATGAAATAAAGCAGTATTTGTATTCATGAACTAACACTATCTTTTAAGACTTTTTTTTCCTGCAAATTTTGGATGTCAACTTACTGAATGGATAAGGCCATCATCCTATGATGGCAACTTTGTAAATCATTCTCTATAGAGAAAATTAAAGAAAAACTTTGGTTCTTCTACCAGAGTAGACTGCATTTCTTATTAACAGTTTAGAAGAGATTGTTTTATACTTACAACCTGTTATTGGCAATAGCACATGGGTTTTTCAGAATCACTGTATAATCTGGGAAAGCATTTGTCAAATCTCTTTTATGTATGAACTGTACGATTGAAGAGACTTCTCTCAGACTGGCTCTATCTCTGTATTTTTCAAACCATGATCCCATCCCTCACTCTCCACATGCCTCTGGAGCTGGAGCTGTAGGAGCCACTTATATTCTGATGCCATCCTTGACCCTTCAAGCAGGATGTTATAGGCTGGGTACAGAACATTTCAGACTACCCTAAATTAACCTGTAAGTAATATACTACGAATAAGATCATTTTATTAAATATCCTATGGTGGATAACTATTGCTTCTAGATTAAAATAACAAGAAATATGATAAAAATAGCAATATGACTGGGTCACTTTGCTATGCAGCAGAAATTGATGGAACAATGTAAAAAAATTAAAAATTGTCTTATTTTGAGTTATTGCAAAAATATGTATGAGGGATCAGAATGTTGTAATGATGATGTTGATAATAGTAATAATTAATAAATAAGTATCACGTATCTATAGGCACTTTTCTAAATACTTTCCATAGGTCATAATGTTTTCCATTACCTTAAGTAATATGTGGTTTTGTATTCCTACTTTATAGAAGAGGAAACTGAGGCACTGGTGATTTCTTTTCTATCATATATCATCTCTACAGTACATACTACTTTTCTCCTTTAAACTGAAAATTTTATATACCATTCTATGGTAAAGCAAAATGCTAAAAATCTACCTGATATAATTTGAAAACACGTTTCCCAAAGTCAAAAGGTAAAATGACTAGATATATTTCTTTCCTTTTTTAAACTTCTCAAAACTTGTCAAGATTAGAATTAGCTATACTTGGAAGTTCATGACAGAGAAATATTACATAGAATTTATTGCTTAAAAATAACTTGATATACATATATATAGTGTAAATGAGTTTAGGAATTAGAGTCTGGAGTGAGCCTTCTCTAGTTTGCAGTGACCTTCTCAACCTCTCCGTCTGAAAAAGCTTCCTTCACTTGAAGATTTAGGTCAAAGATTTCTTTGGACTCTCCCTCTCCACTCACCTACAGGAAGTTAATATGACCCCTTTAATCCATACCTGTATCTTGTGTAAAACTCTGTTCATTTTCAATTAATCAGACTGTGTGATTATATTTTTCTTATAAATATAAAATGCTGTAACTCAGGCATCTTTTCTACTTTCTATATGGTCTTTATATGCACAAGGCACAGGGCTCAACAATTAGATGTCAAATAAATTGACAAATATTAGAAGATAGCTTTGGAATTCAGTCTTTGTAAGGTGTAAAGCACTCTAGACATTAGAAAAAAATTGAAATTATTAATCCCTTTTTACAACACAAGATAATTTTTCTAGATTTAGCTCTAGGGTTGATTTATGAATTCTTAAATGACAAATGCATCCAATCTGATTCAAACAAGTTTTGCTAGAATAAACCAGTAAATATGCACATTTGGAAGATATACTGCTATTTTTAATATTTTCTAATACCCTTTAAGAGCTTGTCTTTAGAACTCTTTTATACAAGTGACAACACCCTTTATGATCATATAAATAAAGAGTCTATTTAAGATCCACAGATTTATTTGAGAATCATTGTAATATACTTTACATAACTTTAAAATCAATATATTGTTTTAAATCTTTGAAGGTTTCTTCAGAGGTCTTTTTCTAGGTCTTAAACTAATAACCTAATATATTTCATATGACTTTAAATCTAATATGTTGTTTTGAAAGTAACTTTGAAGGTTTCTTTGGAGGTCTATGTTACAGACTAAAGAGACTAGCAATCATGTGTCATAGAGTAATAATTAAGAATTTGGTGTCTTTCTAAAATAGTCTTGTCTTTTCCACATCATTTACAACTTATAATAATATTAAATTTGAATTGTTTTAAGTTATTTTTCATGTTTATATATGCTATTACTTTAAAATTTAGATTTAGACATTGACATCACCCACTTAACAGAGTTATCATTTTATAATCAGATAATGAAAGATATTAAGCAGCACTTAATATGATAAGGTTTATGTTTCAGAAGTTCATCCTGACAGTTCTATGGAAAGTAAAACTGAAGGTGGCAAGAGAACACTTATAAGCCTGTTTTAAAAGCTGAGACTAAAGCTGATGAATCTTGAACACTTACAGTTAAGATAAGAGTGAAAACTAAAAGTTGGATTCTAGAGATGTTGAGAAAAGAAAGAAAAAGAAAAAAATTGGGGGCTAACTTCTTGGATAGGTTATTTAAAAAAAATAATTGGAGTTCTAAAAATTTGAGTTTGGTGCTGGCAGGCTTTTGAGCTAACAGGTCTCAGCTTGTACGAAGAAATTAACAACTTGGGGGTCAATGCACAGAGAACAACTTTGGTTTATTTGTGTAATCCTCAGTGACCAGTTAGATGTGTAAGGATGGAGAGAGAAAGCCTGCTAGGTTTCTGGTTTGGATTTCTGTTCAATTATGACATAATTTTTAAGTTAATTAGAAAAATTAATGGCAAATAGTGGATGCCCCAAAATACTTCTAAGTATATACATATGACAATAATTCAGAGAATTCAGAAATAAGATTTTAGCAGCTCTAAGTGAATGCCTGTACAGCAATCACTAGTATTATTTATTTATTTTTACGGCTCAACCTGCAGCATATGGAAATTCCCAGGCCTATGCTACAGACACTGCATGCAATACCATATCCAAGCCCTGTCTGCCAGCTTGAGGGAACACTGGATCCTTAAGCCACTGAGCGAGGTCAGGGATCAAATCCGCATCCTCACAGAGACTGCGTCTGGTCCCTAACCCGCTGGGCCACAATGGGAACTCCATTTGCTAGTATTACAGATTACTATATATTTAGTGTTGCTCTAAAAAGCTTCTGGGAGTTCCCTTCATGGCTCAGTGGTTAACGAATCCGACTAAGAACCATGAGGTTGCGGGTTCGATCCCTGGCCTTGCTCAGTGGGTTAAGGATCCGGCGTTGCCGTGAGCTGTGGTGTAGGTCGCAGATGTGTCTCAGATCCCGCGTTGCTGTGGCTGTGGTGAATGCTGGCAGCTACAGCTCCTGTTAGACCCCTAGCCTGGGAACCTCCATATGCCGCAGGTGCGGCTCTATATAAAGGCAAAAAGACAAAAAAAATAAAAAAATAAAAAGCTTCTGATGTCGTAACTTATTTAACCCCCAAAACAATTCTATGAGAGCAGTAGTATTATAATCTCTATTTACATATGAGAAAGCTGTGAAACAGAGAAGCTAACAGCTAGTTAACCTCACATCAATTTGAAGAAACATGTTTTGAGCCCTTAACTCTTAAATGTAAACATTTACCATCCATACCCTATGCAGCTAAAGTAACGAAAACAGAGATGACTGCAACCAAGAACAAGATGAGACACTTACTATAGTTGAGCATAATTAGTAACATGCTTCATTCAACTGTCCATGAGTATCAATAGGCCTGGACGCTATCCTATGCCTTGAGAACAGAGAGCCATAGAAAACATGGTCTTTACACACATACTATCTATTCATTGGGAAATATTAAACATTAGAAAAATAATAAGATGATATAGTCAAATTTTTGAAATACCTACCATGTTCTAGTCAGTTATAAAAATTAATTTTTTTAATTACATGCAGCCTCCACTCATTATTCAGTTAATACAAATTTATTGAATACCAACCACCACATACAATGTCCTGGATATTGGAGACAATAAGGTATGTAAGAAAAACTAAATTAAGTCAGATTTGGGGGCAAGTAACCAGGAATTGCAAAAAGCAATGTCTTCATTTCTGTTTTTTAGATTTTTAGATTAAATAACAGGATAAGATAGGTTAGGAAAATTTTCCAACATCACAGAACTTTTAAGTGTTAAGGGCTAGGACCTTAATCAAAGTTACATGTCTATAAAAGCCCATACTCACTCAGTCACTATGTACTGAGAGCTTACTGTGTTTCAGACCACCAAAATAGCAGTGGTAGGTAAAGAAGATAGATGTGGGTTCTATCCTTTTGTTATACATGGTTCCATCCTTTTGCACCATGATCTAAGTTTCAGTCTAGGTCCAGACAAAAAACTGGAAACTCTAATGACGAATTTAACATAGGACAACTTAGAGGGCTGAAAAAGAAGTGGAGGCCAGAACCAATTGCTGGGCAATGTATGACTGACTGCTTGACATTGTTCAAGGATCAAAACACAAACATCCTTGCTCTCTCTCTCCTCTGACCCCTACTGAGAGAATCTAACAGGAAAGCAGGTGACAAAAGAGACATGTGGTTTGCAGAGTTCCAGACCTGAGCATCAAAGAGCAAAGGTATAAAGTGCTAGGTTTGGAGCTGAGAGACAACAGGTAAATGACAGACACACACTATCACCCTGTATCAGAGGAAGTACTATCAGAAATTTATGAATATTTGGATCTAGGAAAGGCAGTAGAAACTACTTAATCCAACCTGCCTCTTTACAAATGAGAAAACTAAGATCCAAAGGGATTAAGTGCCTTGTTAAAGGTTAGAGCATGTGTAAGTATCAGAGTGAGGATAACAATCTATAGTTCGTTATTCTGCATTTCGCTGAAATTTCTGCTATTAAATACTCTAAGGACAATGAAGAAATTAATAAGCAATGTTCTCAAAAGATGAAAAAGATAACCTGTAGAGTATATAAGAAATGGAAAACTGGTATAATGGACAATTCTTCTATCCCTTCTAGATCAAAAGAAATGACTGATGACTTTGAAATGAGACCAAACTTTGAGAATATAGGGCACAGATGAGAACATATCTTAGTCTGTGTCTCTCAAATTCCACTTGTTTGATCTGAAATTGGGTATCACTCACTTTTAGATTAAGCTCCCATCATGGTTGATGAATGATTTTAATATATTTTTAACTTTTTTGAGGCTATCCATTGGATAATTTAGTTCTACCCATTGATCCTCAGGTATCAGATTACCAAGACAGGGAGTGCATAATGCAAAGAATGTTGAAGTAACATAGCCCACTTCTTCACTCCTTAATCTCAAAGGATGCCACACTAATTGTATTGCCGTGGACACACTGTTGTTAGTCTGGGCATAGAAAGCTGTTTGATGAGCAGCCATTGGTACTTCCTCCTTACCCCAGAGTCAAGCCAAATCAAGAGTCTCTGAGTTACAATATGTTTGAATGGTCCAGAGTTGTACAATCTTGAAGGTCTGTGAAAAGGTAAGTTTTACAAAGACGTGTAAGTCTTCCATTGTTTATATTTTTCCCCAGAGATAAATTTTTGAATAAAGACACTCACAATTCAAGCCCTCTTTAATTCATTTTATGTAAGTTAGAAAAAAATTCCAAGATTATATTAAAATACTACAATGTTTTTGTCTCTGGTCAGGGCTTTTCAAGGATTTACTGGCTAAAAGTGTACATGCTTTTGTTTGGGCATTTTTTCATAATAATCCTCTGATGTCAAAGTCTTTTGTTTATTTTACTCAATGAGAGCTGGCTATTCTTTTCAATTGCTTAAAATGAGGATGGAAATTAATCTTAGCACTTCATTGTCTTAGCATAAAGCTGAACTCTGGAAGCTGAGAAAATGTTTTATGTTAAAAAAGCAAAATGTTCTAGAAATTTAAATAGTTTTAACAGCTAATTTCATTGATAGAATTACACAGTTATATACCGATAAACTTTTTTTGCAGATGAGTTTTTCTAAAGTAATAATTAATAGTATCAATTTGGGAAGCTGCTCAGTTTCACAAGGTGGACTTTCTCCACGAATATTAATCATTCATAAGTGACGTACTAAATGGTCACATTAAGCTAGAGAAGAAATTACCTAATTTTACCCCATGATAAAAGGATAGGTTTTAAGATGATCATTACTGTAAAGAATAAGCATTAGTGAATCAGTTCAAATTTTGCATTTAGGTTTGATTTAATTATTTGATTTAAACCCTATTTGGGAAGCAAAATAAAAATCAAATTATGTAGTAGAATCATTTGTCTAACACACTGGATATCTTATTGTGTGGTCTCTGAATTTTTTTTAATATAACAAAAAATTAATAGCCTTTGAATCAGAAAAAAATATCATTTTCACCTTGACATTCAAATCTTTTCCCTCTGGACTTATTCTCTGGCTTCTAATTAAATCTTATGTTGATCAGAGAGAGATGAATTATTTTCAGCACCAGAAATCCCTGGGTTGTCAAGATCATTCCAAAGATAGAATAGAGAATTAGCTAGAACAGAGCACCATTAGGTACTCAGAAATATGAAGGTAAAGGAGAATTGTGAAAACGCGTAAGGAAAGAGAATATGGAAGTAAAATAAAACAAGGTAGGTCAATTACTATAGGTGTTAGAGATAGTTATATGCCAGGTAAGAATAAGATGAATCTTCACAATTTCATAAATGAGTTATTTAATATCCAATAAGTATTTTTCCTATTAGATGATATTAATTAATTACATGTGACAAATCCATATATGTACATGTAACCAGGTCACCACACGGTGCAGTTGGAAAATCTGACAGAAATCTGTAAACCAGCTATAATGCAAAATAAATAAAAAAAATTAAAAAAATAAAACAGCTATTGCAATTTTTTGTATTTAAAATGTATTTAAAAAGGAATATTATTTTAATAACTGTAACATCTGACATGATTGAAAACTGTACATATGGGCTAAATAGAAGTCCTGCTTTTGGACATTTATTGTTTAGTCATAAACTATGCAAATAAAAAGCTTACTGTTCATAAAACTGCATAATAAAGAGCAAGCAATAACATCAATTTGTGAACTCAGGGATTGCTCCTTTTGAAAGATTTAAAAGAGAGAAAGAAGGCAACTCTTTAATCAAAAAAGAATTGCATGGGTAAGCCTGACATAAAGGAAATCTATTTTTAAAGGCTCCTTCGAGATCACAAAACTGCAATATGTTGTAAGAGACACATTGCATCTGAAATCTCTTTACTACAGGAGCTAATTTACAAAGCCTCTCTGTACTCATAGGAACTGTAAGTAGGTGTATGTGGGATCAATTCTTTGTTTATGACCACATGCAATCTAAATAAAGAAAATCACTGCTGTACAATACTTGTTACTACTATGATAAACTTAAGTATCTACTTAGACTATTATATTTTCTTTTCTTTCTTAAATAACAATCTTCCTGGTGAAGGGTAAAAAAATCAATAGTCAAAATGAGGCATAAAGAAGCATGATATACAATAATAAAGTACCATGATTTTGTCTCTTGATTAAATAAAGAGACTAATATATGGTGCAGAGATCTCAAAGAACTGCAGAAAAGTTCACTGCATGAACTTAAAGATTGTGGGGGATTATTAAGACATTTAATATTTTCCAAGTTAAAAAGTAAAATAAAAAATAGCATTGTTTTAGCTTAAATATTTTAATAGTACAGTAAGACTATTTTTTTTAGTATGCCATATTATAAAAATACATACTGCACAGAATTGTATACAGTTAAAATAACTGCTTTCATTCACCTAGTTGCTATTCTATTTCACAGAGAAAGCAACTTTTATCATTTTCTGTGTGCCTTTTATCCAGATATTTGTGTGCATGCATGCACACATGAATATCCCAGAAAAGATGATTTAAAAGGAGCAAATTATGATGGAAAATTCAAGAAACATGGATAACATTACCATGTCAGAGGAAAAAAAAAGCCTGAGTGAAATAAAACTATCCCTATATTAAAGATAATTTGGGTTATTAAAAGACTCATTTACAAACGTCAAAAAAATATGTACAATGTGTAAGGGATTGGACAAAATTTAATTCTTATATCAAAGTTGATTTTTTAAAGTAGTTATTGAAAGCAAACGATGCACATTCTATTTTTTACATACAATGACATAAAATATCAAAAGTCTCTGCAGACTAGGTATTGTTAATCCTAATTTACCGATGATGAAACTGAGTCTTAGAAGATGTGATGACTTTGTCAAGTTTGTGTACTTAGTGATGGCAAAGCCAAATTTGGGTTCAATTTGTCTAATTTCTAAACCCATATCATATTTTTCCAATAAAATGTTTTCCTTTTAATTTTGAGATAGATAATTAGAAAAATATTAAAAATTACTAAATTAGGTCAAGGGTTAATAACATGTAAGAAAGCTGCCTTAGCTGACCTTAGGTTGAGAAGAATCAAGTTCACAGAATGCTAATGTTAAAATCACACTTTCCATTTCATTTTAAATAGCAAAGTAATTTCTATCATTGGTATATTTAGTCCCCCTCTTCTTCCCAGACATCTACAGAGCAGTTTTTCAGCTTAAATTTTACCTTATTGGACTAACTTAAAAATTAGAGCCCACATAACAGAGACTTTAAAATATTTATATAAAACAAGTGCTTATGAAGGTTAACAGAAATTTGCTAAAACTAGAAGAAATGTAAAATAGATTGATGCATATTAAACTGTACTTTTGTGCACATGTTGAGAACTCAGGTTGATCCCCCTGAGATTCTCTCTCTAAAAATATCCAGAGAGGAAGGATCAAGATGGTGGAGGAGTAAGATGTAGTGCTCAACTTCTCCCACAAATGCATAAGAAAAAAAAATCTACATGTAGAATGATCACATAGAACACCTACTGAATGCTGGCAGAAAATATTAAACATCCAAAAATGGCAAGAAACCCTCCACATAACTGGGTAGAACAAAAGGAAAAAAAGAGAGAGAGGGAGAGAGATAAGGCATCAGGACAGAACTAGCACTCCTGAGAGGGAGCTGTGAAAGAGGAAAGGAACCCATACCCTGGGAAGCCACCTAACTGATGGGGAGATCAGCCAAGATGTAGGGAACTCAAGGTCTCAGAGAAAAGCACAGCAGCTGGACTGAGGAGCGCAAAGCAGAGAGTTGCACAGACCATCAGTACTACTGTCCCCAGTCATCACAGCCTGAGATACTTGGGCAGGGCCTGGATCCAGAGGTCAGTTCTGAGGAGAGAACTAGGGTTGACTGTGTGGATACAGCCCGAGGGGCTAGGGAGTGGGAAGCCAAGGGCTGGGGAGTAGAGCACCACAGCCAAGGGAACCCAAGAGGAGATCTGGGCCTGCAGGAGAAGTAAGGTGCCATTGCTAGAGAGGGCAAGAGGAGGAGGGGCATACCACTACTGGAATATCATGCCCTGTGCACATGGACTCTCGAGATGGTGGTGAACCTCTGGTGCAGGCTACAGGTGGCAAGGCACTACCTGCATTTGCTACAGGCAATGGGACAACTCTTGTGCAGACTATGGGTGGCCAGGTACCTCTTGCTTGGAATAAGGGCAGTGGGGGGCTAAGAACAACGTGGCACCTCTTGCATGCTCTACAGGCAGCAGGGGAAAACCTCAGCAATCATCCCAGATACCAGAGTTGGGCATGGCCCACCACCACTAGGGGCCTGTGAACAGGCACCCCCTGTGGCCCCAGTCACTTCTGAGGTCGGCACACAGGATGGTACTGCAACTGAGCACCACCCGTTGTTGTTCTCACTCCCCGGGGAATGCACACACCCTGGTGCTGCCACTGCCAACCAAATGCACCAGGTGCTGCCTACCCCTGCCTGACGATCACTGTCACTTCCCAAGGCCCTGCAACTAGGAGAAGGCTGTGTCACCTTGCCATGGGTTCTTGCCACTGTCGAGGGCCCAGGAAACAGGCACTGGTTATTAACCCTGCACATTGCCTTCATCTTCCTGGAAGCATGTGCAGCACCCTAAAAATAAATAGTAAGCCCTCACAAAATACCTAGGGGTGCTCACACATATAAATAGCCCTCCAAGATTAGAGTGGATGTTTTCCCTAAACTCATAGAATAAGAAAAATACAAGCAAAATGAAGAAACTCAGGAAGTATTCCCAGTTAAAAGAACAGAAAAATTCATCCAAAGGAGCAAAAAACGAAAAAAGACCTCTGCAGTCTAACAAGCACAAGTTCAAAAAAAGAAGACAGTGAAAAATACTGAAGGAATTAAGAGTGAATATGAGGGAATTAAGAGTGCATATAAACAGTAATGCAGATTATTTTGGAAAGGAACTAGAAAATCTAAGGAGGAACATAGAAATATTAGAAAATTCATTTGCAGCTATGCAGGCTGAGTTAAAGGCACTAAAGAACAGAATGAATAATGTGAAGGAAGGAGTTAGTGACCTGGAGGACAAAATAATGGAAATCACCCTATCAGGACAGTAGACAGAAAACCAAATGAAAAAACATAAAGGCAATCTAAGAGATCTATAGTATAATAAAAGCAGACCAATCTAAGAACAATAAGGATTCCAGAGGAGAAGAAAAATAAAAGGCGATTGCAAATACATTTTAACAAATTAAGGCTGAAAACTTTCCAAATCTAAAGAAACTGATATCAAGATTCAGGAAGCACAGAGGGCCCCAAACAAGCTGGACCCAAACAGGCCCCCACCAAGACATACATATTATAATAAAAATGGCAAAAGTTAAAGAAAGGATTCTTTCTAAAGGCAACGAGAATACAACAAAGAATTAATTATAAGGAAACCCCATAAAGCTATTATCTTATTTCTCTACAGAACCACTACAGGCCAGCATAGAGTGGAAAGATATATTCAAAGTTGTAAAAGGGAAAAATTTGCAGTCTAGAATACTCTCCCCACAAGAATATCATTTAAAATAGAAGGAGAAATAAAGAATTTGTCCTAGAAACAAAAACTAAAAGTTTACAGTGATACTAACCAATTCTAAGAGAAATACTGAAAGGGCTTCTCTAAATAAAAAAGAAGTAAGAAGAAACAGGATGGAGGAAATCACAATTGGAAAGAAATCACGTAATATAAGACAGTATATAGATCTAAAAGAAAAAAAATTAAAACAACAATAAACACAAGGAATAGGAAAAGGACAAACAAGAAGATATAAAAAAAGGACTTAAAAAAACATAAAATGTGGGGAAGGAAAGTAAGAAAATTTAGAATTTTTTAGAGTGTGTTTGAGCCTATATGACTATCAAGACTGAAGCAAGTGGACACAGTAAGGGTTTAACATACTTGGAAAACAGGGCAGCCACAAATCAAAACCAAACATTACATTTACAAAACCAAAAAAGAGGACAAAGCATAAAATAAAAGGAAAGTATCCAACCAAAGAAAGCAACTAAGGAGGAATACAGAATCAAATGGAAAAAAAAGGTTTAAAATGGGAATAAATACCTATTTTTCAATAATTACCTTAAATGTAATTGACTGAGTGCTCCAATCAAGACAGAGAGTGGCAGATTTGATTAAAAAAGAACCTACAATATACTGCCTACAAGAGACTTGCCTTAGGGCAAAAGACACATAAATTGAAAGTGAGGGGATGGGAAAAGATATTTCATACAAATGGAAAAGACAGGAAAGTGGGAGCTGCCATGCTCATATAAGACAAAATAGACTTTTTTAAAAAGGCCATAAAGAAAGACAAAGAAGGAAACTAATGATAAAAGGATCGATTCAAGAAGAGGATATTTACACTTATCAATATATATGCTGCTAATATAGGAGCACCCAAATACAAACAACAGATACTAACAGACAAAAATGGAGAAATAGATGGGAATATAACAACAGTAGGAGACTTTAACACCCCAACTCACATCAATAGATAGATCCTCTAGATCTAAAATCAGTAAGGCAACAGAGATTCTAGATGACACAATAGGAAAGTTAGATTTAATTGTCATTTTTAGGACATTGCATTCCAAAAAATCAGAATATACACTTTTTTCTAGTACACATGGAACATTCTCAAGGACTGATGACCACATCCTGGGGCACAAAACTAACTTTGACCAATTTAAGTGTACAGAAATTATTTCAAGTATCTTCTCTGACCACAATGGCATGAAACTAGAAACCAACAACAGGAAAATAAATGAGAAAAAAAATGTCTACATGGAGAATAAACAGCATGCTACTAAAAAAAAATTAATGGGTCAATGAGGAAATCGAAAGGGAAATAAAAAATACCTCAAGACAAAATGATAATGAAAACACAATGATTCAAAATCCATGGGATGCTGCAAGAGCAGTTCTTAGAAGGAAGTTCAAGGTGAAACAGGCCTTCCTCAGGAAAGAAAAAATTTCAAATCAACAACTTAACCTACTATCTCTAAGAATAAGAAAAAGAAGAAAAAGCAAAACCTAAAGTCAGCAGAAGGAAGGAAATCCTAAAAATGAGAGGAAATCAATAAAATAAAATAGAAAAAAATCAATAAAATCAAGAGCTGGTTCTTTGAAGGGGTAAACAAAATTGAGAAAACTCTGGCCAGACTCACCAAGAAGAGAAGAGAAAGAACTCAAGTAAACAAAATAAATGAATAAGGACAAATCTCAACAGAAGCTGCAAAAATCTAAATAAAATAAACAGAAAACTACAAAACATTTTACCCCAACAAATTTTGACAACTTATAAGAAACTGACAACTTTCTAGAGACTTACAGCCCACCAAAATCGAATCAAGAAGAAACAGATCAACTGAACAGACTGACCACTAGAAGTGAAATTGAATATGTAATAAAAACACTCCCCAGAAACAAAAGTCCAGGATCAAATGGTTTCACAGGTAAATTCTACCAAACAAAGGAGAACTTATACCCATTCTTCTTAAATTTTTCCAAAAGACTGAAGAAGAAGGAATGCTCCCAAAAACATTCTATGAAGCCACCATCAACCTAATACCAAAACCAAAGATATTACCAAAAAAGAAAATTATAGGCCAATATATTTGATGAATATAGATGCAAACATTCTCAAATCAGTGAAGCTAGTAACACACCCTCACATCATACACAAATATAAAATGAAAATGTCTTAAAGACTTAAACATAAGACAAGACACCATAAAACTGCTACAGGAGAACATAGGCAAAACAGCCTGTGACATCCAAACAGTCTGTGACATCAGCCTTAAAAATATTTTCTTAGCTCAGTCTCCCAAGGCAACAGAAATAAAAACAAACCAATGGGACCTAATCAAACTTACAAGCTTTTGCACAGCAAAGGAAACCATTAAAAAAAAGACAAACTACAAATGGGAAAAAACAGTTTCAAAGGACACAACTGACAAGGGTTTAATCTCCAAAATATACAAACAACTCAAACGTTCAACTCAACAGCAAAAAAGAAAACAAAAAAACAAAAAACAACAACAACAACAAAAAAAAGCACACAACAACCCAACTGAAAAATGGGCAGAAGACCTGAATAGACATTTCTGCAAAGAAGATATACAGATGGATACAGAGGGCCAACATGCACGTGAAAAAAATGCTGAACATCACTAATTACTAGAGAATGCAAATCAAAACTACAATAAGGTACCACTTCACACCAGTCAGAATGGCCATCATTAGTAAGTCTTCAAATAAATGTTGGAGAGGGTGTGGAGAAAAGGGAACCTTCCTACACTGATCGGTGGGAATGTAAATTGGTACAACTGATTGGGAAATCAGTATAGTGGTACCTCAGAAAACTAAACATAGAACTACCATACGACCCAGCAATCCCACTCCTGGGCATACATCGGGACAGAATTTTCACTGAAAAAGATATATGCACCCCTATGTTGATTGCAGCACTATTCCCAGTAGCCAAGACATGGAAGCAACCTAAATGTCCATCGACACATGAATGAACTAAGAAGATGTGGCGTATGTACAACAATGGAATACTACTCAACCATAAAAAGAACAAAATAATGCCACCACAGCAACGTGGTTGGAACTAAAGATTCTCATACTAAATGAAATTAGTTGGAAACAGAAATACAAATACCATACGGTATTGCTTATATCTTGAATCTAATATATGGCAAAAATGAACCTACCTACAGAAAAAAGCAAGCTCATGGGACATGGAGAACAGACTTGGGGTTGCCAAGGGGGAGGAGCAGGGAGATGGATGGACTGGGATTTTGGGGTTAAAAACTATTACGTTTAAAATGGATGAGCAATGAAGTTCTACTGTATAGTACAGGGAACAGCATCCAATCTCTTGGGTAGACCATTATGGAAGATTATAATACAATATACACACATATATATGTTTGCCTCGGTCTACATATATTTGCCCTTAATACAGGACCACTTTCCTGGTCACTTAGCTGTACAGAAGATATTGGCACAACACTGTAAGTCAACTATAATAAAATAAATATATTTTTAAAAAGCTTCCTCACAAGAAATACTTGGGTTCTGCAAGCTTAGGTTTCCTCTCCTGTAATGCTACCCAGTACCTATGCAAAAACCAACTGGTCCTCTTCTTCCTGACCTGTGACAATTGAAGCTCAGAGAACCAAAACAGAAATTAGACTTTGTCTACAGCTATAAGAAATAAGCTGTCATTAGTCTCTGATCTAGGAATCCTGTGTCTTGTATGAGCATTTATAAAACTGTGGTATGAGCATTTATATAAAACCGTGGTAGACTAACTTCTTACCTTGAAGGAAAGTAAAAACTCAGATTTTTCTCAATTTTTGAAAAATCAATTTTTCTTAAAAGATTCCTATGAAATATTTTCCAACCCCATCATTTCCTGTGGTTTCTTAACATATGTTATATGATAGAGACTATCATGATTTAAGGTCAGGAAATTATAATGCTACTCCTAAATAATTTATGAACATATGTACCGAAAATATTAAAGTTGAGTAGTCATCAATATACTTTGAATTGGGGCTTTTAAAAGATTAATTTCAGTGATCAAAGACAGACATTGTAACTTCTGTTTTAATGCAGTTTTCATGGGAAAATAATTATCTCCATAAAATACTTCAAGTAATTCTTTTTTGTGGAATATTTTCAAAACAATTTCTCAATATGATGTACACAGAAGACTTGAAAATACCAAAACACAGAAAAACTTGCCTAATAAATTAAATTTCGTTCCTAAAACTTTCCATGGAAATGTCAAAGAACTACTAAGTGCTTTAAGAAAGTCTTAACTTTACATTATGTTAAAAGTTCTCAGCTACTTAGCATCACATGACCGATAATTCACACTTCTACTGTAACCTGCTGCTTGAAAAAAAAAAAAAACAAAGTTGCTCTTCAGTCCCTTAATAATTAGCTCCTGTTGTCAAAGCTTCAGTTACAATTTGAAAAAAAATCCTAAATGTCAAGAACCATGTGGTCTGATGAATATGGATGACATTTAAGAAGAAAAGTAGGTAGTGTCTACAAAAGAAGAAAAAGATAAGTGTCTTGTGCTGCACTTATTATTAAAATACCTTATATCTCATTTGCATAATTATTTGCTCTTCAATATCAATGACACCTTCTGTTTATAATGAATAGTGCAATCCCGTATTTCCCTTCCTTCAATACTAACAAGTCTGTAAGTATACCTAGAAAAAGGCTATTGAAAAGGAAAATTAGAGTATATACAAGAAATTCTGTTTATTGTTTGGAGTTAGATGCACAGAACTCCTCAAATTATGGGTTTTTCCCCTATATTTACTAATTGAGTTTTTGAGACTACATTAATGCATATTCATTAATTACTGCACTCTATAATTCAGACCTGCCATTTGGGTAAGCAGCCACTTCAGACCAAATCAAAAGCTCACTAACGTTTGGGATATATTTTGCTAAACTGAGTGATAAACAGCAGGCAGAGCTCCTGTGTAAAACAACTTGAGAGAAACAGTTGTGAAGTTTTAAAATAGCACAGAATTTAACAACTTAGTTCTCAAAAGATATTCACCAATTCCACTTTGTGCTCCATGTTGGTCTGTTGTTTGACACCAGTTTCTCTCTCTATTGGTCTCACTACCTCTTATTAGGAAGTTACATAAAGCTTTCAGTTGTACAAATAAAAATTGTTTAGTTAGTCATAGATATAAAACAAAGTTTTTCAAGGCTTAACATAGTGAAGGAACATACAAGTTTAATTAATATAGACTCATAGTTATGACCTATAAATTTGTGGGAAGTGGAGAGGGTAGAATGTTAGGGACTGGAGTGTGTCCCCAAAAAACACATACGTTGAAAGATCTTATTTCCAGTGTGACTATATTTAGAGATGGGGCCTTTAAAGGGTAATTAAGGTTAAAATGTGGTCATAAGCGTAGGACCCCAATCAAATATGACTGGTGTACTTATAAGAGGAGAAAAATATACAGGGCCGCTCACAGACATAGAGGAAAGTCTACACAAGGAGAGCAAAAAGGCAGCCAGTTGCAGGCCAAGGTGAGAGACCTCAGGAGAAAACTTGATCTTGAATAGCTAGCTTTCAAAACTATGCAACACTAATTTTCTGTTGTTTAAGCAACCAGCCTATGATGTTTTGTTATGGCAGACCTAGCAAACCAATACTTTCCTTTTGCCTCTTTGAAATCTCTTCCCAGCTTTTCCTTATGTCACTATAGATTAGTTTGAATTGTACAGAATTTTATATAAATGAAATCATACAGATAGTTTTTATTTAAATTCCTTCACTGAATATAAACATTTTTTAATTGCTCAATGAATTTTATTACATTTATAGTTGTACAATGATCATCACAACCCGATTTCACTGAATATAATCATTTTTAGATTCATTCATTTTCTAGCTTTGATCAATATTTCATTCCTTTTTACTGTCAACTATTAATTTATTGCATTTTTGAATCATAGTTAATTTAACTGCCTTTAGGTGGATATTTGAGCACCTACTAGCTTTTGGCTATTGCAAATAAGGCTGCTGTGAATTCTTACATACAGTCTTTGTGGAACTGGATAAATACCTACAAGATAAATTGCTAGACCCTAGGTCAGAAGTATGTTTAATTTTTTAAAAAGCTGCCCAACTGGCTTCCAAAATGGTTGAAATTTAAAAAGTGATACTATTTATAACATCAAAAATGTGAATACCAAAGAATATATCTCATAAGATATGAAAAATCTGAAAATGCTAAAAGATTGCTGAGGGAAATAAAAGATATTAACAGAGGGATATACATTTTATGTTGGTTGGAAGACTGAGGTTTTTAAGCTACAAGTTATCACCAAATTGATGAATTTTACACATTCTAATCAAGACTGAAGGGTAATTTTGTAAGATAGGCAAGTCAATTCTAAAAATTGCACACAAATGCAAAGAAACCAGAATAGCAAATAAGTTTGAAATAATTAGAAAACTAATATTACATAACCTCTTATAAAACTACAGTAAACAAGACAATGTGTAAGGATAGAACAGAGGAGCAACGGAACAAAATTCAGAGTCAGAAAGAGTCCCAAATATATGTGAAACACTGTCGTCAACAAAGGTGCAAAAGCAATTCATTGGGAAGCAGAAAGATGTTTCAATAATTATGTTAAAACAATTTGATATATGTATAAAAAAATGAAGTTTTTAAAAAATTTATTACAGTTGATTTACAATGTTGTGCCAATTTCTCCTGTACAGCAAAATGACCAAGAAGACACATTCTTTTTCTCACATTATCCTCCATGATGATCCATCAAAAGTGATTAGATATAGTTCCCTGTGCTATACAGCAGGATCTCATTGCTTATCTATTCCGAATGTTATAGTTTGCATCTACTAACGCCAAACTCCCAGTCCATCCAGCTTTCTGTTCCTCCCCCTTGGCAACCCCAAGTCTGTTCTCCAGGTCCCATGAGCTTGTTTTTTTCTGTAGATAGGTTCATTTTTGCCATATATTAGATTCTAGATATAAGCAATATCGTATGGTATTTGTATTTCTCTTTCTGACTTATTTCATTTAGTATGAGCATTTATTTCCAACCATGTTGCTGCAGTGGCATAATACTGTTCTTTTTATGGTTGAGTAGTATTCCATTGTTGTACATACACTACATTTTCTTAGCTCATTCATGTGTTGATGGATATTTAGGTTGCTTCCATGTCTTGGCTACTGGGAATAGTGCTGCAATCAGCATAGGGGTGCATATATCTTTTTCAGTGAAAATTTTGTCCCGATGTATGCCCAGGAGTGGGATTGCTGGGTCATGTGGTAGTTCTATGTTTAGTTTTCTGAGGTACCACTATACTGATTTCCCAATCAGTTGTACCAATTTACATTCCCACCGGTCAGTGTAGGAAGGTTCCCTTTTCTCCACACCCTCTCCAACATTTATTTGAAGACTTACTAATGATGGCCATTCTGACTGGTGTGAAGTGGTACCTTATTGTAGTTTTGATTTGCATTCTCTAGTAATTAGTGATGTTCAGCATTTTTTTCACGTGCATGTTGGCGCTCTGTATCCATCTGTATATCTTCTTTGCAGAAATGTCTATTCAGGTCTTCTGCCCATTTTTCAAGATTAAACCCTTGTCAGTTGTGTCCTTTGAAACTATTTTTCCCATTTGTAGTTTGTCTTTTTTTTTTTTTAATGGTTTCCTTTGCTGTGCAAAAGCTTGTAAGTTTGATTAGGTCCAATTGGTTTGTTTTTATTTCTGTTGCCTTGGGAGACTGACTTAAGAAAATATTAAACAAAAATTTTTTTTTTATCTTTTTGTCTTATAGAGCCATAACCGTGGCACATGGAGGTTCCCAGGCTAGGGGTCCATTCAGAGCTGTAGCAGCCGGCCCATGCCAGAATCACAGCAAGGCAGGATGTGATCTGCGTCTGCAACCCACACCACAGCTCAAGGCAACGCCAGATCCTTATCCCACTGAGTGAGGCCCGGGATCAAACCCACATCCTAATGGATGTTAGGTTTGTTAATCGCTGAGCCACGATGGGAACTTCTAAGAAAACATTTTTAAGGTTGATATCACAGACTGCTTTGCCTATGTTCTCCTGTAGCAGTTTCATGGTATCTTATGTTTAAGTCTTCAAGACATTTTGAGTTTGTTTTTGTGCATGGTGTGAGGGTGTGTTCGAGTTTCACTGATTTACCTACAGCTCTACAGTTTTCCCAGCACCACTTGCTGAAGACACTTTCTTTTTCCCATTTTATATTCTTGCCTCCTTTGTTGAAGATTAGTTGATTATAGGGGTCTGGGTTTATTTCTGGGTTCTCTATTCTGTTCCTTTAGTCTGTATGTCTGTTTTTGAATCAGTACCACACTGTCTTGATTAGTGTAGCTTTACAATACTGCCTGAAGTCTGGGAGGGTTATGCCTTTTGTCCCCCCACCCCACCCCCACCTCAGGATTTCTTTGGCAATTCTGGGTCTTTTATGGTTCCATATAAATATTTGGATTGTTTGTTCTAGTTCTGTGAAAATGTCTTGAGTAATTTGACAGGGATTGCTCTGAATTTGTAGATTGCTTTGTGTGATGTGGCCATTTTAACTATGCAAAAAATGAAGTTTAATCCACACCGTGCGACACGTAAAGTTAATTAACTCAAAGTAAAGCATAGACCTAAATGTAAAATCACAAATAAATATGGGAGAAAAACTTTGTGACTTTTGAACTATGCAAACACTTTTCTCTGAAAATTCAATTAAAATCATTTTTGAGGTCCATGAAATTTCCCCTCAACAGAGCAAAAAATGAAATGAAATCGAATTCTTATGATCTGAAGTATCTGTAAAAATAACGGTCCTAAAATTAAATCAGATGTTTAATTTCTATTTGGAGACATTATTTTGCTTAAGTATCCCTAATATCTTAGTATGAGTTATGCAAAAATAAAAATAGATCTTATTTTCTTTACTCTTTACAGCTCTTTACCACTCTGATCTCATGGGCCTTATAGTAGTCCTGTGAGGACAGTGCTGTTATTTTCAAAATATGAGGACAGATGTACAGTTATTGAGTGATTTGCTCAAGATCACTTAGCTAGCAAAACAAAAATTGCAATTCAAACCAAATTTTGATGACTCCATTGATTCCAGAACTTCCAATCTATCACTGTTCTACTCGTGATATTTTTATTTTTACCTGCTATTTTTCACTGTCTAATAAATTGGTATTAGTCTATGTACTTCTTCCTATAGAAGTTGATTTTTGTAAAGGGTAGGTAGCAACTTAAATGCTAGGTTTGCACTCACTTTTGCTTGCCTAGAAGAAAATAAAGTATATGAAAATTTCATCTCCATACAATCTCTACTGCTGAATAGTTTTGGCTCTGTATTCTCAATTATATTGTTTGACATTGAGAGATTTTGAACTTAAAGGAAAATTCACAAGTATCCAAGTATAATGCCCTACTAATTTAAATATTTAAATATTAAATATTAAATATTTAATTTTTTTTCCATGAGAAAGTACTCTATTTCATTCTCTTTCTCTCCAATGTACAGAGAACATTTTACTAAAAATTCATGGCTCCTTTATCAAATAGAAAATCCGGTAAGGTAAAATATTTAAATCATTTAAATCTAATCAATATTACTTATCTTGTATCCAGTACAATAGGTCTGTAGATGGTGCTTCAGGAGGTCAAACAATTATCTGAGAGAAAATTCCTTCCATGGAATATTATAGTGAATAGGAAAAATAAGTATATAAAATAAAACAAATTAAGGCAGTATATATTACATAATATGGAAGAAAAGTCAGGGTGATTCAGAGATATCAGAGTCAATATACTATTGCATGGTCTAGGAATTCTTTGTGGAGAAGTAGGATTTGATCCAGGTTATAAAATAAATGGTAATTCTTAGGAATGGCATATGAAGGCAGAGCTTACTAACACTGATTTTTTAATATTGACAGATTATATCTATTTCGGCTGACTAATCTGTTGGTAATAAGTTGTATGCCAATTCAAATAAAGAAGGTAAGAAGATTGCAGAAACAAGAGGGAAAATAGCAATTGTAATGTGTTAAGCAGTAAATCCTACCACCATATTCTTCTTGTTATAGTTATTCAAACAAAGACAATTATTTAAATTTCATGTTGCAAAGGAGAGAACAGGTCATTTCAGGCAAAAGGAAGTCAGCAAGGCATTTCATCAATTCCTTCTTTATAGCTCTCTAGGCTCTCATCTCCTCTTGTCTGGATTATTGCAATAGCCATCTCAACAGCCTTCCAGCTCATAAGATCTCCTGGCTTCTAATCCATTCCATTCACAACCACTGTGCTAATTTCTCCCAAACATCCAATTTTTGATGCCAATCTTTGATCAAATGACCTAAGGCATCAACTTTAGAAAATGTTACTATAGTTTGAGCAATATTAAAAGCTGTTCCTCAACAAAAGTTTTGCAGTTAAATACATTTGGAAAACATTGTTTAAAAAAGCTACATGTTTGTGTGGAATTTCAGATTTTAATTGCCAATATATGAAATTAATCTTCAAAGAGAGAATAAGAAAGGGCGTAGGATGCATTGATTTTGGAACATCCAGCTGGGGAAAGATGACATAAAATAAAGACAGTGTGGTAAATATCTCACAGTGTATAAATTTTATCAAATCATTTAATGATACACCTTAAATATGTAACATTTTAAATTTTAACTATATTTCAAAGACGGAGAAAAAAAGAAATTCATAAAGAACCCACAAAAAACCAAAGTTGGATGGTATAAGGTCAATACTAAAACATATTTTATTTCTATATAGTAGTAACATTTGATTTAAATTTCAAGACTAATAGTAAAATACAATAGCATTAATATAAAATTTGAACAATATACTGGATTTTTATAGTGAAAGTAAAACACATTGCTGAGAGAAATCTATAAGCATATTAAAAAAATTCAGAGATATACCATAATCATGGATTGAAAGACTCATTGTCACTGAGAGTTCAATTCTCCACAATTTGACCTACAATTCAACACAATCCCAATAAAACTCTCAAAAAGTTTCTTGGGCATATTAATAGACAGGATGAATATAAAATTTATATGTAAATGTGAGTTTTCCAGAGCGGAGAAACAATCTTACAAAAGAAAAGCCAAGTTGAAGGAATTTCACTGCCAGATTTCAAGACTTACTATTAAACTAAAATAATCTAGACGGTGTAGTATTGGTGCAAAAATAGATATATAGAACAGTGGAATAGAATGGAGAGTCTAGAAAAAGATCCACCTATCTATTGTCAACTGGTTTTTGACAAGGAGTAAAGGCAATATTCAGTGGCAAAAGAAAAGTCATTTCAAAAAAAATTGTGCTGAAACAACTGATTTTCTACATACAAAATAATGAATCTGGACCCTTTCTTCACACAATATTTTAGTTGAAATAAATCATAGCTCTAAATATAAGAGCTAATATTATAAAGCTTCTCTAGGAAACACTGGAGAAAAATTGTGATTTTTATATTAGGAAGAAATTTCTTAGGAAAAAAAACTAACATATGAATCATAAAACAATTGATAAATGAATTACAGAATTCTCTTCAAAACCAGTTAAGGCCATGAAAAGTTAAGCCGCAGACCAAAAAATACTAACAAACAGCTGACGAAGAACTTGAATCCAAAATATATAAATGATTTCCACAACTCAATAATAAAAAATATACACATCCCTATTAAAAATTTTAAACAGATGAAACATTTGAGTGGAAACTTCAAAGAAGATTTATTAATACTAAGTAACCACAAGAAACAAGTGCTCAAGATCCTTAGTCATCAGTGAAGCACAAATTTAAAAACATGATGTGATACAACAGAATACCCACTTGAATCACTAAAATTAAAGATTGGCCATAATAAGTGTTTGTGAAAATGTACAACAACTAGAACTCTCAGACACTGCTGGTGATAACAGAGTCTTACAAGAGTAAACATACAACTACCTTATGACGTACCATGTCTATACGTACTTCTAGGTATTTATGGTAAAGAAATTAAAGTTTATTTACCCATGAAGACTTGTTTGGTACACAAATGTTCATGGGGGACTTTTTTGAGATTCTTTATTAAAAGCTAAAAACAACCAAAAGGTGAATCAAATTGTGTTCCA
This sequence comes from Catagonus wagneri, assembly GCA_004024745.2. Taxonomy (NCBI): domain Eukaryota; kingdom Metazoa; phylum Chordata; class Mammalia; order Artiodactyla; family Tayassuidae; genus Catagonus; species Catagonus wagneri. The sequence goes on along the minus strand of PVHT021183617.1, from coordinate 16,978,801 downwards.
CTGTGTAATTATACCACTACTCAGTAATACCAGAAACTATTGATTCATATAGCAAGAGGAGAGATTCTTAAAACATTTTAAGGATGACACCCACATTCTCTTCTCCATCATACATTATACAATTATATGACTGCATAATGGGATCGTCTGGTGGAGCTAGTCATCATCCTAATTGTATAAGGTATATTTTCATTTATGTAAAATTTTAGAAAATATAAATTAATATTTAATTTCAGAAGGCAGATTGGTGGTTATTTGGGGATGAGGTAGTGGACGATTTGCATTATACAAGAGCACTGGAAAACTTTAAAGAGTTCACGGAAATGTTTGTTACTTTGCTTGTGGTGATGCTTCATAGGCATATTTGTGTGTATGTGTTGCATATATGTGTATGTATACGTATATATGTGTATTACAATTTATCATACTGCAAAATGTACAATTTACTGGATATCAACTGTACCTCAATAACACTTTAACTATAGAAGGGAATAAAAATATTCCTTAACTTGGAATTTACTGCACTCTGCAATCTGACCAGACTCTGAAAATAACTCAAATAACAGTCTCTGAAAGTACTCAAATGGTCCGAACTTGTTGAACTGAGGTCTGAAGTTGGCCTGGCTAATTACTTATCCTTCTTTGGAATTTTATTCAGTTTTTGCCCTCTGGATCTGTTCCCCCACCCCGCCCACAGTTTATTTCATCAAGATAAATCTTGATGCAAAAGTTTCCTAGAATGTGATCTAAATATGTACTGATTTGGTGTTTTGATGATTTCAGGAATTATTATTTCATTATGTCTTTGAAAGTATATTCTTTTACTTATCTAGGGGTTGAGTCTTCACCATCTGGTCCTCCATGTTGACTGCATTACCATCTGTCTTGACCAAGATAACCTTAACCTTTCTCTCAGACTGACTAAACTTTGGATAGGTTTCTTCCTTCCTGACCACCCTCTCAGCTGCCTTACAAAAATCCAGATGGCTTAACCACAGAGGTCTGGTTTCTCTCCTCCATTTATTTAGAGCACTTACTTTAGAGAACTTTATTATAAATTCTTTCTCTGTTCCTTTGTGATTTAAATCTCTTTAGAAGCTTCTGGCTGATTTTACAACCTAAGACTGTTTTTCTCAACGCCTTGGGAGTTATCTCTCTGAAATGGGATCAACAAGGGAGAGAGTATCTCTCTATTTCTGTGGAAAGGTAGAAGTTTACTGTGCCTTGCTCAAGTTGTAAGACTATCTTTGGTGATGAAAGTATGAGAAGACAGTCTATGGTACCCCATACTTAACCCGTAAAAACTCTGCCTCTTCTATCAGCAGAGCCCAATTTAGACTGCACTTCCATATGTTTCCCCTATTGAAATAGCCTTGAATAAAGTCTCCATCTATTTAACTGTCTGGCAAAATTTTTACACTGCCATGTTAATTTCCCTTTCCCTCAGAATATACATATATCCCTTAAGTCTGTTTGGCAAGGGATAAAATGAACACTAATAAAATTTTATTTATTTTCAATAAAAAGGATTTTGAAATTTTATTTTAAATATTCATTCTGGTAGCTTCTTCTCCAAATCTTGCTATTTTGCATGTTACCCTTTGATGTCATTACCTGAAAGGGCAAAGCAATTCTTCCCTAAATTTCCAAAATGTATTTACCTATGCTTTACATGTAGCATAGCTATCTTCTTTCATTTTGTTAAAGAACTTTTGTATTCATTTAATGTTTTTTTTCATTTTTAATTTTGGCTTCAATATAAACAGTCCCACTGAGGCCTATTTGTCATACACAGATCCTCTCTTTTCTTTCCTACCTCTTATGATGGCAGTGCTTCCATATTTGAAATTGGAAGACTCAATGCTATTGGTATTTTCCTTTTGTCCAATTATTAAGCAATTATTGGGAGAGATGGATACTAAGAGGGACAGGGCACTAGGCAGAAAACTTCCTGTCAATTTTCCTACAGATTTATTGAATTCATCTCCTACTGCCATATGTGGTCAAACAAGTATGGACCAGGCTATCTTCATTTCTAGGCTTTTAGGAGTGGATAATACCTTGGAAAAAATTCCATGTAGTGTGATTTTTCTATGACTCATAGGATATTTCTACTGAATCTGTAACATGGAGTGTTTTCCTTGACCCCCAAACGTTCCCACACTATTGTTCCTTTGTTCCTCATTTGACCCAGCCATGACTACAATCTCACCCTTTCCTTTTCAATGAGATATCACAGTTATCATGTGTACTCAATCTCTTATTTATTTCCCTTCCTCTTCTGTGAAACAAGAGTGAATACACAAATATATCCCACCATTATTAACCTCCAAGCAAGAGAATTTAATAATACTCTTCAGAATGTTCCCATCCACCTTCTAAATTCTTTGTCAAATTTAGGATTATAGGTCATAGTTGTTGCATTTTGGAGTACTTCATCTAAGTGTAAGTTGCATTTATCCAGCAGATAACATTCTATAGCTTAAGTATTGCTTTGTTGCCTCTGTTTAGTTTCAATGCAGTTTACATCTGAATTGAGGTTGTTTTTCTTCTATGGAAGAGTTTGAAAGAGATTAATGCATTGTACACTTTGCCAAATTTCTTGGAAGTCTTCCCAAATTAGCATTAAAATCACATTCAAATTTTCTCTCTGCAGCAAACAAAACATTTGATTGATTCAGATGAGACATGATTAGCACCCAATTACCTAATCTCTTTTAATAATTTCACAGGTGATAGCGTCCTAACTGGTCTCTCTGCTTCAGCCCTTCTTCCCCTCTTCAGTTTTTTTTCAGCAGAGCAGCTAGAATTATTTTGTTACAGTGAAAATCAGACCATGTCATTCCACCACTCAAAACCCTCCAATAGTTTCTATTTCATTCTGAATAAAATCTGAGGTTCATATTATGAATTATAAGGACATTCATGGTCTGGGGTCCCTTTGTATCTCTCATCTCTTACACTTTCTAATTCGCATCAATGGACACACCTTACTTTGTTATTTCACAGGGGCCATCAATTCTCCCCCTAAGTCCTTTGCATTGGCTCTACAGATCAAGATTCAACTTCTTGGCAGATTTTATTAACCATCCTATGCAAAGTTTCAATTCTATATGTTCTAAACTTCTTTCCTACCTTTTATTTCCCTTAGCATTTATAGTCTACTTATTTTATTTATCTTGCTTCTCATTTATCTTCCCCATGAAACTTTTAAGTTTCATGTGAGCAAGACTTTTTGTCTCATTTCACTGCTATATCCCTAGTGCCTAGAGCATAGTCTGGCTGTTATCAATGGAATGTTTGTGTTCCCCTAAATTCATACATTGAAGCTCTAACCCCTCAAGTAATAGTGTTAGGAAGTGGGACCTTTGGGAAGTATTTAGATGTGCTCATGAGGTTGGAACTCTCCATGATGGGATTAAGTGCTCTTATAAGAAAGAGAAGATCCCAGAGCTCGTTTCTGTCTTGGAAGGATACAGTAAGGAGGTAGCCATTTGCAAATCACATAGAGGGCTCTCATCAGATATAGACACACTCCTAACCTTGGATTTCTAGCCTCTAGAACCGTGTGAAAATAAATATCTGCAGTTTAAATCACATAGCCTATGGTATTTTGTTATGGCAGCCCCAGCTGACTAAGCGACTGGTCCATGACAGACAAGAGTTGAATGAGTACATCAATAAAGGGTCAGGGCATGAAAGGACAATCCCTGGTATCTTGGATCTGGGCATCATCTCTCCAAGCAGGAGAACTCAGCTGCCACAAACCACTAAGATGATCCATGTTATCCAAATTGGTGGTAAAAAATAAAACCAGTGATCTGAAACTATTATTAACAGTGTTCAATTTAACATGTATTCCACAGAAATACTATAGTGTATTGATTATAAAGGCAGGCTGCAGAGCCAGTATGCCTGGGTTGAGTCATTAGCTTGACCACTTAATAAACACCTTGTGCAAGTTACTTAATCTATTGTAAGTCATCTGTAAAATGGATAGAACAATAATGCCTGCCTCAAGGAATTGTTGTGACAATTACAAAACTTCATGTATCAGAGAATTCAGAATTTTGGCACATATTTAATGTTCATTAAACATAAGATATCTTTAATAGTTGTGAAGTTGATCACTTGATTTTAGATTCACAAATAAGTAACAATGTGTCCCTAAGCCAAATAGCTACCATTTTCAAAGCACTCTGGTTTTATATCACCTTTCCTGATGAGCAAACCTATAAATAAGGTCAAAATTCATTTTTACAAGGAAGAATATGATCCATTTTAACCTTCGAAAATAAAAGGCCATCAGTTTTTCCTGATCCTCCCAAATCTCTCAAAGGTCATAACTGCCTAGAGATGAAACCAGATGAAATCTGAGAACATTTGGACAGGGATTCCTAAGATAATGAAATTATGCCTATTTCTACCTTTTTTAATGAGCAACATGTACAATAAGGGAATCAGAATATTAAAACTATCAGAGGAATGTGAGATCAAACAGGTCACACTCATTTTTCTGATGAGCAAATTAATGTTTCAGTAGAGAGCTTTCATAATGGCTGTTCAATATATAGCTCTTAGAGTTGAAGCTAAATCCTATTATATTAAAAAGAAATAACTGCTAGTAGTATACTTCTATTTGCTTAGACAAAAACTAAAATTGTTTCACCCTAGGTAGACTGTTAAAAATTCAACATATAAAACAATACTCAAAAGCAAGAGAATGTGCAAACATTTGTATGCAGATGTCAAGTGACAGGAACTGAAATGCATAGTGTGTCAGCGTCTTTAGCCAACACACAAGTCCTATGAAAAGAAAATTGCTCTTACTCTTGTCGATGTTTGCCAAAAATATCTGACCTAAGAGAGTTTATTTCCTTTAAGATATTTGAAAAGAGTTCCTATCGTGGCTCAGTGGTAAACGAACCCTACTGGCATCCATGATATTACAAGTTCGATCCCTGGCCTCACTCAGTGGGTTAAGGATCTGGCACTGCCATGAACTGTGGTGTAGGTCGCAGATACAGCTCGGATTCAGCATGGCTGTGGCTCTGGCCTAGGCTGGTAGCTACAGCTCCAATTGGACCCCTTGCCTGGGAACCTCCATATGCCAAGGGTGTAGCCCTAAAAAGCAAAAAAAAAAAAAAAAAAAAAAGATATTTGAAGACTAAATAGTAAGTCATTTATAAAAGGTATCACTTTAATTTCTAATTCTTTAGAGGACCTTGAGAATACAGGGCTGATTTACAGGGGCCAGATATTTATTTATCTGTTCTTTAATGCACAAATATCATCATTTACTGCAATACTCAAATTGCTATTCAGTAGCACCTCATGCAAACACTACTGCATTTTCAAATGTCTATGTGATATTGACAAGGCTAAAGCCAGGTTAGCTTTTTAAAAAAATGTCATATTTTGTATTGAGCAGATATTAAATGTTTTTTTATATGCAGTAATAACACTCACGCATAATCCTTGATTGAAAACCAGTTCCCAAGCATCAAGTTTTCCCTTTAGCTGAGTGCATGAGGCCTATTGAGCCATTAGCTTTCACTGAGGGATAGATGAATATCAGTCCCTACAGAATAGAGAATTAGCTCTGACCTTGTAGTAAAGCTTTTTTCTGGTTTTTCTTCACAATAGGAATCCTTTAACCATGCCTTTTGCTAATGCAACCAGAGAGTAAAGTGGCAGTCAGAAGAAGTAAATGAAATCATAAAGGGGCCATGACTTTAGTGTATCACAGTAGAGTGATCTGACATGATTAATATTCAAGATAGACACTCACTGTGGGGGTCCATGGAAATTTCTCTGAGTATTATAAGTATACATGTTCTGGAGTGGAAGTAATAGCTGTCATTCATGAAAAGGTTTTTATTTTTTGTCTTTTTCTTTTTTTCCCTTTTATGTAGGGCCGCACCCGCAGCACATGGAGGTTCCCAGGCTAGGGGTCTAACAGGAGCTGTAGCCACCGGCCTTCACCACAGCCACAGCAACGCGGGATCTGAACCGCGTCTGCAACCTTCACCACAGCTCACGGCAACGCCGGATCCTTAACCCACTGAGCAAGGCCAGGGATCAAACCCGCAACCTCATGGTTCTTAGTCGGATTCGTTAACCATTGAGCCACAAAGGGAACTCCATTTTTTTATTTTTTAATGTTACCTAAAAAGATAGGTAATACCTCATAAATTATTATAGAAAAAAAAATGTTCCTTCAGTCTTCAATTTTTTTAAGAAAGTCTGTACTCATGACTTTACCACACACTTTGTTACTTAAAACAAATTTTTAAAGCAGAAATAAAAATACGTGAAGGGATGCCATATAACATTCCCTTAGAATTTAACAAACTGGCAACTCATTTAGAGAAAAAGAAATAAAATGCTTGGTTGACTGGCTGTTTTCTTGCCTGGAAAGGTTAAATCTCCTATTTCCATTTCTCTTTTTAAGGTAATTTTTTTTTTCTGAGAGCTTTCAGAACTCGTATGCCAGGATTTTACTTAGCAGCAGTTTAGGAAGATGGAGAGAGATACCAAGAATACATTAATTTTTTTAAAAAACTGGTTTGTTAGCAGAACCTCAGAATGTTTAGGACATCTATTCTAAGAACCAGGTAAGTGACAGAGGATTTGAAAGACCTTTTCTCTCACGGTAAAAATAAGAAAAATCCAGACAAAATAAAAACCTTAATTCTCTATAGGACTAGAAAAAATCATTTTCAAAGAAACCTTGATAAACTGAATTCCAAGGAGAAAGCAGCCTTCATAGGTGAGCAGAATATTATGGCAGCTTTACAGAATTCCTGGGAAATATGTATAGACTGAAAAAAAGTTCCAAAATCTTTGATCCAAGTTTCCATTTGTTTTGCGAAACAAAAGACTAAATTAAACCCAAAATAAGGAGAGAAAATTTTTTAAAAACCCATAAAATTATATCAGAGAAAAATAAATCAGTGTAAAAAAAAATCAGCTTTTGGAAAAGAAACACAAAATTGATAAAAACTCTTGTTAAAATGAACAAAAAAGGAAATATTAAATATTACTGTAGCTTCTACAGGCATACAAAGAAAAATAAGGAACTATTATGAACAATCATGTCAATAAATTTGACAGTTCAGATGTAATCAACAAATTCCTTGAAAATCTAGTGACCAACACTGATCCCAATAACAGATTTTGAGTAGACTTGTACCTATTAAATTACTTGAATTCTTTTTTTTTTTTTTTTTTGGCCACATCCACATCACATGGAAGTTACCAGGCTAGGAATCAGATCCAAACCACAGCATTGACCTACACCACAGCTGCAGCAATACTGGTTCCTTAATCCACTGCACCAGGCTGGGGATTGAACTTGCGCTACCAGAAAGACAACACTGGATTTTAACCTGCTGCACCACAGCAGGAATCCCCATGACCTGAATTATTAATTTAAAACCGTCTCTTCCCAAAAAATGCAAGGCGCAAATGACTTTACTATTGAATGCTATACATTTATGAAATTACATGGTCATTTCAATAGGTACAAAAATAGCATTTGACCAAATTCTATGCCTATCTGTGATAAAAATCCTCAACAAAGTGAGAATCTGAGGAAAATTCTTCAGTCTGATAAAGGTCAACTTGAGAAAAAAAATCTAAAATCAACATCATACTTAATGATTAATTACTTTCCTTTCTAAGGAAACTAGGAAAGCTTGTCTGTCCTATTTCTAACAATATTGTAATGGAGTTCCCATTCAGGGCAATAAAATAAGTAAAAAAAAAAACCATTAAAACAAAAATAACAAATAAGAAGGAATATATATAAGTATACGCACACACACAAAAAAAAATATTTCAATTTTTTTTTCTTTTTAGGGCCACACCTGTGTTATATGGAAGTTTCCAGGCTAGGGGTCAAATCAGAACTGCAGCTGCCAGCCTACACCACAGCCACAGCAATGCCAGGTCCAAGGTGCCATCTGTGACCTACCCCAAGCTCAAGGCAATGCTGGATCCTTAACCCACTGAGCAAAGCCAGGGGTTGAACCTGTGTTTCATGGATATGTTTCATGGATAGTAGTCAGATTCATTTCTGCTTCACCACAATGCTAACACTGAAATTAATTTTTTTCGTTGACAACTTAGTTCATACTAAATTTTAAATTTGGTTAAAAAGAAGAAATGTCCTAACTACTAAGAAAATTAGTAGCTCACAAGGACAACATCCAAAGACAATGCTCAAAAATTAATTGCATTTTTATAAACTAGGAGCAGTTGGATACTGAAATTTTAGAAATATTCATAATGCCAAAAAGTATGTATACTTAGTAAAAGAATATTTACTATCTCTACAATGAAAAAATATAAAACACTGTTGAGAGAAACTAAGGACAAGTTGAATAAATTGATAAATATTTGTGTATTAATTGGATGATATAACCTTGTTGAGATTCCAGTTTCACTGCAATTGATCAATCCCAATCCAAATCCCAGCAAGCACTCTCCCTCCTCCACTCCTTTTCTCCCCCCCTTCTTTCCTACCTCCTTTCCTCTGGTAGAAATAAAAGAAGCCGATTCTAAAACATGTATGAAATTGTTGAATGCAAAGGACATCCAATAACCCAAACCATCTTGAAAGAATAGATTCACACTACTTAATTTTACAAACTGCTTACACTTCAGCAGTTGAAATGGTATAGTGTGGTATAAGGATCAATAATTAGATCAGCAGAATAGAACAGTGTCCAGAAATAGACAAACATGTATGGTCAATGCACTTTTCACATGATGGCAGAGCAATTCAATGTGTAAAGGAAATTTTTTTTAACAAATATCTGAACAATTAGATATCCACATGGAAAATAATGAACCCTAACTCCTACCTTACATAGCACACACAAAGTTTCAAAATTAATAGGCAGAAGGCATTCACTAACTTAGGGCAGCAGAGAATTCTTAGAACCAAAAATCAATATACATAAAATAGTAAATCAGAACCATCAAAATTATAAATTTCTGTCTTTAAAAGACAATATTAAAATAAAAACAAGCCACAGACTCAAAAATTGATACGTATAATTATTTACACATAATCGTCTCACATAATCATCTCACTTAAATCAATAAAGTTACAAAGAACTGAAAACAGACAAAATATTTGAACAGACACTTCACAAAAGTTATATAATGGACAATAAGCATATAAAAAGATGTTCATTATAACTAGTAATAAGGGAAAATCAAATTAAATCCACAAATTAATACTTATTAGGATGGCTAAAATTATAAACACTGACAATTCCAATGGTTATGAAAATGTGGAACAAGTGCAATTTTCATTCACTGCTGAGAGAAGTTTAAAATCTTACAACTGCTTTTGGCAAAGCATAGCAAAGCATGTGAACAAGCAATTTTACTCTTGAGTTTCTACATAAGAGAAATGAAAGGATTATGTCTACAAAAATATTTGTATAAGAATTTCACAGCAGATTTATAACAGCCAAAAATGTGAGAGCTGGGGGTGGGGTAGAGGTGGAAATGTCCATCAGCATTTTGGTATATTTATATTCACCCAATGGAATACTAGTCAGCAATGAAAAGTAACTTACTATTAATTCTTCGATTCACAGCTATCAAGTCCCAAATTATGGGTAGCATCCTTTCTTTGTCTCTGAAGGTAATTTGGTGTGATAAAAGGAATACCACAAGTATAATCTTTGTACCAGCCAAATCTGACTGCTGTTTTGATTTTTCTGTCAGAAACTGTCCTGTGATCTCAGGGTGACAAATAAGGATACTGCACAGACATTCCTGTCCTGAGACTGGAAAGAGGCAAGGGCAGAGTGTGAGACCCCCATGTACTAACCTATAAATATTTTTAAGTTTTGTTTTAAAAGCTATGGCGGCCATTGCAATTGTGCAATGGTAATGCTGGTGCTAGGGGGAGGCAGTTACAATTTTTAAGCAGAGGAAAGACAAGTCCAGTTTTGCCTTAAGAAACAACGCAATGGTCACAGCGTGAGAAAAGACCTGAGGATGAGATACTGAACATAGGAAAACCACTTCAAGTCCATTCTACTAACTCAGTCAAGAAGCCATATGCGACTAAATTCAAACAGGGGAGTAGACTGGAGAGGTGAGAAATATTAAAGGAGAAGAATACGGAAGAGGTGATAATGGAGGTTACAGACAAAGCAATTTCCCGAGATATTTCTTAAGTTTCTGGGTTGAATGACTGGGTGGATAGCAGTGCCAATTTCTACGAAAGAATGTAATGAAACGTTCTTTACCTGGGGGAAGCGTTCGGTTCAGTATTAGACTAGAGTTTCAATTGATTGTGGGATATCTATTCCATGGAGTTTTGTACCAAGTAACTAGTTAGTCCAAAGTAGAGCAGTGTAAGCTGACCTGGAGACTGGTCTGTATTGGAAAGAACCTGCTTGAAAATGGCAGTTGAAGCTATTGAGGTCATATTAGGGGGGTGGGTGTGGGTTGAGTATGAACAGCAGTGGGGGACAAGGAAAGAACTCTTAATAACTTAGATTTTTAAATGGTTAAAAAGAGATAAACCCACAATAACCATCCCAGAAAGAGCAGCTGATGAAGTAGGAGGGAGATTAGAAACATCGTTATTAAAGCCAAAGCAGAAACATGCAGAAAATTCTCAATGTTGCACATTGGTTGATGAGCCTTTCTGCCAGACCTGAGGAAAGCAGTGCCTATTCAGCCTTAGGTCAACACTTAATGGGTCCCTTGGTAGGAACCATTATCGAGTAGGAAGTAGAAACAGAAATACATTTAATTCTTACCATGGCTAAACCTATATCCCTCCATTAGACTCTTTTAATACTTCATTTAGTTAAGTACAGCTAAGTGTTACCTCCAATACTGTAGCATGACCCAAGAAAATAGGCAACTGCTATTTCCCATTTCAGAGGACTAAGTTAGACTCACAGAAATTTAATCAACTGCCTAAATTTTAAGTGGCCAAGCAAGGATTTGAAGTAAGTTCATGCCATTTTCTACTTGATCATGACACAGTATCTCTCCCACCTCTTCCACTATCTTTGTAAGAAGGGGAACTGAGTTAAAATGCTAAGTTTGACAGAGAGAGTTGCAAATACTGGAACCCACAAATCCTAAGTCAAAATGCTCACGTATATTTCTCCTTCATAACAACAATGAGTTTTGGGAACAGGTACCAAAATTGATGCCAAGCATATCTCTTTTTCCTTTAGAAAAATCTGAGAAAAATGTATAAACAAAGAAACAGCTAACAATTATTGAATACTTGCTGTGGCCAAAATAGTTTTACACACTTAACATTCATTAACTCCTGGAATCCTCCCAGCAATCCTTTAAGGTGGTATTATTACTTTTCAGCTGTAAAGATGAGTAAACTACAATCAGAAGGAAGAAGCGCTGTGCCCAAGTACATATCCATAGGTGTTTACTGAGTGCACCTCAGTAGTGAACCTGGGATTCAAGTCCAAGCAGTCTAGATCCAGTGACTGTACTCAAAAGAACAAAGTCATGTTGTGCAATGATTATTCAGTGGCGACCCAGGAGAACCACCTAGATTCATCTGCCTCAGAACAGTATACACATGTCATACTGCCTAAAGTTCCTTACGAGAGCCTTGTTCCTTTGGGACCAACTCTGCTTATTCCAGACATCAACCGCCAATACAAACTCATTTTTACTTTCATGTGAATTAGATTTCAAAAGAGGCAGCTGATGATGGAGCTAGCCAGTGACCTGTGGAAGAGAGAGGCAGGAGAAGGACAGAAATAAAGAGATAAATAAGGTGAGATGTTTGCCTGAGGCCTTTCTGGCTTAAATAGAGTTTCTCATAAACAGATAAGAAGGGAGTGGCAGAGCTCAGCTCCAGAATTCAAGCCTCAGTTTTAGCTGTTAATCCACCCAATAGAGCAAAACTTCTTTCCCTTTTTATTTGTTCTGCTACTGAAGTTTCCTAACCATGGGTGCATATATATTCGTCTTAATTTAATATTCTGCTTGTGAGACTGGATTTTGGCAAGCCAAGACTAATTACCTTTGGTCTCTAGGAAGCAGAACAACAGTGTCCATAACTCTACAGATTTCAGTTGCAAAATAAAAGGAAGCTCACAAAGTTTGGCTAGTTGTTTACAGTTAACTAAGAAAGGAAATTGTCTAATTTGCCAAATAAGAAAACACGATCTGCCCCTTCAATGTGTATCTGCTAAAATACGGCATGAACAAATCCTATTATCAATGTTCCAAAAATGATTCACCTCTATCCCTTTATGCCCTTTCTCACATCTTTTGCTCATATTGGTTTTCTCTGCCACTCCTACTTGGAAAGAGGTAAGGAAGAAAAAAAAATCAAGATCTGAAACTTCAAGTCTTTTTAACAATTAATAGCTCTAGGAAAAAAAATTTTCGTGAAGATGATTAGGTGGAAACTGCAAATGTTCATTTAAAATAAGACTGTTAAAGTTCCAAAATGCTTCTATGTGAGGAAAACCAAATGACAGATTTCCAAGTGGAGAAGAATTATTTTTTAGGTTTGGGAAAGGACACCTTAAATGATATCCTTGATCTGATATTCTATTATACTTTTCCAGTAAGATCAATGTGTATTCCTCAAGGAATCAACATGAAGTTAAAGAATGCATTTGCTATAGTGGTAAAGCAGTAAAATTGACTGTAGCAAAGTAAACAGAAGATATTCTTTATCAGAGCTATTCTCTCCAAGAGTGAATATGTAATTCTTCATTTAATCAGCACTATTCACTTAATCTTTAAATCTCATGACCCATTGCCCTAAACCTTCTTCAGCTTCCACAATGTGATTTAGGTTACCTGGGCAACACAAGACACCGCCAGACAATGGCCCTTCCTCTCGTGGCAAAAGCTCTGAAGACATTTTTAGCTAGATACAGGTGCATAGTACTTATCCTTACATTTTCCCAATTGCCCTGTGGAGTTAAATTCAGATTTCTTGCTCCATCAAAACTACTATTACTGTTAATGTTCTTGATTTTAGAGGGATAAAGTCAAAATATAATGATGTGAAGAACACAATTAAAATGTGGCGCGCTTTTTTTTCTTTTTTGTCTTTTTGCCTTTATCTAGAGCTGCAGTTGCGGCATATGGAGGTTCCCAGGCTAGGGGTCTAACAGGAGCTGTAGCTGCCGGCCTTCGCCACAGCCACAGCAACGTAGAATCCAAGCTGCATCTGCAACCTTCACCACAGCTCACGGCAACGCCAGATCCTTAACCCACTGAGCAGGGCCAGGGATCAAACCCGCAATCTCATGGTTCTTAGTCGTATTCGTTAACCACTGATCCACGAAGAGAACTCCTAAAATGTGGCTTTTTAACTCTAAGATTGATGATGCCAATATTAAGAATTGGAAGTCCACACAAAACCAGGTTTTCCTCTGCTTAAAAATCTATAAAATTGACTTGTGATGATTTATGTACACCTATAATTGAAATAAAATCCATTAAGAAAAAAAATAAATAGAAAATAAAATGGATATTCCTAAATGAAAAAAAAATGCTTCAGTAGCTCCTATATTGCTTACAAGATAAAGTCCAAATGCCTTACATGGCAACAAATGCTTTGTATAATCTATCTGCAACCTACTTTTCCAGTCTTATCTCTCTTGCATTATCTTACACTCTACCACTACTACAGAAAACAGAGGGATCTCCTTGATAGATCATAGACGTCTACTGCCCTGCCTCTGTGCATATCTTCTGTTAAATAATGTGTTGTTCGTGAAAAGAAAAGCATCACATGACAGTTAAAAGAGCATAAGCTCTGTCATTAGACTGGCAGGATTTAAATTCTGACCACATCAAATACTAGTTGTGTGACTTCAAACAATTTTTTAATCATTTGTATCTCAGTTTTCTTATCTACAAAGTTAAGGAAATAGGCTTCTCTCATAGGATTGTCAATTCTTATGAAGATCATGAAAGGGTAGTTCTTACCCTGATGCTTTTTTCGGAAGCAATCATTTGTTTTTTTACTTTTTATGGCACTTACTAAACCATTCTCGTACTTACTAACCCCTCCTTTACCCTTACCTTAAATTTTCTATTTTCTTCTAGTTAAAATGGAAGAAGTAGGAACAACTCCTGTACTTGTGTTTGGAAATCTGTCTTTAACATTTTGGTTGTTACCTGATCTTGATTATTGAGAATAGTGCTAATTTATTGTGCCTATTTCATTTCAAAATATATAATTCCTTGTTCCCTGAGGCAGGTATTTTTACTAGCATTACACTACAGCTTACAAACCATAACTAAAGTAAAATCTAGGTTTACGAGTGGAACAAAGAAAGGAGAAACCATCTAAGTCAAAAGGAAAGGGTAATATATCTTCTGTAACTAACTGGAAAAAATAGAAGAGATTGAGTGGTGTGAGTTTGAAAAATTTACACTGGAATGAAATGATCTGTTAATAATAAACACATAGGCAAATGAAATAAAGTAAATGCAGTGGCTTCTACCCACAGATGTATATTTTTTTAATGACTCCTTTCTCTTGATTTCTACTTCTCCTAGTATTTGCTTTTACTTTTCTTCATGGAATGCTTTTGGTTTTTCTTCTTCTGCAGCATCCTTATTCTGTCCAGTGATTACTCTATACTTCTGTACTCACATCTCTGAATTCTACTTCTCATCCTGAGCTGATGCCATTGAATAGGAACCACCTTGACTTGTACTTACTAACCCCTCCTTTACTGTTACCTTTAATTTTCCTCTTTTCTCCTAGTTACAATGGAAGAAGTAGGAACAATTCCTGTACTTGTGGTTGGAATTCTCTCTGTCCTCTCAAAAATTATGTTGTTTCACTTACCTCCTTCTCTTCATATTTTCAAACCTACCAGATCCTTCCAATTGTTTTAATATGATCACATTTTACCTATATTTAAAATCAAAAAAAAGTATCCCTCATTTTCATACCATGTGACACACCCATTTCCTCCTCACTGCTGTTTTTTTTTTTCATTAACAGTCAAACTAAGCAATATTTATGCTCAGTGTCTCAGCATCTTTATCTTTTATCTTCACAATAGGTTTCAATTTAACTTTCCCTCTTTCCATTCCGTTGGAACTGCTCTTACTGAGTTCAACAATGGGTCCATGTTAATCATATGGACGTCACTAGGCCTTATGTCATAACTCAGTTGCATTGGATAGAGCTGATCAGTCCTTTTTTTACTAGCAATAGTTTCTGTCCTTGGTTTTCCTGATACTACCTCTTTATATTTTGTTCCAAGATCTCTATCATCTATTCCTTGGTCTAATTATCACTTTTTCTCTGAACTCTACCATTAAATGTTTGAAAACATCAGGAGAGTCTTCTAGACACTCTTCTCATTCCCCTACCATGGAATGCCATGAATTTCCATGACTTAGCTTATAATCTGAGTGCTGTATTTCTAAATCTCTCACATTGCTTCTGATTTTAAGATTCTCATATCCAACCATCTGTTTGACATTTGGATAGCTCATAGTCATCTCAGATTTAATATGTGCAAAACCTCTGCTCACTCTGTAAATGACACAATCTTCTCTGCAAGTCAAGCTAAAAATCTGGCAGACTCCTCTCTCTCTCCTCTACTCCCATCCACTTAATCACACAGTATTGATAGTTAAATGCATGTCTCCTAAATTCATCCACCTCATCCTAAATTCATCCACCTCATCCTAGCCTCCTGCTAATAATATTTTCTTAGTCATAAACATTGCTAGTGTGCTACAGTAATAGCTCTCTAACTGGCCTTTAGAATGTTTTTTCTCACCCATTCCTTCTTGGGTATTGCCAAATCCCTGTGACTTCCATCAAACATAACGCCCTACAATGTGCTAAATAGGGTACCAAACCCTGTAGATACTACAGTGAAATCACTTATGAGCACAGGATCTGTTGTATATCAATCTATAATCTTGTTGGGATAGTGGAGAATGGAGGTGGGATAAAAAGATAAAAAAGACAAATAAAAGAGAAAAATTACTTGACTAATAACAATTTCACATATAGTTCAACACCTGACATGGTTTTGGTGCAGAATAGCCAATGGCCAATAGGCAATTTTAATTCTATCTAGATGTCAAAAATCAAACTCATTATCTTCTGCCTCAGATATACTAGCATCAGAACATGTACTATCTTATTGAATCTTTATAACGGCTCTGCAAAAAAAAAAAAAAAAGGGAACAGTTATCCAACCTTTTAAAGGCAAGGAATTAATGTGTATAAAGCAGAAAATTGGTAAATTAACCAATGTCTCATGTGACATTAGTTACAATTGTCTCCCTTCATAGCAAGATCCTACAGCTTTCCTGTCAGTGGCATATGTGTTGAGATGTACTTTACAGGTTGAACTGGAGACTTCTGCATATTATTGGTCATTTGTGTTTATAAGTTATATAGAGACTGGGTGCTCATAATTCAGGTTTGGTATAATATAGTTTACCACGATTTTAAAGCTGTTCAGAATACAGAGATTACATTCCAGTTGGAAGACAAGAAATTCAAGTTGAAAGGTGGTATTATTTAGCTTTCCCAAGATTACACAATACGCTTTTGTGAGCGCTGGGACCAGATCTGTCTCTCCTAACTCCCAGTGCAATCCTTATTTAAATACACATGACTCTGCTTTCTTTCAGGCTTCTCTGCTTTAGAAAAAGACTCTTCTTCTTTCTTTTAAATTCCAAGCTTGTCATGTAAACTATTAATATATTTAAATACTGCGAAATCCAACCTGAAGTGGCTTATTTATCTTGGAATTTGAAGTGTTTATGTATGCAGAAGATAATTGACAAACTCTTTCCAGGGTGTCAGGAACAGATTAATGATACTAATAAAATTAAAAGAGTCAGGAAGTGATTCTGAATGACAGGAGTCTGGCTGGGGCTGCTTGTCTAACTAAATCAGGTCCAGGCTTAAGGCAAACAAACAAAAGGCCAGGCCCAGAAACAGAGTGCTAAGTGGGTTAGAGATTCTGACAGAAAATGCAGTGCTTTGGCTAGCTGCCAGAGAGAGAAGCATTAGGGCACAATGAAAGGTTCCTCAGAATGTCTGGATGACTCACCAGGTCCTGCCTTCTCTAACATACTTCACGTTAAAGGACTCTCACCCCTTTTGTGACAAACGCAGTATTTTTAGGGTTAACTCATTGTTAATTTTGGTGAACAAGCTCAGAATACATCCCTTAATTGTAGTCATCACATTAACATTTTTAGAGAACAGGGAGGATCTGTTTAGAAAATAATTACCTAAACTCTTCTCATTGGCCATTGCATCCTGTGGAGGACAGCTCTTTAATGGACCTGACGCCAGAATTGAGCCTAATTTGAAGGTCCTTTCCCTGTTCCTCTCCATATCTCCCCTGAAGAGGGAAAGGAGTGGACTAGAGACATAAAGATGATTTAAGTCAGCCATGAACAGAAGTATCTATCAAGCTTGTCTTTGAGTCTTAACTGCTTTCTTTCCACCAGATGTTGCAGTTGTCTCATGTTCTATGACTCCACAGTTTGTCTATTTTACATGTATAATTCATATGGCCTGAGGTTAGGACCACATAGCATTGAGTGTAGGGATGATTCATCATGTCTGATAAATGTGAGGAGGAAACAATGGAAGTATGTTATTGGGAACCAGACATTGAAAGCTTAAAGGCTTTGGGATTGATTGCTTTCTCAGTAAGGACAGGCAGGACAAATTGGTTATGTGGTTTTAGTCACGTTAACAGTTTTCAGAGAATCATATAGGATAGACATGATCTTAGCTGCTAGGATTTTCATGAATCCAATGTAACGTCCATTTTTCTCCATATGTAGACTTGTGTCTGAGTCAATAATGGTTTAAGTAGAAGCCATGCTGAGTGGCCTGCATTTCAGTCATCTGTTAATTTACCGTTTGAGTGGAGCTTCTCCACTACTGGGAAAAGCATGGAGGTTATCAGAACCCTGAGAAGAGGCAACTGGCCACCCTGCAGGGTCAAGGAAGACTTCCAGAAGAGACTGGCACATGAGATGTTTGGTTTGCAAATAAGTGAATTTTTAGTGGAGGAGTGAATTGCACCACTGTATACTGACAATAGGGAGGAGCACAAATTTTTGGTATGCCAAATAACAATGTAATTCCTTTACTAAAGAGGATCTGACTTGTTTTGATGATGATGTCAGGATTGAAAAAAAAAGTTTGATTAAAACAAGATATGAATTAGGAACTTGATCTCTAATAATATATTTAAATAAATAGAAACTAATGGAGCCAACTGGTCAGCATCCCCTAGCGCTTTGAGATTAGCTTTTCTTACCAGGGCTTCTTCAGTATGCAGGGGGTAGTTGATAGTTATAAAGTATCAAAGTCAGATGTAAATGTGTAGTGGTTCCTGAGATGAGGATTCTTAAAATGAATAATGGTGTTGCAGTCCTTCAAATAGGCACATATATTTCTATAAAGCTTTCCTTTACAGTAAATTGGATAAAGAAGGTTTGGGTGAGATTGTTAAGTGAAATTTATCTACAATGGTTCATCAAACATAAAAGCATATCATGAGTCTTTGGATTTGTGAGGAGGCTAGTCTGGAACAACATATATAAAACTTCTGAGTATCTGTGTTAAATATCTACACTGTAATGATGACAATGATAAGGATAATGACTATAATGATGATGTGCTACTATGATACAAGTGATGTGCTACTATGATACAAGTTTAGAACTTTAGCTTTCTATTTAAACTTGTTCTTTTCCTTTTATTGTTAAAGTAAAATATTTAGGGCTACACACTTTGACAGGGTTTAAGAAGCTACTTAGCATATCATAGACATTTATGATTGTGCATTTACTGAGTAGGTCATGGAATGTGTTATACCTAGCGTGCTGATTGCAGATGATAATTGCATTAATCACTCTTGCTTTCAAAAATATAATTCCCTGCTAAACTCAATGAAATAAAAGGTCAGATTTTTCCACTATAAAATTCATCCATGCAGGCGATATGTAAGAGGAAAAAACTACCCAATTAAAGAAATAAAGACAAAAGCAATAAATTTCCCTTCACATAAAAATAGTCACTAGTAATTAATACTTCATCTGTGTCCTAGTTTTCTATGCATTATGCTTTGTTTTTGATTAATATTATATGAAAAGGTATGTTCGTGCTGTATACAGAGTTTAGTATACTTTTTAACATAAGCATTTTTTATTACAGTAATTTAAATAAATATAAACATCAATTTTTAGAGTTATGTGAGATTCCCTCAAGAAGACATTTATCCATTTGGTATTACTAAGTATTTATTTTGCCTCTTTTCACTTGTAAAAATAAAGCTAGAAAATGTCATGTGCTTAATGTCTTTTCTATATTCAACATTTTTGTCTTAGGAGAACTTCTTAAAAATAATCAGGTGGAAAGAACTACCTTCTAAAATATTTTCATTTACATTCTAATCTGTAAAATAATAGACAGCATTTTTTCTAACAATATATAGGAAAGCTACTGAATTTTGTTTATGTCATTTTCCTACTGAAGTGTATATGCCGAAAAAATTACATGAAAAATAAAATACTCGTTTTGAATTTCAAGAGTTATACTTTGTATTTCTACTTTCAGTTCTGACCATTATATACAGCAGAGCTTTCAAACTATCATTAGATAAGGTACAAACAAGTATAACGCATAAAGATCACACATTTTGGCCTAAGAAAACCCAAGTTTAAAATGTGAGATCCATGCACCCCAATGTTCACTGTAGCCAAAACATAGAAACAATAGCCAAACATAGAAGCAACCTAAAGGTCCATCAACAGAGGAATGGATAAAGAAGATATGATACATGTATACAATAGAGCATTAATCATCCATAAAAAAGAATGAAATAATTCCTTTTGCAGCAACATAGATAGACCTAGAAGTGATCATACTAAGTCAGACAAAGACAAATATTCTATGGTATCACTTTCATGTGGAATCCAATAAAAATAATGCAAAATAACTTATTTAGGAAACAGAAACAGAGTCAAAGATTTTGAAAGCAAACTTATGGTTACCAAAGGGGAAATGTGGTGGGAGAGGGATAAATTAGGAGTTTGAGATCAACACATACACCTTACTATATACAAAATAGATAGTCCACAAGGACAAGCACAGGGAATTCTACTCAATATTCTGTAATAACATATATGGGAAAATAATCTGAAATAGAATGGTTATATGTATTAATGATTTATTTTGTTGTACAAGTTGTTGGGGAGGGAAAATGGAGAGTATATTGTATATGTGAGGTAGGTCACTTGCCTGGGGTTTTTAGGTGACAGGGCTCAGTAGTGGGCTAAGTCACTTCTACCAGTGAACCCACACTCCTTGAGTGGGACTTGAATCCACAAGCTGGGACTCAAATTCACGGTCTTTTCATTAAAACTGTTGACCTGGTGTCAGGACTTACTACAGTTCAGGGCCTTTTGCCTCCTTGCAGGAAGATTTCAACATAAGGCAAAGGGGCAAGCAAAGAGTGAGTTTATTAATGTAGAACATTTGTGAGAGTTCCAAACAGGCTGGCAGAGGAATGCAGCAGCCCTGAGAACAAAGAGGGCTGTGCATTTATGGTCAAAGAAAAAATAGGGAAGGGAGAAGATTGCCTTCTTCCTCACTTTTTGAGTAGACATCAAGGCTTTGCCCATTGCTTCCTTCTTTGTGCCTATATGGTTTAACCAGGACTGTCAATGCACTATTTAAATTATTTATATATATTAGCAAAAGGGTGGTAATACATACTAAAATATGGTAATTCATCTCAGGTTTTGGTATAACATCCCCTTTCACCTAGCTTTTTTTCCCCTTTCACCTATATCTTCTGCCAGGGCTACATGCAGAAATACCATTCTTCAAGGACTATTAATTCCCTGACTTCATGTAATAAGATTCAGATCCCATGTCTATTGTCTTGTGTTTTAACTATGGAGTTTTGTAGTTTGTGTCTGGCGCTTAGGTGCACCTTGGTCTCCTTCAAGGTAGTATAGATTGTGGCTAAGTTTTACTAGATTCTTCTTTTCAGTGGTCATGAGCTTACAACAGTATCCCAAACTCCCTTAAAATTATTTTTTTGTTTTTAATCCTCCAGTGGGATTTTTAAACTAATTAATTATCCTACTCTATCTCTATCACCAACATTGGGATTGAAATCTGTCAGAGGCCTCCTTCCCTTGCTTCGGCGGGGCTGTAAAATCAAGCTCTCACCTGGACAGCTGCTTCCCAGCAAAAACTCCACTCCAAGGACACAGGATCAACATTTTTGCTTGACAGCCAATTCCGCCACAGCTTTTACCTTATGCCTCTAATATTTTAGGATTTATCTGTTACCAAGACAGTGCTTACTTTAAGCAGTACATAGATTACACTGGAATTTTTTTATCAGTAAGTCAGTAATAAGGGGAATAATTGCAAGACAACTATCTGTTCTAGAATACCATCACCAGGGCCGAAGGACACAGGATCATGTTACTATATTCCAGTATCAAGGGGGGGTTGTTTCTATTTTGTAAAGGAAAGACAGCTACCTGGTTCCCAAGCCTCATTTCTTCCTTTGTGGCCATGATGCTTGGTTTACTCATTGACTTTGATGGACATTCTCTCTCTGGCTATGCTGTCTTTCTTGGCCCTGAGGAATCTCACTGCCTTTCATGCTGGGCTTTTACCTCTCTATTTGAATAGCCACTTACAGATCATGCTCTCCATAGGTTTCCCCTCAACATCTATACTCAGATGTGTACAGGATTTTGCAGTCAGACTTGATGAAGGCAATGAACAAAGGTCTAACGGTAGGATGTATAAAGGAAACTCGGTTTTAAAGGACAAGTTTTCCATGAACTTAAGAATCCTCTTTCAGCTTTTTCTTAGAAATACTCTTCTATTGGAGGAAAAATAAAGCTCCAATAGTTGCTGTTACTTTGACAAATTTAATAGTAATAGGCTCACAGACAGGAGACGGATGCTTCTGTACTTGAAATACACAGCTGGTGTGCCAGAACTGACATCTTCCTTCTTTGCTACCCTTGGTTTCATTAACCTTCAGAACTCCTTTTACTCTTCTGTCTTAAACTAATCTTATTATTCCTTTAAGAGCCTGGCATGAGCAACAGAACACATGAGCTACAGTGATAATTGTATTAACCAATTAGGTTGTCATTTAAGGAGGCCTTAAGTTTACCCCAAATCTTAGATATATAAGGAGGTAAAACTAGAGGATCTCATTTTGGCTAATCTGATAAAATTTCCCAAAGTGTCTCTTTCCTCATGTTTAAATAAACTTTTGTGCAATCTGCATGAAGCATATTGTCATGATTCCTACTGATGCTGCATATTAAGCTTTCCTAAAAGGGCACTGGAAAAATGGAATGGGACCCTCCATGTTTTAATCACAACTCCACAATATTATAGTGTTATCAAGGCTTAAAAACATGACTTAATCCAGTAACACTTTACATTTAGAAATATGGTAAATTATTACCATAAGTACATAGGAATACGGTAGAGAATTAGGAAGTAAAATATCAAATAATACTCAAAGACCTCTGAGTATTCAACTGTTTATTTATCCTGTTCAGTATTCTATTCCTAATCCCTGTTTCAAGCACTTTTTGTAGCTATTCTCAAAATTCTTCTCCCAGTTTTATTTGGATAGTGGATATATCCCAATGTTAGTCAATGAGTATATTTTAAAAGAATTAACGGAATCCAATCAATAGGCTTAATCCTTAGGCAGAAACTGCTTATGCACAGAAAACTTGCTTTGTGGATGTCTCTGTCTCTGTCATCATTTGACAGCAGCTGACAGGGTCTTTTGGTCAAGAACATGAGGTTTTTTTTTTTTTTCCTCTTTCCTGGAAGACAATTTTCACAATATAAAGTCTATATCTCAGTGAGATATAGGTCAGGAAACATCTTTAAATATGAAGATCATAAGCATTTTTCTCCCCTTTCTTAATAGAAATGTGTATTAGAATAGCTAGGGGCATTTTAAAGATTATCCTCTTTCATTTAATTTTTCTTTTTTTTCCCTTAGTTTTATTAATTCCTTTCATTTTTTTTTGTCTTTTTGCCTTTTTTTTATCTAGAGCTGCACCCACGGTTCCCTGGATGTTCCCAGGCTAGGGGTCTAACAGGAGCTGTAGCTGCCGGCCTTCAACACATTTTAATTTTTTTTTCTGTTCTCTGTATTTGCTTTACCCTACATTTCATGCCCAGAGCACTTCGTAGCAATGGCTACTATTTTCACTTTCCACTCAGTAAGAATGTTCTTTTTGTGATACATGCATGCCTCTGGGACATACTACCATAACCAAAGAGTGCTCAGCTTTTTCAGTCCAGTGTTCTGCATAAGTGAGGGTTGAGAAGATTAAATGCAATAATGTATTAACAAATAACGTACAGCTCTAATAATATTCTATTTACTACTATTGTTTTATAGGCAATCAGACCGTGATAGTCCAAATTTGTGAGCCAGACTTCAGCTGGAATAAGTCATCTGCTTCATGTCATATGATCTCTGCGATGCTGAGCACGGAACAGGGCCCTAAAGTATATTTAACCCTCTTGCTCACTGGTGCCTGAAGATAATTCCCTGGAGTGTGATTATTTTGACTTAAGCTTTCTTGGTCTCTGATAATATGCAAACAGCCCTGAGGACCGACATATTTATGTCATACTCGCAAGCACATTATTTTAGTACATTTCTTTAGGCCTGGGTGTCATTATTCAAGAATTAAGACCTTGAAGGGACAAGGAAAGTGTAGAGCTGTGTTAGGAACCATAACAGGGCTATCCTTCAACAAAGTCACTTGCTTCTGAAGTTTAGGATCCTGCTGACTTATAATTTTCTCTGTATGTAAACAGCCAGTGTACCCTCTGGCCACTAAATAACATCATTTAATTGAATGCAGAGAGAATGCCAGTAGGAAGCTCAAGTATTTTACCACTTCTTTAAGCTGGAAAGCAAGCATTACATTCAGATGCTAAATTGTGACAGACATTTCTAGTGGCATATGGTTATTTGGACGGCGTCCCTGTTTGGAAAATTGGCAGTTCTGAAGTCACCTCTGGTTAGTCACATGACTAACTTGCTGACAGGCTGTCTGAAGCTTCCAGCAGAATCACCAAAACCCATTTGATTCACTTTGAATCTCTGGTGTCACTCTAAGCAATGGAGTATCTTCTATTAGAAGTGCCTCAAAGTTTAGTGTGAGAACCAGCCGTCTATTTTTGGCTTTTTATACAGCAGAGCCCTCCTCCCCCACTTCTCTTAATCATCAGATGTCCAAATATTCTTCCTTTGGATGAAGTATCAAGACAGATTTCCCAACTCAGCTCGTGGTAATTGGGCTGAAAACTGTTTCCCTCCTGAATCATCTCCTATCAGGGCCTAAATAAACCTTTCTACTTCAGCCCAGATCACTTCAAGAGAAGTGCTTTCCACAGCTGTGTGGCTCACGAGGCCCTGGGGACTCAACTGCCCAATATGTTCAGTTTCTCTGTGCAACTTCTGTCTGAGAGATAGAAAATTGTGGAAGTATAACTTGATAACAGTCAGAGCCTTAATGATGTAGGATGCTTCTCAGAGGATAATTTGTAAGGTCAATATCCTTACCTTTGAAAACAAATGATGTCTATTGTCACTTGCACCAAATGTTTATTTCATAATTTGCTTTATGACTAAATATTAGACAAAAGGATTACATCAACAACTAGTGTAAAGGTTAGTAGCAGTACACATACTACAGTGTGGCAAATTTGTATTATTACAAATTACAAATGCAGGTCAGTTTGGGGGCTTTTTTGTTCTTTTAAAAGGAAAATCTTTTTCTCATATGCATATTTTACTCTACACAAGTTTAAGTAGCTCTGAAGTACTAAAATGGCTATAGGTCACTAAATTGGATTTTGTTGGTAAATTTTAGGCTGGAAAAGTATTTACACATGAAGTGGTTCCAGTGGAAAGAGTAATTTTGGAACACTGGAAGGAATGATTCTTTTTCTGGCTTTGTCATAATATAAATTAGTACTTTTTAATGTGTTCTGTAAGTTACTAGACCTTTGTTTAAACAGCTGTCAGTTAGGTGTTGAAGTTAACTTGAATTTTTTAAAAGGATAAATTAGTATTAAAGCAGTAAAAACACTTTTAAGTTTGTAAATGTGCTACCTAACATATACTATATATAGTATACATCATTACCAAATCACTGTTCTTGATTATTTAATAATATAAATGACCAGTACAAAACCCAGTTATGCATCTGATATCACATCTCATCTGGATCTAGTCTGTGCATTAAAAAAGCACACCAAGGAGTTCCTGTCATGGCTCAGTGGTTAACGAATCTGACCAGGAACCATGAGGTTGCGTGTTCGATCCCTGGCCTTGCTCAGTGGGTTAAGGATCCGGCATCGCCATGAACTGTGGTGTAGGTTGCAGACGCGGCTCGGATCCCACGTTGCTGTGGCTGTGAGGAAGGCCGGCAGCTACAGCTTCTGTTGGACCCCTAGCCTGGGAACCTCTATATGCCGCGGGTGCGGCTGTAGATAAGCCAAAAAAAAAAAAAAAAAAACCTCAAACACACACACGCGCACACACACACACACACAGACACACCAAGATCCATATGCAGAAAACCTGAGCTTTAGTTTCCAAAAGATTAATTTCCATCTATGAGCCTTTATTCTTGCCTCAGTTCCTATCTCAATAAAAGTATCATATCAGTAACACCTGTCTCACAGGGATATTATAAGGACTGAATGAGATTTTGAGTTGATATATAAGCAAAATCAGTATATATTAAATTTATGAAGTATTAAACTAATCATAATAATTATAGTACCCCTTAAACAGTTAAAGCACCCATTCTTCAATATATTTCATAGCATCATGGTGAGAAAATAATGAATATAAATCAACAGCAGCAGTTGAAAAAAAAAATTAGCCCCCAGCCAACCATATAGCATAGTTAATTTTCTGGCAATATTTTTATTTTCATTATATTTTAAACCTCTAGGTTTGAAAATAAGAGGTAGTTTTCACAAGTGCTCCGAAGTACACTGATCTTGTATAGATTATATTTTTAAATCTCATTCTATAAACTGCAGAAACAAAATTCCCACTTGAAGTTGATTATTCAGGGGGATTATTTTCATTTGAAGCACACTGCTTAAATGCCACCTCTCTGATTACTAGACAGATTATAGATTAAAATCTTTAACCCTACTATGGACAAATACATACAAGAAAATTGTTACCTCTACATTTTCAGATTAACTATAAATCTTCAGTGGCCCACACATGTTTAACCGTACACAACCATAAAACTTAGAGTTGTGTTTAATGTTGGGTTTCAATGTAAATGCTCTCTTTAAAGCTATATTTTAAAGGAAGGAAGTAAACAAGTGAATTTTATCAATGACAATACATGACAAAAATTTTTTAGCTAATTTTGGTCTTCATATTTTTCCCTCCTCTCTCTATTCCTAACCAGTGAGTAAGGCCCACTATTTCCTTGGCCCAAAGAATTTGGCAGGGCTTAAAGTGCCCCTGTTTTAAAAGACAAAGAATCTTCCCGTCTCTGATAAAACTTTATACTTAAAGTTTTAGAGGAGAGGAGGAGGGGGCATTCTGGGCACATGGAAAAGAATTTCCTCATCCTGGGAGCTGCAGTAGAGATCTCTACCTGCTCTGGCATTGCTCTGAGGCACTCAGGGTTCCAAGGCAACAACCTGCCGCACTTGTAGCTAGAGAGAAAGCCCAGGCATGGGAAAGTTCAGACCGTGGCTGAGATATCAGTGCCAAGTGTCAAGGTGTACCTATTGCTGCTCATGGCACATTTTCAATGAAACTCCTAAGCCTTTATAACTCTTAAAAGGACGCAGAACAAAAGCAAAGATGAAAGAAGGGAAAAAACACACCACCACCACACCACCACACCACCACAAGCAAGCTATTTTATATTTAAGTCATTCATAAATACATATGTTACAAAATATATAACTCTTCTGTTAAGAATTCTGATTTTGTATGTATATACAGACACATAGATGCAAATATATTGATGTATTTACAATACATTTAAATAAAGTCATTCAGAAGATGATAGAGAAACAACTCATTGTTCTAAAAACTGGTAATTAAGGGACTTTTATCCTGAATATCTTGTCTGGAGTATGGCTTGGGCAGGAAGATTTTGAAACTTTCTTAGGAATGCTATTGTGTAGCCAAGATTGAAAACTGGATTCTCGTTAGAGTTATCAGTGTGTAGCCAACATTGAAAACCGGATTCTCGTTAGAGTTATCAGTTTACAGGGTATCACAAAACACAGAGGCACATGGCAAATGACATCATCAAGATGAAGTTAGTAAAATCTAGAATGTAAGATGCTCTACAGTCACATTTCTAAGTGTGGCCTGTACAGCTCTGGCACAAGGTAGAATGGAGCTTGCCAGAAATGCAGACTTTCAGGTCTCAACCCAGACCTACTGACTCAGAATCTGCATTTTGAAGTGATCCAAGATTCTTAGGTAATGCATAGGTATTTGAGAAGCACTGCTCCACAAGCAACAAGAAACTGATTTCTTTAACAGCAGTAACAGGGAGAAAATAAAGGGAAAACTTACTAAAGGATACTTAGAAGACATACCGATACATGAAATGTGGAAATTAGGATACTGATTCATACAAATTAGCTGTTTTATTAGCGAACATGTGCATATTTAGAAATAATTTGGAAAATGTGACCTGAATGTTTGATAGCAAATTATTAACCTTTGAGGTATTTTAAAAATAGAGAATCCTTGTCTTTCGATGATACCTGATAAATTATTTATAATTTAAGCTGATAAAATTTGGGATTTACTTCAAAATAATTCAGAAGGATGGGGGAAAGCAGACAAGGTATAGATGAAAAGATCAGACCTGTGGGCACTGATTGACCAATACATGAGGGAGTTTCATTACAATATTTTTTTGGCCTTTTTTTGTCTTTTTAGGGCCGCAACCATGGCAATATGGAGGTTCCCAGGGTAGGGGTCGAATCAGATCTGTAGCTGTCAGCCTACACCACAACCACAGAAACACCAGATCCGAGCTGCATCTGTGATCTACATTGCAGCTCATGGCAACACCAGATCTTTAACAAACTGAGTTAGGCCAGGGATCAAACCTGCAGCCTCATGGGTTCCCTAACTGCTGAGCCAGGATAGGAGCTCCACACTGTTCTCTTTGATTCTGTATATTGCTTGAAATTTTCCATTATAGTAAGTTTCTTCTAAAAAGGATATTAAATGACTTTAAGTTTTATAATAAAAATATATTGACTTAGGAGTTCAAAACATGATTAGTTTCCTTCAAAAATCTGTGCTTTTAACATTTTCTTGACTTCATCCTCTCTGAAACACTCAAATGCCACACAGTACTGCTTCACACTCATTCAACGTATACAATGTGTCCAGCATTGTATTATGATTTAGTTATACAATTTTTACAAGAAGTCACAATAGAGGGAAAATAGAAAGATAAACAACAGTTATATGTATAACTGATTCACTTTGCTATACATCTGAACCTAATACAGCATTGTTAACTATACTCCAATAAACTTTTTCTTTTTACAGCTGCACCTGTGGCATATGGAACTTTCTGGGCTAAGGGTCAAATCAGAGCTGCAGCTGCGGGCCTACACCACAGTCACAGCAACATGGGAGCTAAGCCATAACTGTGACCCATGCCACAGCTTACTGCAATGCCAGACCCTTAACCCGCTAGGTAAGGCCAGGGATTGAACCTACTACATCCTCACAGACAGCATCGGGTTCTTAACCCTCTGAGATACAATGGGAACTCCTCCAATAAATTTAAAAATAAAATGATTACCACCATTTCTGAGTCACTAAAGATAAATTTAACTACAGTTTCCCTTCCACCAAATCTTTACTTATGTTTTCACATTTAAAAATTTTCTTCATATTCTCACCTAATAATATCATTTACTCTTCAGGTGGAGAATGGCAAAACATTACTCTGAAGCAGAGGGAGGATCCCAGGTATGAAGGGTCTTGGAAAGCACAGGAAATCATGTTTCCTTTATCCCATAAGTATCAATGAGACATTGAAGGGTTTGGACGAGGCATGGTCCATTCTAAGTTACATTACACCATTCTGGAAGTACTATTTGATAGATTTAAGGTCAAAACAAGGGATGCTTTTAGTGAATAGAGAGAATGCGGTATTGCTCTGTGAAGAAGTGTCAAGCATTAACATTACCAAGTGAATCATTCTACATCATTAATTTGAATCTCTGTTCCAAAACCATGAGAAGATCTTTATTTCCTTTAGGATAAATTGCAAAGGGTTTGGATTAGCACAGATTCATAATCTGATCCCATTCCAAGTTTTGCGTTATAATCCCTACTATTGCATTATTTTCAAACTGACTCTGAGTTTGAGAATACTTATCATTTTCCATTTTTTCCTGCCTTTCTTCTGTCATTTTCATCACAAGGAATAACCAATAGTGTCAACTTCACTACTGGCATTTTAGTAATTCATCAAGACTTTGCTCAAAGTCCACTTTTTAAATATATCTTTAATAACCCTAAATGGAAAGAGAAAATACCTTCCTCAGCATGGCTATAATGTTTTTGGGTTTTGTTTTCTACTTTCATGCTAGTTATTAATACTATTTTGTTGTATTGTATCAATCTCTATGTTTAACCTTCCGAATTAGGTTACAATTTCATTAGAAGTAGGATTAGTTTATATTCTCTCAAAACCTAATTCAGTATTTTGCTCATAGGAAAGAGTCAAATAATGTTGGTAGATTGGAATAATATTTATAAACAATGGCATATTAAGTATAGTTCAAAAAAGGTTCAAGTACAAATATCATCATCTGAAAGCTAAAAGCTAAATTAAAAGTGTTATACTATTTGAACTTGTTCTAGAGCAATCACTTCTACATGAGGTTCCCAAGAAAAAGATAGTCATGGGGAAAAGCATGTGAAGAATGTTTTTCTTCCAAGTTGGGACTCCATTTTCAAATCTCTCATGTAACAAATTTGCTCAATGAACTTGTTTTGCCTTCTCAAAGAACCCATTCTTCCTCAAGCTCTAGAGCAAACCTCAAAGAGCCATTCTATTTTGGAGGTAGTATGGGAATCAAAGAGTAGGAAGAGGGGATGATCAGGAGATATACAACAAAATATCTAGACTTCTCGAAGGTAAACAACTCCATCATTTTATTTCTCTGCTATCCTTTCAGCAATTGCACCAAAGAAGAGAGACAGAAGAGCAGTCTCCCTCATGTACTCTATGGACTTTTTACACCTTTGAGCACACAAGTTCAACCAGTGCTACTAGCACAGGGGCTAACAAAACTTCAAGACCTTGGTTGATAGTAGCGATTGCCTTTCCTGGGGTTGTGTGAAAGCAATGGGATAGGAAAGGCTGCTCCTCTCAACTTGTCTCAACTTAGATTCTCCACTTCCCCTTTACCTCTTGAGTTGGGACCTCAATCCTGCTCTTATCCTTGAAGTTTTGAGTTCTAGAGTGAGACTGTGGAGTGTGTGTAAAGCAGTGTCCTTGTGGTCTTCATAAGAAGTTCAGGTTACAAAATTCCAAGGTGAGTGTGAGTCTAAGCAGAGAGAGTATGCATTTATTTAAAATCTGGGGCAGTTAGTAAACTGAGAAAAAATAGTCTGGACTTTGTATTATTGGCAGTTTGTCATTTTAGTCTTTGTGGTGATGACACAATCCAAAAATTTCTAGAAAAAAGTCAAGGTAGTCTTCTGGCATGTTTACACGTGAGATAAACAGTTAGCAGTGGCATCTCAAAGATATAGATCAATTATTTCAACCTCAACTCCAGTCTTTTCTTTAATCTTATTTCACACAGTTATGGAATACAGGTTAGTTGCATAGGACTTTACTCAAATATTTTATTTTCTAATTCTGATCCTCCCCTCCAATTTTTCAAACAGATTTATACTAGCAAGTCTTTTACTACATAGGGAATTAAAAAACAATAACTGAAGATTTACTAGATAATCTTTCTTCTATTGCTTTTTTCCCCCTCTACTAGAACTTTACAGAATTTGCTGAGAAAAAAATCATTAAAATAAAATAAAGAAAGC
Source organism: Catagonus wagneri (assembly GCA_004024745.2). Taxonomy (NCBI): domain Eukaryota; kingdom Metazoa; phylum Chordata; class Mammalia; order Artiodactyla; family Tayassuidae; genus Catagonus; species Catagonus wagneri. The sequence goes on along the minus strand of PVHT021183617.1, from coordinate 16,947,629 downwards.
AGAAAAATTTCTACACATTCTCATGTTTAACTACTTCAGCCCCTGTTAGCTTTCGGTTTGCTCAAAAGTCAAGCATTTGTGATACAGAAGACAAAAAAAAAAAAAAAGAATATATTTTCAAAGACCAAAATACAGATTGCTTTTCTTCTTTCAAGAAGCAGCTATTCAAGAACCCTTATATTCGCTCCAATGTAGTTGACCTTTAAAACTTCATTTCTTGGAAAAGAAAATGAAAGAGGTCCGCTTTGCAGAGTGAAGAAAACCATTTGGGGATGTGTGGGAGGCAAGTGACACATTAGGGCTCCTCTTGCAGGCCTCAGTGTAATGGGTTCCAAACACCATGAGGAAGGAATACAGCTTTCCTCTTCGCTCCCTTCATCCTCCTTCCAGATGGCTCCCAGTTAAGGATGAGAAAATCATTTTTCCTTTATGCTTGGCTAAAAGTAGAATTGGTTATATATACAACATGACCTTCTCCAAGTAAGGTTTGAGGAAGATCATTTCTCAGCTCCTCTGTGACATCACATTTAAAGTAGAGACCCCTAAGACACGAAGTAAATCAGACATTCCTGAGAGAATCATCTGCAATGGGAAGTGGATAGTACCAGCACAGAGCAGGGTCCATGGGACTGCCTCAGAAATCTCATAGCCATTATACTTGTGAGAAGCTTAAAAAATGGGCAGATGATCTCAGTAACATTTTTCCAAAGAAGACATACGGATGGCCAAAAGCTACACAAAAAGATGCTCAACATCACTAATCAGATAAATGCAAATCAAAGCTACAATGAGATAACCTCTCATCTGTTAGAAAGGCTATTATCAAAAAGACAAGTAATAACAAGTGTTAGTGAGGATGTACAGAACAGGAACTCTTGTGTGTTGCTGACAGGAATGAAAATGGATACAACTACCCTGTAGCTTTCTCAAAAAAAAAAAAAAAGGTAAAAAGTAAAACTACCATATGATCCAGCAATTCCACTTCTGGGTATTTATCTGAAGAAAATGAAAACACTGATTTTAAAAGATATATGCACCTTCATATTCACTGCAGCATTATTTACAACAGCAACAATCTGGAACTTGGGCACTTAAGTGCCTCTTGATAAATAAAGATGTGATATATATTATTCAGACATAAAAAAAAGGATGATGTCTTTCCATTTGTGACAACATGGATGAATCTTGAAGGTATTATGTAAAATAAGTCAGATAGAGAAAGATAAATATGTGGAATTAAAAAGAAAGGAAAGAGCTCATAGATACAACAGACTGGTGGTTGCCAGTGGTGGGAGGCCGGGTGTGGCAGATAAACAAACTGGGTAAAAGGAGTCAAAAGGTACAAACTTCCTGTTATAAAATATCAGTAATGGGAATGTGATGTACAGGATGGCTATTACAGTTAATAACATTATATTACATATCTGAAAGTTATTAAGAGAGTAAAACTTAAAAGTTACCACAAGAAAATATTTTTAAACTTTGTAGGGTGGTGAATGTTAAGTAGACTTGTGATCATTTTGTACTTATATACAGAAATATTATACACCTGAGACTAATATAATGCACCGTATCAACTATATCTCAATTTTAAAGAAAAAAATGAACAAACAAAAAGAAAAGCTTTGGCCTCTAGGCATCTATCTGTTCACCTAAAATCAGTGAAAAAAAAATGGTTAGAAGTTAATTAAAACCATTAATGAAAGTTATTTTGCCTTACTTCTCAAACATCTTTGGAAACGGAATCTTGCTACCCAAATCCTTGGTTCACGTGTCTATTATTTCTCTCAAAATACAGGCAATTACCGAGTTCATCAATTCACCAGTGACTTGCATGTATGGAAGCAAAAGTCTCCTGATTCAACTGTGTATTGTATAGTTTGACAGTTGAAGGACAAACACCCACAAAGAGCTGTGATTAGGACTGGCATCATCATATATGAATTGCCAAGAAGTCTTCCAGGTTTTTCTTAGCCTTTTGTTTTAGGAATAAAGGTATTTATGAAGCATATCAACAGAAAGTCACAGAATGAGAGAACTTTTGTTTAACACCTGTCTGTCAGCTATCTGCAATACTGTGGGGAAACTGGCAGAATCTTCTGGCTTTTAAGCAGAAGTATTTGTGTCACAAGGACCTTCCAGTCTAAGAGAATTTTCTCTGTGACTGGGATGCACACACTGCACAATTCAGAAGAAAACTCTTACTCTTTTTCCATCATTTAAGAAACTTTAAGATAAATTTTGCGTTGTGTAGTCTATGTTTGTAGGCTTGAAATTTTCCATTGCCTTTCTGATTTTGGTTACTTTGAATTTTAGTGTTAAAAAAATCCTATGTTGGAAGTCTATGAAATTCTACCACATTCAAGTACTAAATGAAATCACATATTTCATGGTTCCTGATTAAAATTTTCAGCATCCACATTCCCAGGAGTAGCCTTTAATTGAAGATTAATTTGTAAAGGATAGGATGCTCATTGGTTCATCTAGACCAAAGGCACAGATGAAAGAATGCTAAAACTAATTTAAAATAATCAGAATAATTTATACATAAATTTTATCAATCTAAAAATTACTGGGGTAAAACCTGTATACCATTATAACTATTTTCCAAGAGATGAATTAAAGGAACATCATTATTAACTTTTCCCCATAAAAGGACACAAAATCAGTCTATGGTTTTAGGAAGATCATGAATAATTAAGGAAAGTCCCATGCTCAGGCAGTAAAACTACATGACAGAAAACCATGTATCAAATTATCTTTCTGTAGTGATTGCCTTAGTGAAACCACACTCCTTCCCAGGTGGGACTAAGACACAGCCAAAACTCAGACTGGAGCCTGAACCCATGAGCCCCGACTAGGAGGGGATTCAAACCCAGTATCTTTTAATTAAAATCAATCACTTGGAATCAGGATTTCCTGAAGCTCAGGTCCTTTTGCCTCCTTGCTGAAAGAGTTCAACATGAGGCAAAGCAACAGGCAGAGAGAGTTGATTAGTGTAGAACATTTGTGAGGAATACAAGTGGGCTGGCAGAGGAATGCAGTGGCCCTAAGAACAAAGAGGGCTACATTTGTATAATCAAGCAAAGAGTGGAGAAGGGAGAAGACCACCTTCCTCGTTTTTGGTAATATCAAAGCTTACCTCTGTAGTTCCTCCTCAACCTGATATGGTTTAACAGAGACTGTTATGGTGTTATTTAAATCATATGTATATTAGCAAAAGGGTGGTAACATATATGCAAATATGGTAATTAATCTCAGATTTCAGTATAATTTCTCCTTTTACCTAGTATTTTTTCCCTTTGACCTGTATTTCTGTCTTGGCTACATGCAGAAATGTTACTCTTCAAGGACAATTAACTCTCTGACATCATATAACAAGATTCAGATCTCATACTTATTGCTTTGTGTTAACTGTGGAGGTTTGTGATGTGAGCGTGTCTAGCATTAGATACACCTGGTCTTCCTTCAGGGTGATACAGACTGTTGCTAGGTTACTGAGTTCTTTTCTTCAGTGGTCATTAATTTACAAGAGTCACCCAAACTCACTCAAAATTCTCTGTTTTTAACTCACTAGTGGGATTTTTAAACTCACTATTCAGTTATCCTACTCTATCTCTATCCTTAGGTTCTCATTCAAGATGGCAATGTAAGACAATGTAACGAGATCCTAAACTCATACTTTCCCATGGTTACACTACACCTATAGCAACATATGGAATCATATCCTCTGGAAAGAAAAGGAAAGGAAAAGAAAAGATGAAAAAGAAAACCAAAGAAATGAGCAAAATGACTGAATCAGTCAAAGAGAAAAACAAAGAACAAAACTCCACCACAACGAAGTAGGTAGGAAAGGCTGAGATACGATCTCACCATAAACCCCATCACCCACCACTGAGGCACATAATCAGGAGGTAATTCAGACTTGGAGCTTCTCCCTGATGAGCTAAGGTTTAATACTTCGCAGACACCACAACTTTCAATACCTACACCTGAAAGACAGGCCCCCAAAGCATCTAGCTTAAAAACAAGCAGGGCTTCACACCCATGAAACCTGTGGGTTTGTGGTGAATTTTTAAAATTTTATTATTTTTTAATGTTTTCATTATAGCTGGTTTACAGTATTCTGTCAATTTTCTACTGTATGGCCTGGTGACCCAGATACACATACAAGTATACAATCTTTTTGCTCACATTATCATGCTCCATCGTAAGTGACTAGACAGTTCCTAATGCTACACAGCAGGATCTCATTGCCTATCCATTCCAAAGGCAATAGTCTGCATCTTTTAATCCCAAATTCCCAATCCATCCCACAACCTCCCCCTCCCCCTCCACAACCACAAATCTATTCTCCACGTCCATTATTTTCTTTTCTGTGGAAAGATTCACTTGTGCCGTATATTAGATTCCAGATATAAGTGATATCATATGGTATTTCTCTTTCTCTTTCTGACTTACTTCACTTAGTATGAGAATCTCTAGTTCCATCCATGTTGCTGCAAATAGCATTATTTTATTATTTTTTTAAGGCTGAGTAGAGCAATGACTTTTAAACAATCAGCGACTCACCAGTCCCAGGGCCTAGAGCAGAAGTAGATGTCCGCGAAGGGCCCAGGCCCACATTTTATGAGAAAGAGGCTCATTTGCTATGTCTGGTGATGGGTATTAACCTGACTTACTGTGATGATCATTTTGCAATATCTACAGATATGATTTTGCAATGTATACAGATATTGAATCATTTTGTTGCATACCTGAAACTAACATAATGTTGTATGTAAATTATACCTTAATTAAAGAAAAATGATTCACAAGATTTGGGCCTGAGCAACACAGAGTAAATGGTAGAGACATTTTTCGAGACAGAAACAACCTGGAAAGGCATAGGTAGGAGATGATTAAGACTTCTTTTTTTGGGATGGCTACTAGACATCAAAGTGGTAGTTTAATGCATTCAGATTTAAAGAAGAGGTCTGAGACAGTGTTACATGTTTTGCACCCATTTTCCTATGGAAAGCATTTTAGAGTTATAACAATAAATGTTACTACCCAGAGAGTAAGCATGATAAAAGTATGTTCATACATCTCTTTTAAGGATTTTTGCTATGACAAAAGCCCTTAGAAAAGTAGGTGCATAAGCAAATTCAATGAACACCTGTGATGTGTGATGATCTGAGTTTACTGATATAGGCCTCAGGTGATGGGGAAAGTCCTGTTTTGAAATGTAGTAAAAAAGACTTTTCTCGTAAGAAGTATTACACCCAAGGCCAGCAACTCCAACTCTAGTTTTTTATCCAGTCATGTCACACAACTTTTGAATGAAACAAAATCAATAGTTTCTGGTTCAAACTGGTCTCTAACAAGAAGATTCTAATACAACCTTTCTCAACCAATTACCAAGACATCTATAAACTCATTTTTTTTTTTAAATATTCACAACCTTGGAAACCAAGACTGTCAGAAAACAGGAAGAAAATGTGAAAGGAATTTGCATAAATTACTAAGTAAACAGAACTAGAGTAGGGAGAACTCACATAGCACAATTCGACTTTACTCCAAATTTTAAAATTAAGTACAAAATGGAGACCAGACTTGACAACACCCAGAGCAGACAAAATTATTTAAACCACATATGCCAAACTAAAATCAAACTTATTTCATGAACATAAACAAAACTTAACTTAGGTTATTTCTTATAAATGCTTCTGACATAAAAAAATTTGTCATCTTCCTAAAAATGGTACGAGATAATCACTTTTAACCAACCCCCTGCCATTTTGAAAACCCCCATTGTAATAATCAATCATGATAAAGATCAAAAATTTTCCTCATTTTCACTTTATAGTCCATCCTGTATCTTTGTGCCCTTTTCCTAACAGATTTTAATTTTGGAGGTTCTCAGTTTACTGACTGTTTCATATGTACCATAAACTCTTAATACTATTTATTGATTTGGTGGTTTAAATTTTGCTGTTTCTGTGTTTCTGACACAAGAGAAAATTTAACAGAAGATATTTCTTCTGATTTCTGGATAAAGATGCCAGAATGTAAACAGACATTTAATTTTTCTACCTTCTGAATTCCTACTGAAACTACAGGATGGACTTTAAGACTTGAAGCCTAAATGAAGAAAAGACAAAAAGATAAAAACAGCAACACAATTTCTAAAAATGAAATGCAAAGAGAAAAAAGCCAGCTTACCGGACTCTGAAGTGCTGGATCCCAAAGTGGTTGCCGGGACAGCTCGGAAACAGCCCCATTTATACCACAGATTATCTTAATTATAAGTGACACCTGGTGTCTCTGAAGTAGGTGTTAGTACCTCAGTCCCATCCCCAACTCTGTGCAGCTGGATGCCTTTCCTCTTCAGTCCTAGAAAAAGAGAGAAGATTTGTTCTCCAAAGACAGTAAAAGAGACATTCTTCAGACCAGGCAAAGTCAGGCACATTTAAAGAGAGGAGTATTATATCAGCAATAAGTGAATTAAGTGAATCTTTACATACAGAATGCTGAACCCATGTCAACTGTCTATATGTAAGAACTAAATCTGTAAAACTCTCTGATGAAAACTTAGGTGCAAATCTTTGTAACTTTGCATTATACAATGACTTCTTAGATACGATACTAGATATACAAGTAAGAAATTAGACTTAATCAAAATTAAAAACTTTTTTTTTTCCTTTTTGCCTTTTCTAGGGCCACACTCGCGGTATATGGAGGTTCCCAGGCTAGAGGTCTAACAGGAGCTGTAGCTTCCAGCCTTCACCACAGCCACAGCAACGTGGGATCCGAGCCGCGTCTGCAACCTACACCACAGCTCACAGCAACGCCGGATCCTTAACCCACTGAGCAAGGACAGGGATCGAACCTGCAACATCATGGTTCCTGGTCGGATTTGCTAACCACTGAGCCATGACAGGAACTCCCAAAAACTTTGGTCTTTTAATGGCACTATCAAGAGATTCAAAAGACAACTCCCAGAATGAGAGAAAACATTAGCAAATCATATATCAGATAAGGGTCTACTATGAAGAACATATAAGAAACTATTACCATTCAACAATAAAAAAGACAACCCAATTTTAAAATTGGCAAAGGATTTTAATAAAAATTTCTTTAAAAGAAGATAAACAAATGGCTAATAAGCAAGGAAAGATGCTCAACTTTCATTTGTCAGTAGGAGAATACTAAGCAGAACCACAGTGGCATGCCAGTTGAATTAAAAGGAGACAACAGATTTCGGTAAGAATATGGAGAAACTGGAACCCTCAAACATTGCTGGTGGGAAAGTAAAATGGTGCTGCTGCTTTGGAAAACAGTTTGGCATTTAATCAAAATGTTAAGCATGAAGTTACCAGACAATTCAGTTATTCCACTCATAGATATATAGCTAAGAGAAATGTCCACAGAAAATCTTGTACATGAGTATTCATAGTAGCGTTATTGACAATAAGCAAAAAGTAGAAACAACTTAGATGATTATCAATTGACGAATGGCTGGAAAGAATATGTATATCCATACAATGAAATATTACTCAACCATAAAAAGGAATGATGTTTGGATACATGCTATAATATAGATGAACCTTGATAACATTGTGCTAAGTAAAAATAGCCACAAGGCTACATATTGTATGAGTCCACTGATATGAAATGTTCAGAACAGGCAAATCTATAGAGACAGAAGGTAGATTAGTGGTTGTTAGGGACTGAGGGGCCTAGGGTATGACTCTAATGGGTGTGGGGTTTCCTTGGGAAATGATAAAAGTGCTCTGGAATTAGATAGCAGTGATCAATACACAAATTTTTGAATATACTAAAACCCACTGAATTGTACACTTTAAAAGAATGAACTATGCGAGTATGTTTCAGTAAAGTTAATTTTTTTAAAAGAGGGAAAAAATAAAATGAGTCTTAAACCGATTTGAAGAAGACTCAAGGTCTCCCTGAAGCACTGTTCGTAGTTAATGAAACAAACCGAAAGATCAGAACACTGTAAAACATACAAGATTGGGTGACTTTTCTAATGTCTAGTATTTAGTTCTCCCAAAGGCCAAACTGTGGCCTTCCATCACTGTCCTTTTGTATCTTGAGCCAAAGGGCTTTCATCTACTTCAATCTTGTAAACTTGTCACTTCTGCAATAACTGTGTAATTACCAAGTCCCTCCAGCAGTCCCACCACCCCAAATGTCTACTGGGCTTTTTTTTTTTTTTTTTTGGCTGCACCTGCTGCATATGGAAATTCCTGGGCTAGGGGTTGAATTAGAATTGCAGCTGCAGGTTTACACCACAGTCACAGTAACACTGGATAAAACCCACATCTGCGACCTATGCAGCAGTTTATGACAGCAGAGGATACTTAACCCACTGAACTAGGCCAGGGATTGAACCCACATCCTCACGGACACGAAGTCTTAACCTGGTGAGCCACAATGGGAACTCCCCTACGTGGCTTTTGGATTTGGATATACCACCACCACCACCTGTCCAATGCTGAATTTATCTTCTCTCTGAATTCTCTTTTGTTCTCAAGCTTATTTTTCATTGTTCCTATTTTGCACACTCTCCATGTCCTTTCCCATTACATTCTGTGAAGCTATCATGTAATATTAACTGCTTCCAATGATTCATGTTTATTTCTTTTGAGGTCACTCTACTTCAGGACCGTAGCACATCAATGATTAATAATAATAGTTCTCTTAAGGACACTAAATGATTAATATCAGCTTCTATTTTCAAACAACCTCTATTTATGCTGCCCGAATCTGGGGAACCATCTGAGTACTGAGCTGAAGAACATGTCACACTTCTGCTCAAAATGCTTCTATGGCTCCCTATTATATAAAGGATAGAACCTCAAATTCTCATGTTTTAATAATTAAGATTTAAACTTACCTTCTGTTCATTCTTCTGTTAAAGCTCGTACTTGAATCATCAATCTCACTGAGTTGATTTTTCTTCCAGAGCCTCTGCTGAGATAGTTTTACTTCCCCCATTTATTTATGCTTCACTTTTTTCATTCTCCATATTACTTCCTCTCATTATCATGCTACATCTTCATATATATATCAAAATGCAACTAAACCTTCAACCTCATGCAATTTCTTCTTTAATAGAAACTGATTATTGAGCACATGCTTTGTACTGTTCACTATTCTATGCTACGAAATAGTACCAATGAGTAAGATACCATCTCTGTCTCCAGGAAACATATAGTTGGTCAAGAAAGAATCAATTGCAATAGTATAAACAGTGAAGAAGAGGGACAGCAACCAAAATTCATGGACCACCTCTATCTACACATTGCAGGCTGAAGACAACCCTGTGAAATCATGCTGGTTATCCTCACAGTTGGAGAAGTGGAGGATTAGAAATATTAGGTAACTCAATCACACAGCTAGTGACTTGCCCCCAATAGTCTGCATGAACCAGAAGCTCCCCACTGTACTGTGATGCAATGAAAACTTTGCCCAGGAATCTTGCTCACTTTTGACTCCCTACCATATTTTGTTCTGTACCATACATTTGGCATTTATCATGCAGGGGGTTAATGACTGATTGTTTATTCAGGAAAACAGTGCTTGAGTACCTGAAAACTGCTGACATTGGACAAAGTGCTAGGAAATACAAAGATCGCAACATGATAAAATCCTTGCCTCAAGAAGCTCCTCGTCTAGTGTGAGAGAGAAAGACAATTAAAGGGACATTTACCAAACTGTGTACCGAGGCCTCTATCAGAGTGATGGTTCTACTTTTGAAATGTCAAAACCTTTTTTCACCTCCTATTTCTTTAGTGGTTTGCTCTGCTACAGAACCTAGTCCCTCCAGGCATGCTTTTGTTTGTTTTGTTGTTTTTTTTTTTCTAAAGGAGAGTGGATAGGGACAATGAACACTGCCTTAGAGTACCAGAGAAGGTTTACTTAGTGAGAGACTAGTTACATAAAATTTAAAAGGGTGACTAGGAGAACTTTCGGTAACAAGGAATGAAAGTGCATTCATTCCGAGACGATGGATCTTAGTTTAAACAGAGTTATGAAATAATATGGCATATTGAAGGGAAAGCCTGAAATCCAGAGTCTACTGAGAGGATGTGGTAAGAAACAGGACTAGACAGGTAATCACAAGGTGCTTAATTTGGGGTACCTTTAAGAAATATTGATGGCTTGGCAAAATAATTAAATCAGGAACTCTGGGGGACTCTGTGGGAAAAAAGACTGGGTACGGAATTAAAAAAAAATTCACCAGAGTGCTTCAGATGAGCATTCATGGTTGCGAATCTGTGCTGTAGGCAAAGGGGAACCAAATAGGTTCAGGGAGCAAAAAGCGTGATCAAATTTCAGCCTAAGGCACATTTCATTCTGTCTACAATACAGATAGATAAACTGAAAGTGGTATAGTATGAGGTAAGAGATGCAGGAAAAGTCTGTTATTACAGCCAGGCAAGAGGTGATAAGCCTGGACTTTTAAGTAATTAAAATTACTTTCTATGCCTTTTTGTCCTTATGTTTACTAGATTGCAAACATGCAAACATGTTGTCTGATGGTTTCCTATCATATTTGTTTTCCTAACAATTTTTTGCATAGTGCAGTGTAGATAACCTAACAATGCTTACTGAATCAAAGCACTTCATAACAAGAGAAAGGTTAACAGTGATGACAAATTAAAAGTTATCATTTAAAAAGTGTGCTTCATTATGCATGCTTTTCCAAAAAACTGCATACCAATATTAAGAAGAGAATAAAAATGGATCCTTAGTCCATCACTTTAAGATATGCACTCATAATATTTTGGTATATTCCCCTGTTCTGATTATCAGTCACACAGTTGATGTTATACTCTAGCTAACTGAAAAGACTGAATCATGCTATATCATAAGTGATTTTTACACACCATTAAAAACTCTTGATCATGTTTATTTAAAAGATTATATAACATGCTCTACTATAATTTATATAGTAATTTTCCAGTGATTAGAGATTTAGGTGGTTTCTATATATATATATATATATATATATATATATATATATATATATATATATATTTAACTGCAATAGGAGATGTCCATATTTGACAAAAACTTTTGTTTGAATTTCTATTATTTCTTTAGACTAGATTTCAATAAATGCATTTATTATGAAAAAAACAATGTTTTGAAGGGTTTTGATAAGTATTGTGAAATTATTTTCCTTGCAGCTTTTCCATTCTTTCACTCTTCCCAACCAGGAAATTGACTTAATTCTTACCTACAAATTTGCCAGCTTTATATATTTTCGTTTTTTACTTCAAGTGCTAAGGAATATAAAAGGAAAAAAACCCAAATCCTCAATTTCAAAATTATCTCGGTCTATTGTGAGAGATTAAGGGACATAGATAAAACAAGGTATGAGGACTTTTTCAGTGTGATGTTACTACTTTTGAAATACCAAAATTCTCTACCATCTCCCATTTCTTTGCAGTGGTTCAACAGGATTGTGGCACCTAAACTTTCCATGCCTGAATAATTTTGGATTCCTTTGAAGCAAAGAGTGATAGGTGACAATTATTTCTTTATTTTAATTCGCATTTATGTGATTTATAATTTTGATCATTTTTAAATTGTTTATTTCCACTTTATAGATTATATGATATATACTTTCCCCATTATACATAAGGAAGAGTAGGACTTTAGTACTTCTTTCTTAAAGATGTAGATCAGGTTATTCATAACTTTTTGAAAATTATTCTTTTTCCTAAAATGTTCAAATATATTAGTATAGAACTTGTCAATTGTATCACAATTCTTTTAAAAATTATCTCTGCATATCTTTACATAATCTATGTCTTCTTTACTTATTTTCTGCTGATAAGTCTTTTTATTAATTGGATTTTTCAGGGTTTTGCTTTTTAAATTTAAAGAATAATTTTCTGAAATTCCCATTGTGGTTCAGTGGGTTAAGGACCCAACGCTGTCTCTATGAGGATGAGGGTTTGATCCCTGGCCTCGCTCAGAGGATTAAAGATCTGGCATGGCTGCAAACTGTGGAGTAGGTCACAGATGCAGCTCAGATCCAGTATTGCTATGGCTATGGCATGGGCTGGCAGCTGCAGCTTCAGCTCCAATTTGACCCCAAACCACAGGGTAGTTGTAAAAGTGAAAAAGAAAAAAAGAAAAAAGAATAATTTCCTTAATTGTATTGATTTTTGGCATACTAATTCAGGATTTACTACTTTATAGGACATTCCTCTTGCCCATCCATGAAGCTGATTTTTTTAATATTCACATCCTAGCTTCCTTAGCTGAATGCCTTTTCCATTTTATTAATTGTGTATTTGAGGACTGCAATTTAATTCTATTTTTAAAATCATGATATTCTGTTCAGAAAAAAAGACTATAGAATAACACGGTATGCCCACATATAAATATCATTCAGTTTCATCAGCTTTTCAATTTTTACAGTACATGCTATAGATAATTTTTAAGAAATAAAAAATGACTGCATTAGTTTGCTTGGGCTGTCTACCAAGGTTCCACAAACCGACTGATTAAAGAAGAGAAATTTTTCATCTCAGAGTTCTGGAGGCCAGAGGTCAGAAATTAAGGTGTCAGCAGAGCTATGCGCCCTCTGAAGCTGCCAAGGAAGGGTCTGTTTTAGACCTCTTTCCTAGCTTCTGGGAGTTTTTTAGCCAATGGCAGCATAACTCCCATGTTCACATGACATTCTCCCTTTGTGTGTGTGTCTCCGGGTCCAAATTTCCATTTCTATAAGGACACTGCTTAGATTAGATTTGAGGACCACTCTACTCAGTATTACCTCATGTTTAATTACATTTGCAACAGCCCTATTTCCACTATTTCCATGTAAGGTCACATTATGAGGTACTGGGGTTACAACTCCAACATATAAATGTTGAGGGAAAAAAGTGCCACCCAGTGAAATGACAGGTATCCATGAAGCCACTTATATAATCCTTCTTGAATGGCATTTTCCCTCTCAAAGTGAATTTTTAAAATCTTTTCTAGGATCTTTTAATATTCGATACATGGATCCACAAGCAAGATGTAAGTTTGTTTGGTGTATTCTCCATCTTTATATAATGTTACATTATACTTAACACTTTGAACTTCTTTGTCCAACATTGTTTTTAAAATGTATTCATTTTAAAATATATTGTTGTATTTTACATTGTAAAATATGTTGATATGTTTAATTTATTCACATTAAGATGCTATTAGATATCCTTATATATAAGCATACTAAAATTGACATATCATCTTCTAATAATGGATATTTTTGATATTTCCAATTTTCATTACTATTAACAGTTCTGTAGTTAGTGTTAGTATATGATTACATGTGCATAAATTCCAGAATTTCTTAAGGGAATCCACCTATAAATGGAATTTCTGGTTGGAAGACGTGTTTCTTCAAATTACCAATTTACTACTCTGTTCTTTGAAACTGCTTTACTGATGAACACACCCATCAACAGTGAGGGCATTTCTCTAAGTCCTCACCAGTACTTATTTTTGAGAGCATTTGGAACACTGTCAGTTTGATGGGTGAAATTGTTTTCCTTTTCAGTTTAGCTTCTTTTTATATATTTGTTGGGCAATTATTTTTTTGCTACACGGATTGTCAATTTATTTTATTGTTGTTCATTTTCCCAATGCTATTATTTGTTATGTGTGTGTTTACAATTTAAAAGTGCTCTATATACAATAGTTTTATTGCATTTCACATATCTTCTCCACATCAATGGCTTAACTCTTCATTCATGCTGTATTGTGTATGTATGTTCTAAAAATCTTTCATTTTAACTAGGTAAAATATACAGCTTTAAAATAACATATTATTCGGGGAATTTTCTAAAAGAAAAAAGCCTTATGTTGAAATTATTAATGTATTCTTTTTTCTAAATTTTTCAAGTTTTTTCCAAAGTTTTAAATCCAGCTAGAAATTGTGTGCACAAACACACGCACACGTGAGAGTATACCCAAATATTTTTCCATGAGGACAGAATCTATTTTAATGCTTTTTTTCATTTGGGTGACCAGTCACTTTGGCAGTATTTCTGAGTGATCCATTATTTTAACACTGATTTGCAATGTTATCCTACTCATCCTTCAACTTTCCATATGTAAGACGGTCTGTTTCTGGGCTCACTATTCCATTCCTTCACTATATTTATCTATACCAAGCTGTCTTAATCACTAGGACATTTTAATAGTAAATTTTGATATTTGCAGGAAAAAATCATTATATTTTGTTGTTTTTCAAAATGTCCTCAGCTTTTTTTGGTCTTTTGTACATGTCTGTGCTTTTCTGAGTCACTTTGTGCTGTTCTTTGAAAACCCTTGCTGGAATTTCTATTGTAAAATATTAAATTTTTAGATTTATTGAGGATTATTTGACGTACTCAAGGTGTTGAGTTTTTCTAGCCATTAACATTTTATAATTTCTGCTTAGTGGGATATTCTTTTATGCTTCTCAATGCTTTAAGACTTTTTCCACACAGTCTTGCATATATTGCTAGATTTATTTCTATGTAACATAAGATTCAGTGAATAGTATTTTTCTTTTTTTTCTAGTTTGATTCACATCAGTGTAAAGTTATTTTAAATTCTGATATAAAATCTTTGATTTAAAAAGTTCTTGCTGAAATTTTCTATAGTTTTATAGTTTATATAAATTCTCTTGGTTTTTCTAGAAACATAAGAAAAATATGGTTGAAGTTTTAATATAATCATTTGTAATGATTTTTGAACAGTGAGTTTAATACTTATACTATGATTAATTATATATTTACCTCTTCTGCCTTCTGGTGGCTTGATAAAATTTGTCACCTCTCTCCCATTATCCTGCTTTCCTCTACTTCTCTGGAAGCTACAGATTTCTAATTTTTGTTATCTTTTAAAAACATTCTGCTTAATTATAAATTATAAATAGTAATGCATTTAAAGATATTCTACATTTTTATAATGCAAAAGAACAAAATTATTTTTGCAATTGCACTTGAAAATTTTAGCTATACTTTTAAAAATACAAATTATCCTTATTTTACAATTTATTTACAAAATCTTTTATCAATTTATATAGTTAACATTTTTCTTACTTTCCGGTTTTACTTATTTTCATTAAAAACATCCCTTAATACTTTTTTCTAGTGAACTCTCAAGTTTGGTGTGACTGAAAATATATTTTGCTGCTCATAATTTGTAATTTATCAAGCTATAATATTTTGGTTTCACAATTATTGTCCCTCATATCTTTAAAATATTTCCTATTTTCCTTCTAATATCTGTTGATTGTCTAACATTTTTTCATTTGTTGATAACTTGAATTTACTGTTACTCTTCTGAAATTTCTCTCTGTATCCTTGATGTTCTCAATACAACATGTGTAAGTATGACTTTATATTTACTGATGCTTTCTGGACCTAAAAGTGAATTTTTAATCTGAGACCCTATAACTACTTTTGCGAAATGTACAATATTTAGTTGCTTAAGTATTGCTTCTTTACTTTTTTTTCCATTCTTTTATTCAGAAATTCCTATTAGATTTTTTGGTGGGGCTTTCAAACTACCTTTTGATCACTTAAATCTTCTGTCCTCCTGTGCTGAATATCTGGTACTGTACCCTTCAGTTTACTAATTCTCTAGGATTGAGCCAGATGGAATATTTATTTCAGTGAATATTATTTTCATTTCCAGTATGTCTAATTGCCTCTTCCTCATATACACTTAGCCTTATTTCATTTGTACCTATTTTTGTCATTTCTCATTCATTTTAATGATGGTTCAAGCACCGTGCCTTCACATGTGTCTTTCAGAATATTAAACACATGTATTTAAAGTTGCATTGACTAGCCCACAAAATTAATCTCAACTGCTGTGACACACCAACTGGGAAGGGATGGAGGGGGCAGTGGGAATATCTGCCTCTAGAGAATCTAAAAACAATTTTCTCAGATGAATTAAACATATTCTGCTTTTTTTCACGACCATGTTCTAGCATTTGCAAACATCACTGAGAGGTTCTTAATATTCCCCTCAGCTTGATTAAACCTCAGAGAGGCCTCTTCCTGATCATTATAAGCTCCTGAACTTCCTTTCCTTAAAGCATCTCTGCTTTGAGATGAAAATCTTATTCCAGCCTCTTGCCATTTTTACAACCCAGAAATACTTTATCAGGAACCTGGGAGTCATCCCTTTGATATGCAATAATCCAGAAAGATAGTGATCCTTTTTCTTAGTCTCTGTGGAATGGTAGAGACCTAACTTTGATAAGGACCTCAATTAGCAAGCACAGATGGCCTAATCACATTGACCAAGATCCCTTCCAACCAATAAATTTCAGTATTTTTCCATTATCTCACCTTGGTACTTAACAAGGCTCCCTGCTTTTGTTTCAGTGGAGTTCAGTTCAAGCTCTCTCCTTGGTTGTGATTCTCCTGAACAAAGTCTCCCTTGTCTGTTTAACTCTATATAGAATAATTATTCATGGACTATTCAAAATACTCTGCTTCACAGTCACCTGGAGTATTCCACTATTCTTTTTAAAATATTTTATTAAAGTGTAGGTGATTTACAATGTTCCTTCAACTTCTGCTGTACAGCAAAATGGCCCAGCCACCCACACACGCCTTTTTTTTCTTTCCACTTTTGTATCAGGTTCTTACCGAAGAGACCAGATACAGTCTGGTGTACTGTTCAGAAAGACCACATCACAATCTATTCTAAATGTAACAGTCTGCATCTACCAACCTCAGCCTCCACATCTTATTGAGATTACCTCCCAATTGCTAGCTGTGTTTGTCTTTCTTAACATGAGGTATTCTCCAACTATTAGTTTCCAGGACTTCCAGTTGTTGCATTTGAAATGGGACTGTGCTAACTTCCTACTATATGTCCATTTATCTCTTTTTTCCTTACTATTTAGTTAAGTGTGAAAATGTTTCCAATGAGAAGATGGTTTCTTGCAGGTGGCACTGGCCAGTGGCTGAATTCCCAACAATGAGATGTAAGTGGATGTGAGGAGGGTCTGCTCCCCAACTTATCTTCCTTGACAGAATAATAAAACCTATCTTTTTCAATCAGCTATATATTTAAAAAAAATTTATTATAGTTGATTTACATTGTTCTGTCATTTTTTGCTGTACAGCACGATGACCCAGTTATACATATATACATTCTTTTTTTCCCTCATTATCCTGCATCATATTCCATCATAAGTGATTAGATATAGTTCCCTGTGCTATACAGCAGGGTCTCATTGCTCAATGACTCCAAATCTAATAGTTTGCATCTACTAACCCCAAACTCCCAGTCCACCCCACACAGCTATATTTTGGTTTTCTCTTACATTCATCTAGGTTGAAACCTTAACAGATACAGCTTCCATGGCACATAAAACCTGTCACAAAGAATTACTCACTTATGGAAAAAGAATTGCAGTTTGAAGAAACAGTGCTGTTTTGTGGCAGATGGTGACATGAATGTAGGCCACTGACTAAGACTCTCAGTGATGTATCTTCTCACCACTTCATTAATATTCCTTCCCAGAGTTTACCAGGCATTAATTTTATACTTACTTTTCAGACACCCGATACCAACTTAGATCAAAATTCTACTTTTTGAGACAAAATTAAACTTACAACGTAGCTGTAAATCTACACACTGACAGCAAAAAGACAGAGACAAAAGAGTAACACAGTAGCATCTGGAGTGAAAGAAGAGGAAGATAAAACTGACCCCAGCTTGGCACTGCGTACTGTGATGGAGTCTATCAGCTTGTAATCATACCAGCTCATTATCTTGCATCACAAGGTATTTTAAAATGCTATTTTCTTTTTGGTTAGAGAGCAGTGCTTTCACTCAATTCCCTCTAGCAGTCACAGATGTGCAGGTGCTTTACTTGGCATGCTCAAATTTCTAACCATAAGGGAGAAATTCAAATGAGAATAAATCACATGGACTGATCATCAGACTTATGTGGTTTTTCCACATACAGTGGAAATTTTCTTCATTCCAGGTCTTGGTTTAGTATTTCATAGCTAACTAGCATTCTTTTGAGGTCTCATACATATTTTCTGCCCTCAAGTGAAGAAATACTCTTAAATCGTAAGCCCATTAATATTAAATAACATTAATAATTAATAAAGTATATATTACATATTTAGTGATCCAGAAAAATATTACATTTGTGGAAAAAATATTGGTTACTGCTGATTGTTTGAAACTCAACTCAATTATTTCATACTTACCAATGTAAGTATATACAGACCGCCCCCCTCACCTCCATCAAATTTGATTTCTAACAGGAAAAAATAACTAAAAATCATACATACCATTACTTCCAATTTATACTTATTGAAGTGAGTAATTTGGTGAAAATCCCATTTTAAAAGATATTACAAACCAGAAATTTGGAGTAAAGAAAGAGAATAGAATTGTTATATCCTAGTAAAGACGATATATGTTATTTTTAGATTATATTGCTAAAAATCATATCCTTTTCAATGATCAATGTTTTCCATAACAAAATAGTTGATGGGAAAGTGTAAGTATCATGAAGAAAATTCATTAATCAAAATTTGGATTTACTGAGATAGGAGGTGGGCCGTTGCTTCCTGACGTCATTTGAGGATCTGACCTTTATACCCAAAGACTCTCCCACGTGCTCATATACCTTATTACTTGAAATGTCTCTGTTTGCTGAAGGGTATCAAGTAGCTCACGGAATCCACAGGAAGACTGGAAAAACTCTCTAGCAGGAACAGAGGGGGTTAAGGTTCAACAAAGGTTCAGCCATAGAAATGTATGCTTAGGACATATGACAGATTATATTACACGCTCAATTCTCCATTCCCTTATAATAACATTTTGCAATCATGTCCTTGGCATGATCTCTTCATTAAAAACATGTACTTTGTATCCTCTTGCCTTGGGCTTGGCCATGTGACTTGCCGTGCCCAATAGGATGTCAGTGGGCACAATACAACAAAGCTTGCTATGTGCCTGGAATGTGCACGCACCAGGTATCCTGCTGTCCAGAAAATGTGAGCCATATGGAGAAATCCTAAACACAACGTATGGCCTGGTGCCAAGTTCAGTCATGCACAGTCTAGATCAGTTGAGCCCCAGTTAACATGCAATGCATGAGTGAGAAGCAAATGCTTTTGTTGTATGCCACCGATATTTCTGTTGTAGTTTATTGTGCAGTATAAGCTGAGTGATACCAGGAAATTATGGCCCTAATATTACTGATCACTGACGGCCATAAATGTTGTTAAAAATACCAATAAATATCCTTTTACTTTCCTGAATTTCCCCTTAAGTGTTAAATTTCCGGATGAATATAGGTAATTTTGTGTCAAAAGATAAGTCCTTATGTTTCCCAAATATTACTAAGTCATTTCCCAAATACTTAAGGGTTATGCCAAAACAGGAGAAGTATTTCAATATTGGATAGCCAAAACAAATATACACTACAATTATTCAAGTGAAAAACGTAGACATGGTAAAGAATCCCAGTTTGGGGAAATAAAGGCCAACACTGTAGTATTTTCAAAAGAGGTTCCTCAATAAGTGTTATGCTAAATTATGCATCAATGTTTATTTTTTGAATATGGATAACAAAAGAAAAGTTACCATCTTTTATTTCTCTGAGTCTTTAAAGTACATGCCCACGTATGTACATATAAACTTTGTGTTGTTCCTAAGTAAAAGAAGGCATAGTGTATAGCATTCCCCAGATTTGACCACAGCGACCTGACTTTTGGTATCTCATAACTGACCCCCCTTTTTTTTTTCTTGGTGCCCTATAACACAAATTGAGAAATACTGTTAGAGGAAATCACAAAGTACTTTTGGAGTACAAGGAAAGAGTGACTAATTTTGTCTGCAAAGAGTTGCATTTAGAGAGGTATGATAGTGAGCAGAAAATAGTTATGATGTGTAGGACTTTTTCAGGGAAACTTAATAGAAGAGCATTTCAAGTGAAGGAAGAATAATCTAATATGAAAGATATATAATGAAGTCAGAGATTTCGGAAGTGATGCCCAACAAAGATGAGTGAGAATAATGGAAGGTTAGATGTTTGTAATCATGGTTATAGCAAAGACCACAGATGCAACATGGCATGATGTTTAAGAGCATGAGCTTTGGCCTTCAGCACACCAGAGTGACTGGCCCTGTGAACTCGGGCAAAGTAAATTACTTCTTACTGCCCAGCTTCTCGGTTATGAGGTACTAAAGTTGATGGCACATTCAAAGAATGTTAAATAATTCAAACAGACTGTAATGAAGGATAGGAGCTGGGGATGGGTAAGTAAGGTAAGGCTATAGAGCTAGTTTTTTTTTTTTTTTTTTTGCCTTATCTAGGGCCATACCCATGGCATATGGAAGTTCCCATGCTAGGGATCTAACAGGAGCTGTAGCTGCTCGCCTTCGCCTTCGCCACAGCTACGCAGGATCCAAGCCGTGTATGCAGCCTACACCACAGCTCACGGCAACGCCGGATCCTTAACCCACTGAGCAAAGCCAGGGATCGAACCCACAACCTCATGGTTCCTAGTCGGTTTCGTTAACCACTGAGCCACGACGGGACCTCCTGGAGCCAGGTTAAGAACACACATGTCCCTTCAAATAATATAGTTGACATTGATTAAATATATACATTGAGTCAGGTACTTTTTGCACAAATATATATATATATATATATATATATATCATATATATATAAATACTCGTTTATCTTCAAAATCATCACAAAGGTAGATGTTACAATTTTGACCCATTACAAATGAGGAAACTAGAACATAGAGATATTAAGTAATTTACCCAAAGTTGCAGAATTAGTAAATTGTGGAACTGAATTTGGAGCTCTGGTTATCTTGTTCTAGAGTCCATATTTTTTATCTTTTCTTTTCTTTGATTTCTTTTTTTCTTAATGGCTATACCTGTGGTGTATGGAAGCTCCCAGGCTAGGGGTCGAATCAGAGCTGAGCTTCCAGCCTATACCACAGCCATAGCAACACCGGATCCAGGCCACATCTGTGAGCTGTGCCACAGCTTGTGGTAATACCAGATCCTTAACCCACTGAGCATGGCCAGGGATCAAACCTGCATCCTCTTAGATAGTGGTTGGATTCTTAACCTGCTGAACCACAGTGGGAATGCCTAGACTTTATATTTTTAATCACTATGCCAGTGGCTTTTGAAGTAAATTTTTAACTTCAGTCTCCAGTAAAAAATGTATTTAATGTCATTTTAGTGAATGTGCATATGTGTGTATTTCAGTTCCACAAAATCGTAGTTATCCTTACTATGTGTGATCTATTTAGATATTTTTATTCTAGTATAGTGTGTTTATTTTAGAAATGATATTCACAACAAAAGAATAAATTTATTTTGGAACCACTAATTGATCATAGGCTACTGTTTGAATAATGCTGCATTGTGCCATAATTTGCACCGCTTTCTAAGGAATTTAGAATTCATTCTTAAAAACAAAACAGAAAGCAAGTGAATGACTTTAAATAAGGCACACATTTAATCAGATTATGTGTTTCAAAAATATCATACCTAGGAGTTCCTGCTATAGTGGAGTAGGTTAAGAATCCAACTGCAGTGACTCAGGTCACTGCAGAGGCACAGGTTGGTCCTGAAGATATGGCATTGCTACAGCTGCAGCGTTTGTCGCAGCTGTGAGTCGGATTCAGTCCCTGGCCAAGGAACTTTCACATGCCATGGGGGCAGCCCTTAAAAAAAAAAAAAATCACTCCCAAAGTGTGGAGGTTAAATTGGAGAGAACTGGCACCAGAAGGAACAAGCATACTTAAAAGATTTTTTCTAATATTAAAAAAGAAAATAAAGCATGGAGAGCAGAAGACAGAAAATATAGTCAAAATACATGACAGAGAGACTGATAAAATTTAGAAGCTGAAACAAAGGAATGAGGGAAGAATCACTCACATATTCCCCTTTTCATTATGCAAGAAGATGGATGTAAAGATGAACCGTTGTGCTATCATTCTGTCAGGAGTTAACCTTACATCACCTTCCCTAAGAAATTAATTTATCCCATCTTTGTTCTACTTGGTCTGTTTCTTTCATTCAACCGTTCACTCATTCATTCGACAAACATTAGTACCTATGATGGGGCAGGAATTGCTCTCGCTACTTGATGGAAAAAAATGAAGAACAGAAGTGGAATAGGGAGAGTGAGGTTGGGGGAGAGAGGTCAAAGTCTTAAATGTGATGGAGAGGGAAGCCTCCGTAGGAGAGTGAGATGCAAACAATAACCTATAAGGTATGAAGCTGGGGGCTGTGTATTACAGAATACTTTCTAAGTTTCACCATCTTTGATGTTCCACTTTTCCTGATTTTATTCATGTTAATTTGTACATTTATCTTTTTTTAGGTGACCCTTCTCTTTCTTTTTTGACCAAAAGTAGTAAGTATATTGAATATCTATTATTAACCAAATTTTGGTATTGCTTTATAAATATTATTTAATTTAATCATCAAAAACCTTTAAGATAGGTAAATTTATTATTCTCATTCACAGATAAGGAAATCAGTGCTTAGACTGTTTAAGTAACTCACTCAAAGTCACAGAGCTGGTGTGAGGGGAGAATCAAACTCAAACTATGAATATGCAAACCCTGCAGATCTTAACCACTATTCTAAATATACTAACTTGTTTGTATAGGCATACCTCACTTTTATTGTGATTCATGGAAATTGTAGTTTTAACAAACTGAAGGTTTATGGAAACCCTGCATTGAGCAAGTTTATCAGTGTCATTTTTCTAGTGACTTCTTTTTTTGCCGTTTTTTTTTTTTTTTTTGACTTTTTACTGCCGCACCCATGGCATATGGAAGTTCCCAGACTAGGGGTTGAATCAGAGCTACAGCTGCTGGCCTACACCATAGCCATAGGAACTTGGGATCCAAGGTATCTGAACCGCGTCTGCGACCTACACCACAGCTCACGGCAATGCCAAACCCCTGACCCACTGAGGACGCCAGGGATCAAACCCAAATCATCATGGATACTAGTCAGATTCACTTCCCCTGTGCCACAATGAGAACTTATTTCCAACAACATTTGCTCACATGTCTGTGTGTCATATTTTGGTGATTCTCAAAATATCTCAAATGATTTAATTATTATTATATTTGTTATGGTGATCCATGCTCAGTGATCTTTAGATGTTACTATTATAATTGTCTGGAGGTACCATGAAGAGTACACATATAAGATGACAAACTTCACCTATAAATGTTGTGTGTGTTCTGCCTGCTCCACCAACCACATGTCTTTCCCTCTTTTTGGGCCTCCCTACTCCCTAATACACAACAATATTGAAATTAGGCCAATTAAATAACCTTACAATGGACTCTAGGTATTCAAGTGAAAGTAAAACTTGCATGTCTGTCACTTTAAATCAAAAGTTAGAAATGGTTAAGCTTGGTGAGGAAACCATGTGGAAAGCTGAGACACACTGTAAACTAGGCTTCTTACGCCAGTTAGTGAAGTTGTGAAAGCAAGAAACATTTATTGAAAATTAAAAGTGCTACTCCAGTGAACACACGAATGTTAACAGAAAACAGACTTATTATCGATAGGAAGACAGTTGTAGTGGTCTGGATAGAAGAGCTAACCAGGCACAATATTCCCTTAAACTAAAGCCTAATCCAGAGCAAGACCCCAATTCCCTTCAATTCTCTGAAGGCCTAGAGTGGTGAAGAAGCAGAAGAAGAAAAGTTTGAATCTAGCAGTGGTTGATTCCTGAAGTTTAAGGAAAAAAGCCACCTCCATGACGTAAGGTGCAAGGTGAAGCACCAAGTGCTCATGCAGAAGCTGTAGCAAGTTATACAGAAGTTCTACCTAAGATCATTACTGAAGGCGGCTACACTAAACAACGGATTTTCACTGTAGATAAAATAGCCTTCTACTGGAAGTAGATGCCATGTATATAGGACTTTCATAGCTAGAGATAAGTCAATGCCTGGCTTGGCTTCAAAGCTTCAAAGGACAGGCTGACTCTCTTGTGAGAGGCTAATGCAGCAGGTAACTTGAAGCCAGTTTTCATTTACTATTCCAAAAATCACAAGGCCCTAAAGAATTAGGCTATATCTATCCTACTCTATAAATGGAACAACAAAGCCTGGATGACAGGACAATTATTTACAACATGGCGTACTGAATATTTGAAACCCACTGAATATTTGAGACTCACTGCTTAGAAAATAAACCTTTTAAAATATTATCGCAGGAGTTCCCTTGTTGTGCACGAGGTTAAGGATTTGGTATCATTACTGCAGCAGCTTGGGTCACCACTGTAGTAGGAGTTTGCTTGCTGGTCTGGGAGCTTCCACATGCCATGTGCACAGCCAAAAAAATAAAATAAAATAAAATAAAATATCATGGCTTATCAACAGGTCACCTGGTCACTCAAGAGCTTTGATGGAGAGGTATGAGATTAATGTTGTTTCTATGCCTGCTAACACAACGTTCATTCTGCAGCCAATGGATCAAGCAGTACATTTTGTGTTTCATGTATTATTTAAGAAATACATTTTATAAGGCTTTAGCTGACATAGATAGTGATTCCTTTGATGGATATGGGCAAAGTCAATGGAAACCTTTCTGGAAAGGAATCACAATTCTAAATGTTATGAATCACATTTGTGATTCATCAAAATATCAACCTTATCAAGAGTTTGGAAGAAGTTTATTCCAACCATCATGACTGACATTGAGGGATTCAAGATTTTAGTGGAGAAAATGACTGCAAAGGTAGCAACAATATCAAAAGAACTAGAATTAGATGTGGAGCCTGAAGATGGGCCTGAATTGCTGAAACCTCATGATAAAACTTGAATGGATGAGGAGTTGCTTCTTATGGATGAGCCAAGAAATTGGTAATTGAGATACTACTGGTGGAGATGTTGATGAGATTGTTAAAATGATAACAAAGGGTTTAGAATAATATACATGCTTAATTGATAAAACATCAGCAGGGTTTGAGGGTATTGACTCCAATTTTGAAAGAGATTCTACTGTGGGAAAAATAGCACTCCATGCTACAGGGGAATAGTTCATGAAAGGAAGAGTTAATTGATGCGGCAAACTTCATTTTTGTCCTACTTTAAGAAATTGCCACCCTGACTTCAGTAACCACCACCTTAATTAGTTAGCAGCCAACAATATTGAGGCAAGACCCTCCATCATCAAAATGGTTATGGCTTGCTGAAAGCTCAGTTGGTGGCTAACAGTTTTTAGAAATAATCTTTTTTTTTTTTTTTCCATTTTAGGGCTGGACCTGCAGCATACGGTTGTTCTCAAGCTAGGGGTTGAACTGGAGCTGAAGCTGCAGCTGCTAGCCTATGCCATAGCCACAGCAACATGGGATCCAAGCCATGTCTGCAACATACACTACAGCTCACATCAACACTGGATCCTTAACCCACCGAGAAATGCCAAGGGCCAAACCTGCATCCTCATGGATACTATCTGGATTCATAACTCACTGAGACACAGTGGGAACTACCTTTTTAAAAAAAAAAAATTAATTAGGGTACGTACATTGTTTTTTAGACATAATTCTATGCTCACCTAATAGATTACAGAATAGTGTAAACATAACTTTTCTATGCATCAGTGTATAAAAATTTGCATGTCTCACTGCGTTATTGTGGTCTGGAACTGAAACTGCATATCTCCAAGGTTTACCTGTGCATACATATTTGAGTATCTTTATTTGTAAATGTTATTTAGTTGGTTTATGTAACATTTCAGGTCTTACTAATTGAGAATATTTACAATTATAGAGTCAAATTTCAATTTTGATCACTTGATACTTCTTGAAATATACTCAAGATTACCCAATGACAATTTTTGTTGAAATAATTTATTGCTGAAAACTAAGGCAGTTTTCTAAGCATTTTCCTTTGCTATTATGAATTTCACAACGATGTAGTCCTTTCCCCTTAAGGTACCCATTACTATACAGGTAAAAGTTTGGACCACTTTTTAGCCACCTTAGTTAATACCACAGTAAGTACTAAAAGAGAAAAGCTAGAAGTTTGATGGAAAAAAAAAGTCTATAATCCTGTGTGTGTATTTGTGACTATATTACTAGCATATTGCTCAGAGATGCAAAAGCCTACTTTTAACTTTGAAATTTAATAATCAGAAAACAAGAGGAAATTTAACAAGCAACAGCTGCTCTGGAGCTGTCTCAGGTGTTCAGAATGAATCCTTGCATCTTATAAAAATACTGTCTGAAAGAATGTGATGAATAGTCCTAGAGAGGATGTTCACCACTCTGTAAATCAAGTAACAAAAGTAAATTGATGATTTTTCTCTGGCCCTTTCTATTCTCTCTCTCTCTCCTCCTTCTAGGTCCTACTGTACAGCACGGGGAACTATTCAATCTCTTGGGATAGAACATGATGGAAGATAGTATGAGAAAAAGAAGGTATGTATACGTATGACTGGGTCACTACATTGTACAGCAGAAATTGACACAACGCTGTAAATCAACTATAATAAAAAAAAGAAAATAAAGGAATTCCAAAAAGTGTCAACAGCAACAAGTAAATCAATGAAAAAACCCCACAAAGATTAGGAAGTAGGCTTTTTGAAAACATGAAGTTTCCAAAGCTATCTTCAACTCCTTGGATATGAACACATTTACATTTTAGTAATTAGCATTAACATTTGAATAAATGTATATAATGTAGAATATATAGAATATTAAGACCTATAAAGTTTTGTCAGTGTGTAGTGCAATGCATTTTTAACAACTCTCCATTCTACATTTTCAATGATTCACTAGGGTGATAAATTATCATTTCATCTGTTTCTCACTTGAATTTCAATGTAGAAGTTGTCTTCACTGTTTCCACCCTTTTGCAAATTTCAAGAATAACGAAAATAAATCAAGATGTATCAGATATTTTCCTCTTAGTGGAACAGCAGTTTTTTAATGTACTGGTACATTTGGCTCCTTTATTAATTAAAGAAGAAACTGAGTTTTTTTCTTTAAAGAAATATAAAAAGGTAAGAAAAGTTAAGAAATCACCTCTGATTTCTGGATGAAAAGAAGTGAGTGCATGTGTATGGAGGAAGGCAGGTTAGCTATCCTGGAGGGCAGACATATTTAATGCTAAAAACTTGGTATTGGATGATGCGTGATCCTCTACGCTTGTTAATATCTAAATGGAATGCTTCTGCTACCTAACAGCAGGCATTGTGCCATACTGAAAGATGTTCCTGCAACCTTTAAAAGTAAAATCTCAATAACATAGATACCATGTCTTCATTATGCAGCAGATATAAAACTCTCAAGGAAGTTTTACCACGTTAAAAATGAACGAGTGAATCATTGTTGTAAACTGAATTTGTACAAAGATGAACTGAAACTTAACAGATTCATTTTGAACTCTTTGTGCTTCTTTGTGTTTCCTGGGGAAAGAAAGTGTTCATCTGAATAAAGGTCGTGTGTTTACATGTGAGTGTTTAATTATTTTCCAGAATTTTACACTCAATTTAAAATATTATCTTACCTAAATATGTATCGCTTGCAAGCATAGGCTGCATTTACCCCATGATGTGTATGCAGATTTTACTTAGGAAAGAAGTAAATAATGGAATGTATTATTAAAAATAATATCTCAGGACCTATGTGCAAAACCTTAAAGGAAAAATAGACAACAAATACAGAGGTCATTTCCATCTAACTATCCCATTCTTAGCTCCTTAAAAGCATCTAGTGATACTAGAACATATCCAAAACATAAATAGCACATTGCTAAAAACTCTCCAAAAATGAGCAACCTGGAGCTATTAACCAGAGAGCTTTACTTGTGATGCATAAGTACATGGACTCAAGTGCAAAACATGCACTGAAAATTTGCAATGAGCTACTTTGAAGTCTTGAAGCTGTATCACCGATTATGTAGCAAATATGATTCACTGTTGGATTATTCTACAAAGGAGATAACTTGAAATGTTATATATCATTTATATATTTACATATATACTTAATATAAATTATATACACACACACACTCAACTAGAATTAGAGCCTTATCAAAGTCTGTCTATGATCATAAATTCTTAAGGTCAATGGCCAGAGTGTTTTGATGTTTTGTTCACCACTCTATCTCAGCATAGTAAACTCTTCATAAACACAATGATCAGAATTACTAAATCAGGCAGCATTTTGCACACATTTTAAAAATGCTTACTGTAATTGCCTATTTGTATTTTTTTACATTATACTTTTAGAACCTTAGGCTTGAGGTTTGTGTCTTGTTTATAAATTATGCCTAGTACTTAATAAGTAGGCCTTATGCATTGTAAATTCTCAGAAACCTTCGCTGAGTGAACATACCAGTAGCCCTTAGTGCTCAAGGCCCCAGTTAGACATAGATGGCATTGCCATCTGTGAGAACTGTTCCTGGTGGTTTGTGATGCAACTTAAAAATTTGGCTCTGTACTAGGCAGTGGCTTTCCTAGTCTACCTTTTTTTTTATTTTATTTACCATTAAATTGTTTTAATTTTTATATTACTTCAGATGAAATGTCTGTCACCTACCTGGTGGAATTTTAGCCACCTTCTCCCTTTGTGTTCCATATGTGGAAGGTATTCTCTTCTTCCGCACTATATTCCTATGACACTTTGATTATTCCATTAGTACAACATTTATTGGGCTTTATTGTGGTTTTTTGTTCATATGAATATATCTTATACTAATTTTTTACTCCTTTGAGACTTTAACTTTATTCTTTTTTTTTGTTTTTTTGATCTTCAGCCTTAAGAGGATTGGACATGTGCCCAATAAACATTTAATTACCAAAGGGCTAAAGACCCCCTGGTTTTGGAAGAAGTGTGTTTTATAATATTTTTTATTGTTAAATATTGAGATTGTGGGTCCCCAGCTTTAGGTTTAACAACGGATATTGTCTTTAGGGAACACATGACTTTTAATAGGCAGAAATTCCCAAAAGTATAGAGGACAATAGGGTATTCCCTTGAAAAGTACCTTCCAGGTGTAAAGTACCTGTCTAAAGAGCTTAAAAGTCACTACTATACTTGGAGATCCCTTCTGAGCATTTTCTTTTGCATGGTCACCTCTTAACCAGAGAATACCTGCGCAAACCTAGATTTAGCATCTGCTATAAATGAATCTGGATGGAGACTGACCAGTATGCCACAATCTTTGCATACCTCCATGTGTGTTTTCACCTGTTTTTCCAAAACCTATTTCCATGTTTCCCAGCATGTTTTTTGGGACATTTATTCCAGAGGATGTCAACAGTTATCACTTACAGAAAGCATGTCATCATTAAATGCATTTGGAGAATAAAGGGTAAGTTAAAGCAAAGCAAAACAAAACAAAACATAAAGGACTCTTGAATTAGAATGTTTCACAAATTCTAATATATAAATAAACACTAAATTTTCAGAGGAAATGATATTTAATGTTTTCTAAAAATTATTCAACCATGGAACTTTAATATTTTCAACTTTTGTGATACAGCTGTAGGAATAAGTTTATGAAATATGAACCATTATCAGTGAATTTTCCCTACTTCTAGGTAACCTCATCAAAAGTTTTTTCTTATTTATGTATACAACTCTTCCTGCATGCCTCAGATATGGAGAGAAGACCAAGAACATTTCCTTAACTGGTTCTATAGGCATTCTAAGACACACCACATGAATATACTTTAAGTTTCAAATGAATATATCAGCTCAAAAGTAAGCCACATGTACAAATAAAAATGTTATGCTAATATACAAATTACAAAGTAATTAGACTTTCAAATAATATATGAGATCATAGTGATTGCATGTTCTCCTTTGATTCCTTTGTCCTTTTCACAATTTGTCTTATCCTTAAGTATACAGTCACAGCACAGCAAAAGTACAAATTTAGAAATATGAAGGGCAAATTAGAAAATGTATAACAACAAAAAATGTGGAAAGTGCTTGTCTTAATGCATGAAAAATAATTTTGGCTAAAATCTCAGCTCTCATCTAACTTCTCAATACACAAGAAAAGTTAGTAAGTGACTTCAGAATCTCGCACTGTGAACAAGGATACATTACACTTATTATCCAAACTTCTGTGTGATTGCACTTACATTTCACTACATGTAGTTCTTATGTATGGATTTTACTCAGTAAGAATTCACACTCTTACAATTCTGGGATTAATATAAATCATTTGTGCTATATTCCATATTTAATGGCCTACTAATAAAATGGTTGATAAAACTAGAAAAATAGGAAAATGACTAATTTCTAGAGATTTATTAAATGAAGCATATTTTAGCAAAAACTCAATATTTTATTAAGCAAAATCAAAAAGATTGAGCCAAAATCCAAACTTAGATATTGCACAGATATATGCTTGAAAGTGATAAGGAAGGTCAATGAAATTTATTGAAAATGTCAAATGAGTTTATTTGCTAACCTATTAAAAAGATATTGGTGTATCTTTATTTTTATTTCTTTGCTTTTAAGGGCTGGACATGCAGCATATGAAGTTCATATGGATTCAAATGAAAACAGCAGCTGCGGGCCTATGCCACAGCCATAGCCACTTGGGATCCAAGCCACATCTGCGATCTACACCTTAGCTCATGGCAACACCGAATCCTTGACCCACTGAGTGAGACCAGAGATCAAACCCACGTTCTCATGGATACTAATCAGATTCATTTCTGCTGAGCTACGACAGGAACTCCCTGGTTGTCTCTTTAAAATGAAGTGTATCCTCTCTTTAGTTGTTTACGGTTATGTTATAAAGGGATAAACATATTATTCTTCAGTGTTATATTTTTAGAATTTGTCATAAATTAGTAATTTAATTTATCAGTTTGCATAAAGATATTAATAGTAATTCAAGCCCCATGTTAATAGAATATACCTTGAAATTGATATGTTAATATGTAATAGTGCATATTGATATGTTAATATGTAATAGTGCATACTACTATATTTCCTTAGCCTTTCAAAAACCTACAGTATATTACATTTTAGTTTTCTTCACTTCAAAAAACTGGCCTTTTTTTAATAAGCAATTTGCTTACAAGCTTTGCTTGTTGGGATCCAAAATGATGAGTATGAAACATCCCCACTATCAGTGAGCAGGAGGCTGCTCATATCCACAGCTGGAATGGAGCTGCTTCTATAAAAATGGCTAGCAGCAGCTGCAGGGAACATAAATTGTGCAAATGGTTTGATTTTGCAAAGCAAACACATTCTTCGTGTTATGATTTAGCTTGCTAATTAGGCCTTCCATAATCAAAAGAAATTTGCAAGAAAATAATTCTGGATTAAGCTCAATTTCTACACCTTCTGAGATCTCTGGATAGCATCTTCCATGTTTTCAAGACCAGTGTATCTCAGACTGAATGCCTTAAACAACAAGAGGATAATTTACGAATAATGTCCCTTTGGATCAATATGTCTGGTGTCAGACTCCTATTAAAAGCGAATAAATGGGTAAGTCAAATAGGGGAATATCAGTCAATCTATGACACCTGGGTCTTGAAAACTATGCAAACAAATAGCATTACATTTCCTCTTATTTTGTACCAAGTGTCTGTAAACTTTCTCTGTAAAGGGCCACAGCATATATCCTAGGCTTTGTGTGCCACATACTCCATGATGGAACTACTCAATGTTTCCTTTTAGGGAGAACACAATTATAGACAGTATATAAAGAAATGGATGTGGCTGTATTCCAATAAATCTTTATTAATAAACATGGACCTTGGTATGTTTAATTCTCAGAATGAAAATGAATGATAACCTATGTGTGTTTACCAAATATGTTGGTAAAAGTGACAAAATATTTTCAAACCAAGACTGTGTCATATGTAATTCATATCTGATATGTTATATATAGAGGAAATCTGCATATGTGTTATGTATATATACATATATGTGCAAATGCATATGAATGTACATAGAGAAAGGGAGAAAGAATATATACAGAATGCATTTTATAAAGTATGCGTGGAATAAGAGGTGAAAATGGAAAATTATTATGGAACAAACCAAAACTTGACTAATGATGTAGTAAGAACTATACGAGCAAATTCATGAATTGCATATGTTTATAATTTATATGTAATTTCTAGTGTTAATAGAAATAAGTGAAGCAGTCTTGCCTTTCAGAAGCTCACACTATAGTTGACATACATTCATATAATCTCATAACTAGGAAAATCATAATATAAAAACTACATATGTATTATGTAATATATATCATATTATGTTATAAAAACATGTATGTATAATCTGTCTATATAATCACATTAATAGCATAGACAACAAATATCACTGAAATTGGGAGAGAGAATTTTGAGCTGCATCATGGAAATGAAAGGCGCTTAAAAGAAAGGCCTTTAGGCTTTGAAATATGAGTAACATGGATTAGATTTATATTAGGGGGTGAGGAATAATTTTTTAGGTAGTACAGAAGACTAAACATAGATGATGGATAGGAAATTTTAAACTGGACTAAAGTGGGAGGTCAGATTTTTAAAAAGTAAATTGGAGTGCAATTAAATAAAAAAGCTTTGAATATCAGATAAAGTTTCAACTGTATTCCATACTCAGTGTGGAACGAGTTATGATCAGTGAGGCAATTGGATGAAACTACTTTCCAAGACAATTACTCCAACAAAGGTTATAAAAATGTGGTGGACCCAGAAGGTGGCAGAAGACAGTAAGACTGACTTGGAAGGTAGTTGTAAAATGAGTTGAGAGTTACTGAAATAGTGGCAATACCTGTGGAACTGAAAATCTGTATCACTGAGCTAATCTGAAGGAACTATCAAAAATACCTGGCATTTTCATTTTCTTAATGCAAATGTACCATTATGAACCAAAGAATATGCTAAGAAGTGACATTTTTTACTCATATTTACTTGCTTTATCTTACAAAAAATTATGATTAGGGCTTCATTAAATGATTGGAACTTTGATGTGAAATGTCCAGCATAATATACCAATAGGTGTTTAAGAAAAAGTAGCCCAAATAATTTCAAAGACAATTTGAAATCAAACAAATTGAAGAAATGCTAACAATGTTTTACAACGGTTCTTGAGAGCTGGACTTGCCAGAGCTTTTAGTATGCTACTGTGTGCAGTGAATGTCCACACCAGGAATGCTTCTGGCTCAGTGTCTTCATATTTTCCTTTACACCTGGGATGTTCCTCTCTCAGGATCATTTGGGACTCAGCTCAAATGGCCTTCCCTAATCATATACCCATTCTCAACTAGCCACTCTTTCTAGTGCTTTCTCTCCTATTGCTCTACTTTATTTTTTCAATAAAACACTTAAAACACTATATAAAGTTATATTCTTAAAACACTATATAAAGTTATTTAAAAATAACACATAAAGTTATTATGTGTTATTTATATTCTTTTTTTTTTTTTTTTTTTTTTTTTTTTTTTTTTTTTTTTTTTTTTTTTGTCTTTTCTAGGGCCGTACCCGCGGCATATGGAGGTTCCCAGGCTAGGGGTCTAATCGGAGCTGTAGCTGCCGGCCTACGCCACAGCCATAGCAACGCGGGATCCTAGCGGCGTCTGTGACCTACACCACAGTTCATGGCAATGCTGGATCCTTAACCCACTGAGCAAGGCCAGGAAGAGAACCCGCAACCTCATGGTTCCTAGTCAGATTCGTTAACCACTGAGCCATGACTGGAACTCCTGTTATTTATATTCTTAAAACACTGTATAAAGTTATTTATGTGTTGCTTTTCCATGATCTTCAGATGCACATTCTTTGAGAATGGGAATCTTGCTTTATTGGTTATTCCTGTATCTCTGGTACCTAGAAGAGAACTTGGCCCATAGAAAGGACTCAGTATGTATTAACTGAATGAAAAAAAGTGAATACATTTAAGAATAATTTGCATGTGGAGTTCCCATTGTGGAGTTCCCATAAGCAGGTTATGAACCTGACCGATATCCATGAGGATGAGGGTTTGATCCCTGACCTCGCTCAGTGGGTTAAGGATTCAGTGTTGCCTCAGTGAAACAGCAACACTGTGGATCCCACATTGCTGTGGCTATGATGTAGGCTGGCAGATGCAGCTACAATTTTATCCCTAGCCCTAGAATTTCCATTTGCTGCAAGTGCAGTCCTAAAAAAAAAAGATAATAACTGTATGTGTGAATAGAATAGAACAGACCACTAGCACCACCATTAGCCTAGGCCTTAACCACTTAGGTAAGTTAATGCAAATATCTCCATTTCTCTTTAGTTTCTAACCTCATTTCAGGCAGCCCTTACACACTAAATATATATACATCTATCTTAGATATATACATCTAAGACACCACCATGGTCAAGTCATTTCATGTCATTGAATGACTCCTCCTCTTCTGTGAGATAAAACTGAAATTCCTCCTCCAAGAATTCAAAGCTCTCAGGAATCTCACTCCACTTCAGCTATCCAATGTCATTTCTAAGACTTCAAAATACTTTTCTCAGTGAGGCATCTCACTTGAGGGCTGCCTGCAAACTCTAGGGACATTCTTGTCTTTGTGTTTTTACTTGGACTGTTCTTAATGCACCGACATTTCCCATTCAAATCCACTCATCGGAATCCTGCAAAGCTTTCAGAGACCATCTCAAGTCATTTATCCTCCATGAAATCTTTTTTGATCTATTATCATTTTGTCTTCATTTTTGAGTGAAACACATTTTTTAAGGTTTTCTATTATAATGCTTTAGATTATAACAGAATCTACAAATGTTTTGCCTTCACAGCAAGTTTATAAACATCTCAGGTGAATCCATCTTTGGGAAGTATGAGGAAAATATTTTTCTTATACTCTGCAAGGAATCTACCACAATAAATGGTGTTTACAACTACTTCTTAAATTCAACTATAATTATTTAATTTTCTTTTGATTATTAGCCTGGGTTTTAAAAAAATATATATATATACACACATACATATATATACACATTTTTACAGGCACATATTAGAAGCTAAAAATGATTTGTGGTCCACAAATTAAAGTGTGTAAAGAATATTCCTTTTCCAAGTTCTATCAATAAGAGTGTCCTTTGGGACACAGCTGCATCTGGTTTATGCAACCTAGCACTACTTGTATCTTTCCCCTTTGCCCAGTGTGATCGTCTTCATTTTATATAGCTAGAAGCAAATTGGCTCCAATTAGTTGCCCTACAGCTGTGCAACATCATACTACCTTGTGCCACAGCAGGCTTTATCCTTTTTTGCTTCTGATTCCCAAGCAGAAAAATGTACCGCTTCCTCATATATCACAGCTGTTTGACAATTTTTTGACAATCTAGCTCCTAAACATACACAACATAGTTGAGCTGCACCAAGTACTGCTAGTGATTACACACTGACTGTATTATGTAATGCCATGTTGGGCCCATTTGCCATTTTACTGTACACAAGTCTTATAATTTCTTTGGATGTTAGATTTCAAAGAAGAAGTTTTATCAACATATCCTAAGAGTCACACACCGTGGAAGATCTCCCCTTCATTTTATCTTTAGTTTTGAGACTCCGCTCTGTCAAAGATTCTTGTTTATGTTTTTTTCTCCTAGTTTTTGTGTGACAATAAATAAATTCTGTGTAGCAACACTTAGTGCCTTTTTGAATTACTAGTAAGATTATGAAGGTCAAATTCCTCTCTTTAGCTTGTGTATATTTTATTCTTTCAATAGTTCATAGTTGTTTGTGTTTTTCACATACATTTTTTAAAAATTATATCACATCTCTGTATAAATGTTTCATTCTTTGCTTACATCACTGAATATACTTACTACCCACAGTTAAATAGTGGAAAGTGTGTGTACATACATATTTAACTGTACTACCCACAATTAAATAGGGGAAAAATGTGTGTACATTCACTTAATGAGAGCAAATGACTGAACATGGCTTCACTAATTCTGTTTTCATGCTTTTGGGGTCTAGAGTACTTCTCTAAAGAGTCAAACTCCTTCCAGAGCTGTGAGCTCAGACTTATTCTTGATACTCATATAACAAAGATCATGTATATAATTGAGAGATTTTTATAATGCAGTGCACTTTTGATTTTATATCAAATACCACACTTTCACACTATTTTCTCAAGAAGTATTGTGAATCTGGAACAACACAAGAATTAGGAAGTAAAGATAGAGATATATAAACTAAACATCGATATAATGGAGTAACTAATCTAGAAGGAATTCAGCCAAGATATTTCTGGGGATGGAAATTTCATAATGGTGGCATAGACTGATAAGCCATATGATAATATGGTAAAAAGATTACAATTTTTAAGTAGCTTTTTCTCCTTTTATTTATTCTACTCTGAAAATTTTCAGACAAGAGGAAATATATAAACGATATAATGAACATAACATCCAGTTTAAGTGTAGCATGTAATCCCCTTTCTTTCCTTTGGAAGGAAGCATCAACCTAAATTTTTTATCTTTAATTCTCAGGCACATTTTATTTTCTAACTATTCCTAAAAAAGAAGAATGTTTTTATTCAATATAGTTTATGGAATTCGTCAACGTTAATACATGTGGTTCTAGGTAATTTATTTGCACTGCTACATAGTAGTATATTACGTAAATATGCTATACTTATTTATGCTGCTATGCATGTCTGCCTCCTTGTGCAAAGGGTTTCTCTAATCTATACACCTAGAAGTGCAATTCATAGATCCAACTCATTTGTTATTTACCAGATAGTGTATAGCACCTTTCTCTCAAAGGAGGCAGTACCAAATAGATTCTGGTCAGCAGTGTAGTTTTTCTTCATCTACCTTTTTGAATCTCTGGAGTATTTATTTTGATCAATTTGGTATAAAATCATGTGATTGTGGTTTCAATATGGATTCCCTTTATTGATGAAATTGATAATCTTTTCAGATTTTTAGGTTTGGGGGTTATCGCTTTCATCAAATGTATCCTTTGTCTGTATTTCCACTAGCTATTTTTGGTTATTAATTTGGAGGTGGTTTTCACATAGTCTATGTACTAATCCTTTGTCAGTAACATTCATTACATTGAAAAGTATGTGTCTGCCATTGTGGCTGTCACATTGCATGAAGGGTAGTTTTTAACTTTAATGAAACAAAATTAACTGTCTTTTCTTTCATGGTTATTGCTTTTTGTATTGTAAGAAATTTTTCCTAACAAAAGCCATTTTGATATTTTTCTATAAATTTTGGTATATATATATATATATATATATATATATATATGGCCAATATAGCCACATCTGTAGCCTGTGCATATCCAAGTTCTGGGTCCAGAGACTGAACCATGCCAGAGCCGCACCCTGCGCCCAGCAGTGACAATGCCAGATTCTTAACCCACTATGCCACCAGAGAATTCCTTCATATTTATATTTTTAATCAATCAGCAATTTGTGTGTGTCGTAAGGTGGGATTCTAACTGTATTTTTTTTTTCCATATGATTAACCAATTGACTAACAGCCACTTTTTACTAAACATTCCACTCTTTCATCTTAATCTATAGTGATTCTGCTGTCATAAATCAAGATTTTATAGATACACAGGTGCTTGAGTATGACTGACTCATGAGTCTTGATATCTTATAGTAAATACATAATAATAAATCATGGTAACTGAAAACTCGCGTCATTTTTTACACTTTTCAAGACTGAGTTGTCTCTTCTCAGCTATTTGCTCCTCCAAATATATATACATTTAATTTAGCTTATCAAGATCATGAAAAATCCACTCAGAATTTTAATTTGTATTGCACTTAAAAATAATTGTCATCTTTATGATAGTGAGTTCTGCTACCCATTAATGTGATATATCTCCACTTTTTTTAAAAAAGGTATTTTAATGACTTTAAATAAAGTGTTATTTTTTCCATACAGATCTCCAGCATCATTGGCATTCATATCTAGGTATTTCATATTTTTGTTTCTAGTGTGACTTTTACAAACTATATTTTCTAAAAGTTTTATAGAATAGCCATTGATTCTTCTTTACTGACCTTACAAACAGTCACCTTGCTATGCTCCTATTTTTTAATATTCTTTCTAGAGTCTCTTGAGCCTTTTTTTTGATAATAATCTATAGAAAATTGTAATCTTTCCTCATTTGTAATTTTTATTTTACTTCTCCACTCCACCTTTTTTTTTTTGCACCCACTCAGAGCTTTCCATTCCAGACAGAATTAAAATGGAACCAATAGAACTCCTTGTTCTACTCACGACTTTAAACGAAGTGCTTATATATTTTGCCAGTGATATTTAATTTAAACAGTTTTCGTTTATCAGTGTAAGGGATTGGTAATCTCTTCCCAGTTTAATAGAATTGCATTATTATTTTTATCATTAATGGTTAGTATTAATGAGTGCTAAATTTTATCAAATGCTTTTCATCATTTTGATGAGATAGACATATTGTTACTTGTTTCAGTTTTAATGTGGAGAATAACACCGACAGATTTTTTTTAACATTAAAACATTTTGCATTGTGGGGATTATCCCACCTTTGATACATTAATTTCTTTCACATATTGTCAGAATGAATTTACTAAAACTCACTTCAGATTGTTTTAAGTTTTTACAGATTAGATACTTATACTTCTCTTATGTTCTTGGCTTGTTAAGTCAACAAGATCATACTAGTAAGAAAAAAATGCAAATATTACGTTTCTTTAGCTAATTTATACTATTAGGCCTCTCTGTACTTTAGTTGTTAGAATTCATTTATAAAATAACACAGTCCTAATAATTTAATATTTATAGTATTTGATGGATAGATTTATAGCAACTGTGAATCTTCCTAAATTCTCTAATAATCAAATATATATCCAGACTATTTCTTTTCCATTCACTATTACGTAGTTTACTTTCTTGGTTTAGGAAGTTTACTAGTTCATGTTTTAAAATTTCATGAACTATAGTTTTTCCTAATGTTTGCCTCAATATTTTTACTGTCTTTCCTATCTACAATGATATTTCACTTTTCATTAATAACATTTATTCATATCTTTCTCTCCCCCCCCCCACAATGATTCTTGCCCCAATTCCACCTACTATATAAGTCTTTTAAATTTTTAAACAAATTTATGGCTCTACTGATCTTCTCTAAAGTTTGCCTTTATCTTTAATTTTCCAGTTCCTAACTACATTTGGATTTATTTTGCTGTTTTGGTTCTGAGTTCTTTGGCTGGATGCTTGCCTGATGATTTTATCCAGCACACGTGGTTAGGTGTGTGTTATCCTTCATGCAGCACTTCAGCTATTTTTCATCGGTTTGGTATATAATTTTATAGAATATAAGTTAATTTCTAATTTTCATAATACTTCTTATTTGTAGTATGTTTTACAATTTCCAGTTGCTCTTTCTGATTTGTTACTGTTATCTAAATTGTTGCAGATGTTTAGAGAATAAGCCATTGTTTGTGCTGTTTCATATGTAGTGGTGAGGACTTCTTAACTGGTGTACACTTTTATTTTTCTGTTTTATTAGCTATAGTCTGTGTAATTTTTTCAGACTAATTTTTCCAGTTCACTAATTCTATTTTCAGATGGGTCATTTTAATTTATCCATTGAGTTTTAATTTTTAAAGTTATAGTTTTCATTGCTACAAATTCTCCTTTGTTCTTTTCAGAACCCCTTACATCTGTAATTTCTTTCTTCTGTATATATTTAATATATGATTTATACTATTCTATGATATTTAAAATTGTATGATACTCTTATAAGTTTAACTTTACTGTCTCTTGCTTCTGATAACTTCATTCCTGGTCGGCTACTTCTTTCCAAGTTCTGTTAATTTTGGTTTGTGAATCCGTTTCATGAGATTTTACTTTATAAATTCTTTGAGACCTGGCAGGAAGTTGTGCCCCTCAAGAGAAAGAACCTGCTTTTACTTCTCTGGGGGCTAACAGTTTGTGACCACTATAATTTCTTCATCTTTTTCTCATTTTCTATACTTTGCAGGTAATATAAATACAAATATGAAAATTGCAGAAGAGCAATATCATGGATTTTAATTCTCAGGAACTTCCTTTTTTTCCACGTTGCATATCAACACAGATTTGTTTTCTTGTCACCTCCTTAGATTAGGCAGATTTTTCCTTAGTCTTCCTTTTCACTGTAAGTATAGAATTGCAAGGGTTCCAGGTTTGTGTGGGGACCTCAGTTCTTTATCCTCCTTGTAAGCCCAAGTACTGTTTTCTGCTTGTTTTTTTACTCTTAATAGGTCCTACAGTCCTAGGTTCAAGGTTGCTGAAATCTCTAAAGGTCTTTGGGGCAGATATAAGCTTCAGTGCCAGTTGACGACTCTAGTTTGCTAACTTTAATTTTGGACCCTGGATATTTCCCTTACTTTCAGATGAACTCAGCTATGTCTCTGAAAGTGTGTGTTATACTTTATAGAATATTACTAAATATTTTATAGGGGAAATAATTTTTTTTAGCCTGCCATACATAGCAATGGAGGGAAAAAAAATCTCTTTTGCAGTTCTTAGAATGTGAATTTTAAACCTAAGTTCTATTTATAAGAAAATAAAGCCACATTCACTAACTCAAATGTTACTAATAACAAAAAATAACAGCAAACCGCCCAAATCTCCATCTTGATAGGTTTCTCTCCTTTAAATAAACAGATAAATAACTCATCAATTTATTACATTTACTTCATCATCTATTTTTATTTCTCTGGGATCAAGGATATGTTGCTATCAGTATATTATAAATTTACCTCAGAAAACAATCTTCTCTGATAATTTACTTAAATATTCTATCAATAATTGATTCCCCTGGAGTTCCCATTGTGGTTCAGCATTGGGAACCTGACAAAATATCTGTGAAGATGCAGGTTTGATCCCTGGCCTTTCTCACTAGGTTAAGTATCCAGCATTGACGCAAGCTGAGGTGTAGAACACAGACGCAGTTTGGATCTGGCATTGCTGTGGTTGAGGTGTAGGGTGGCAGCTGCAGCTCTGATTTGACCCCTAGCCTGGAAATATCCATACACCACAGATGTGGCTGTAAAAAGAAAAAAAAAAAAGATTCCCCAACTGCCTTAGTCTGCTTCATCTATTTCTGAGATATTTTACTCTTACATTCACCAAGACTTGTGATACACCATTCTACTTTGAGTCACAACCTGAAAATCAATTAATAAAATGTCTCCTTAGAGTCTTACGCCTATTACCTAATAAAACAATAAAACTAAGACAGGCAATGTTACAAATGACAAGAACTAAATTTATTATTTTTATGCTAATTTTTTAAAGACCATGGTATGACTTTGATCTTAGACAGTCTATCCAATGTGACAAAGTACCTGAAGTGAAACTTCCAATCTGCAGGCATGAAAAGATTTTACTGGACACAAATACTTTCCAGCCCTTAATCTACCCACAGATCATAAATATGCATGTAGATATTAAATTTGATTATCAGCTGATTCACTAAAATTATTATTATAAGGTATCTAAAGTTACAGTTATCTATTGGTATATTATTGATTCAAATGGAAATCTATTTTATCAGAGAACAACATCAAGTTTACTTAGTAAAAAAAAAGTCAAATTAAGTCACACAAAGTGGTAGAAGTCACCAAAATATTGCAGGAAAAAGGAAAAATAAATAGAATAATTATAGAAAGTTTGAAGTCTTGTACTTGAAATAATGAGGCAAAAAAAGCAGAGCTAAAACAAATAGATGTTAAGGTTTCAGTTACTGGTAAAGTAAGTAGCTATGACTTTTAGTTGTTGAAGCAATTTGACTAATCACTATTTCAGGGATATCATGAGCATACTCATAAAAATAAGGAATATGTTATTTCTACCACTTAGGGCCAGCATCAGTAAATTATGACTCATGGGACAAATCCAACCTGCTGTCTATGTCTGTAAACAAAGGTTTGATGAAACATAGTCATTCCTACTCATGTATGTAGTGTCTTCTGAGGTATTCATACTAAGAGAGGTCAAGCTGAAAAATTGTGACAGACTATTTATCTTACAAAGTATAAAATAGTTACAATTTACCCCTCTACAGGAAAAGTTAACCAACTCTTAAGGAATATCTATGGAAGAGTTTGGGAGGATTTTTACCTTTAGGCAAAGACAAGTTATGTAGGAGGAGTTAAACTGTACCAGTTCATTCAAGAGATTAGCAGATACCTATTAACATTTATTGAAGTTATTAAAGATAATAAATACTCAGTTGTGTGTTCTACATATTGACATCATTGTCATGAGAGGAGTTTGCAGTTTCCAAGGTTGGGGAATAGGAAGGATGGAATTATAATTAAGTGGTGATGTTCTTACTAGACTGCTAGTGTGATAGGCTGGTTTCAGGTTCCATGAACCTGGCCAGTGTGTAAACTGACTCTGTCGTAGAGAACATTCTTGTGTGTTCTTCAGAAATTCTCCTTTGCTGTGTCAATCTTATCTGCATTTCCCTTGATACAAGTGATATACTATTAGCTTATTTTTCAGTATCTTTACAGTCAGTAGATGTCCAGCAATGCTAATTAAATTTCTTCCTGTTTATACAGGATGAAATATAACCCATGATGCTATGCTCACTTATATCTACAATAGTTCCATGCATTATTTTCTACAATCTGGTTAATGCAGAAGTGATTCTACTTAACTTCTGCCATTAAATCATTCATCTTTAGTTTACTTTTAAAATATCATTTTCACATTTTATTTTTTAATTGAAGTAGAGTTGATTTTGATTTATAACTCAATTAATTGCTTTACGCAATTCAGTTACATATATTTTTTTCAGATTATTTTCCATTACAGATTATTACAAAATACTGAATACTGTTCCCTGTGCAATACAGTAAATCCTTGTTGCTTATTTATTTTGTGTATAGTCATTTGTATCTGTCAATCCTATACTTGTGATTTATTCCTCCTACCCTTCCTTTCCCCTTTGGTAACCATAAGTTTGTTTTCTATGTCTGTGATTTTGTTTCTGTTTTATACATAGAAAATTTTGTACATTTTTATTATTTTTTATTTGTATTAAATTTGTATGTCACATATAAGTGATAACCTATAATACGTGTGTTTCTCTGACTTACTTCACTTAGTATGATATTCTCTATCTATGTAGCTACAAATGGCAATATTTTATTCTTTTTTAAAGTAATCCCGAGGAAAAAGAACAAAACTGGAGCCATAATTCTCATAGATTTCAGACAATACTACAAAGCTACATTAATAAAAAATGTGTTACCAGCACAAAAATAGACATAGTGATCAGTGAAACAGAATATAGAGACCAAAAAATAAACCCACCTACCTACAATTTAATCTACAAAAAAGGAGGCAAAAATGAATGGAGAAAAGACAGTCTCTTTAGCAAGTGTTGGGAAAGCTGGAGAGTCTCATATAAATTAATAAACGTAGAACACTCCCTAACACAATATACAAAAATGAACTCAGATGGTTTAAATACCTAAATGTAAGACATGACACCATAAAACTCCTAGAAGAAAACATAGGTAAAATACTCTTAGACATAAATCATAGCAATAGTTTCTTGGATCAGTCTCCCAAGACAAAAGAAATGAAAGCAAAAATAAACAAATAGGACCTAATCAAATTTAAAAGGTTTTGACAGAAAAGGAAATCACCAATAAAATGAAAGAAAGCCTATGAAATAACAGAAAATATTTGTAAGCAACGCAACTGACAAGGGGTTAATATACAAAATATACAAATAGCTTGTAGAACTCAACACCAAAAAAAAAAAAAAAAAAAAAAAAAAAAAAAAAAAAAAAAAAAAAAAAAAAAAAAAAAAAAAAAAAAAAAAAAAAAAAAAAAAAAAAAAAAAAAAAAAAAAAACAAAAACCAGAAAACAAAAAACAACCAAAACAAAATGTGGGCAGAAGACCTACATAGACATTTCCCCAAAGAAGACATACAGAGGGCTAACAGGCACATGAGAAGATGCTCAATATTGTTAATTATTACAGAAATGAAAATCAAAACAACAATGGGATAACTATCACCTCACATATGTCAGAATGGCTATCATAGAAATATCTACAAATAATAAATGCTGGAGGAGATGTGGAGAAAGGAGATACCTCCTATATAAATTGGCACAGCCACTATGGCAAACAATGTACAGCCCCCTTAAAAAAACAAAAATAGAGCTACCATACTATCCAGCAATCCTACTCCTGTGCATACACTTGGAAAAGACAATAAGACCAACTTTAAAAGATTAACACACCCCAATGCTCACAGCAGCACCATTTACAATAGCCAAGACATGGAAACAACCCAAATGCCCATCAACAGATTAGTTTAAGAAAATGTGCTATATACAAACAGTGGAGTATTACTCAGTCATCTCTGACTTTTGATAATTTACAAATGGAATTCAGAAGACAAATGTTTTTCTCCTAACTTGATCCTACGGAAGCTTTTCTTTTATCCTAGGCTTTGAGTAAATAGCCCTATT
Source organism: Catagonus wagneri (assembly GCA_004024745.2). Taxonomy (NCBI): domain Eukaryota; kingdom Metazoa; phylum Chordata; class Mammalia; order Artiodactyla; family Tayassuidae; genus Catagonus; species Catagonus wagneri. Next base: position 16,903,117 of record PVHT021183617.1, on the reverse strand, counting down.
ACTTCTCCTTTTGGGAGTGGGGCTTATAGTACAGCCTACAGGAAAGAAATTATTGTAAAAACAACCATCTCACTCTCAATTGTTTTATAACCTTGATATATACGAGGATTTAAGAGGTTAAGAGTAACTAGTTCTTGGAAAAAAAACTTTGTAATTTATGCATAATTATCAAGGTTTGGGTAACAGACAGCCATCAAATCAATGTGCTCAGACAAAACTGGATGCATTTCATTTTTTAATTAAAGTATAGTTGATTTACAAATTGTCTTCAATATCTGTTGTACAGCAAAGTGACAATCACACACACTGCCCGGTGCTCGTCGGTAGGAACCCATTGCCCATCCATTCCAAATATAATAGTTTGCATCCAAAAACTCCAAACTGCCCATCCATCCCATTCCCTCCCTCTCCCCCTGGGAACCACAAGTCTGCTTTCCTTGGCCGTGATCTGTTTCTGTTTTGTAGATAGAATCAGCTGTGCTATATTTTAGATTCCACAAATAAATGATATCATATGGTATTTGTCTTTTTGTTTCTGGCACTAGTTTATCTTTTTTAGGCTGAGTAGTATTCCATTGTATATATGTACCACATCTTCTTAACACTTTCATCTGTCAATGGACATTCAGGTTGTTTCCATGTCTTGGCTATTGTGAATAGCACTGCAATGAACACAGGGGTGCATGTATCTTTTTCAATGAAAGTTTTGTCCAGATATATGCCCAGGGGTGGGATTGCTGGATCATATGTAATTCTACTTTTAAATTTCTGAGGAACCTCCATAATGTTTTCCATAGTAGTTGTACCAATTTACATTACCACCAACAGTGTAGAAGAGCACTCTTTTCTCCACACTCTTACACAGCATTTGTTATTTGTTGACTTGTTAATGATGGCCATTCCGACTGGTGTGAGGTGGTACCTCATTGTAGTTTTGATTTGCATTCCTCTAATAATTAGTGATGTTGAGCATTTTTTTCATGTTTCTGTTGGCCATCTGTATACCTTCTTTGGAGAATTATCTATTTAGGTCTTCGCCCATTTTTTAATTATTTGTTGTTGTTGTTGTTGTTGTTGTTGATGATGAGTTGTATGAATAGTTTGTATAATTTGGAGATTAGCTCCTTATCTGTTGCATCATTTGCAAAGATTTTCTCCCATTCTATGGTTTGTCTTTTCATTTTTTAAAATGGTTTCCTTTGCTGTGCAAAAGCTTTTGAGTTTTATTAGGTTCCATTGGTTTAGTTGTCTTTATTATCATTATTCTAAGAGTTGGATCAAACAAGATGTTGCTGTGATTTATGTCAAAGTGCATTCTGCCTATTTTTCTTCTAGGAGTTTTATAGTATCTGGCCTTATATTCAGGTCTTTAATCCATTTTGACTTTATTTTTGTGTATGGTGTTAGTGTTATAATTTCTTTCTTTTCTTAGCTTTCCAGTTTTCCCTGCACCACCTGTTAAAGAGACTGTCTTTTCTCCACTATATGTTCTCGCCTCCTGTGTCATTGACTAGTTGCCAGTAGGTTCATGGGTTTATCTCTGGACTTCCTATCCTGTTCTATTGATCTATATTTCTGTTTTTGTGCCAGTACCACACTGTTTTGATTACTATAGCTTTCTAGTAGTCTGAAGCCCGGGAGCCTGATTTCCAGTTTTGTTTTTCTTTTTCAAGATTACTTTGGCTATTCAGAATATATTGTGATTCCATACAAACTTTAAAATATTATTTTATAGTTCTGTGAGGAATGTCCTTGGTAATTTGATAGAGATTGCACTGAATCTGTAGATAGCCTTGGGTAGTATAATCATTTTGACAGTACTGATTCTTCCAATCCAAAAGCACGGTATATCCTTCCATCTGTTTGTGTAGTCTTTGCTATCTTTCTTCAGCATCTCATAGTTTTCAGCATAGAGGTTTTTGTCTCTTTAGGTAGGTTTATTCCTAGGTATTTTATTCTTTCTGATGCAATGGTAAATGGGATAGTTACTCTGATTTCTTTATCTGAGCTCTCATTGTTAGTATATAGAAATGCAGTTGATTTCTGTGTATTAATTTTGTAGCCTGCATCTTTGCCAAATTCATTGATGAGTTCTGTTTTCTTGTGTTCTCTTTAGGGTTTTCTAGGTATAGTATCATGTAATCTGTAATCAGTGATAGTTTTACTTCTTTTCCAGCTTGGTTTCTTTTTATTTATTTTTCTCCTCTGATTTCCATGGCTAGGAATTCCAAAACTATATTGAATAATAGTGGCGAAAGTGGACATACGTGTCTTGTTCCTGATCTTAGAGGAAATTTTTTCAATTTTTCACCAAGAATGAGGTTATCTGTAGGTTTTTCATATGTTTTTATTATGTTGAGATATGTTCCTCCTATGCCCACTCTCTAGAGAATGTTTTATCAGAAACTCATATTGAATTTTGTTAAAAGCCTTTTCTGAATCTATTGAGATGATCATATGGTTATGATTCTGTTTGTTGATGTGGTGTATTACATTGATTGATCTGCAGATACTGAAGAATCCTGGCATCTCTAGGATAAATCCTGGTTGATCATGGTATATGATCCTTTTAATACGTAATTGGATTCAGTTTGCTAGTATTTTGTTGAGGATTTTTGCATCTATGTTCATCAGTGATATTAGTCTGAAATTGTGTGTGTGTGTGTGTGTGTGTGTGTGTGTGTGTGGTGTGTGTGTGCACGTGTGCATGTGCATGGTATCCTTGTCTAGTTTTACTACTGTCAGGATGATAGTGGTCTCATAGGTTGAATTTGGGGTTGTTTCTTCCTCTGCTATTTTTTGAAAGTTTCTGAACAGGTATTAACTTTGAATGATTGATAGACATGTATGGCCATGAGGTCCTGGACTTTTGCTTTTTGGAAGTTTTTTAACCATATTTTCAATTTCCATACTTGTGATTCATCTGTTCATATTTTCAATTTCTTCCTGGTTCAGTCTTGGTAGGCTCTACCTTTGTAAGAATCTGTCCATTTCTTCTAGGCTGTCCAATTTATTGGCATATAGTTGCTTATAGTAGAATTTTATGATCCTTTGTATTTCTGTGGAATCAGTTGTAATTTATCCTTTTTTCATTTCTAATTTTATTGATTTGAGCCCTCTCCCTTTTTTCTTGATGAGTCTGGCTAAGGGTTATCAACTTTGTTGATCTTTTCTAAGTACGAACTTTTGGTTCTATTGATCTTATCTGTTGATTCCTTTGTCTCTGTTTTATTTATTTCTGCTCTGATCTCTATGATTTCTTTCCTCTGCTAATTTAGGGCTGTGTCTGTTCTTACTTCTCTAGCTGTTTTAGGTGTAAGGCTAGGCTGTTGATTTGGGCTTTTTCTTCTTTCCTGAGATAAGATTGTATTGCTATAAACTTCCCTCTTAGCACTGCCTTTGCTGTGTTGTATCTTTGTTGTCATTTGTCTCTAAGAATCTTTTGATTTCCCCTTTGATTTCTTCAATTATCCATTGGTTGTTCAGTAGCATTTTGTTTAGCTTCCAGGAGTTTGTGTTTTTTGCTGTTTTTCCTTATACTTTATTTCCAGTATTATAGCATTGTGGTTGGAGAAAATGCATTGGGTGGTTAGAACTTTTAAAAATTTACTAACGCTTTATCTGTGACCCAAGATGCCATCTATCCTGAAGAATGTTTCATGTGCACCTAAGAAAAATGTATATTCTGATGCTTTGAGATGGAATGTTCTCTAAATGTCAGTTAAATCTATCTGCTCTAGGGTGTCATTTAAGCCCTATGTTTCCTTGTTGACTTTCTGTCTGGGTGACTTGTCCCTTGATGTAAGTGAGGTGTTAAAGTCCCCCACTATTACTGGGTTGCTGTTGATTTCTCCTTTTATGGCTGTCAGCAGTTGCCTGATTTATTGAGGTGCTCCTATGTTAGGGTGCATATATATTTACAATTGTTATATCTTCTTCTTGGATTGATCCTTTGATCATTATGTAGTATCATTCTTTGTCTCTTGCGATTTTCTTTATTTTAAAGTCTATTTATCTGATATGAGTATTGCTACTCCTGCTTTCCTCTGATTTCCGTTTGCATATAATATCTTCTTCCCTCCATTCACTTTCAGTTTGTATGTGAGCTTGGGTCTGAAGCAGGGCTCTTGTAAACAGAGCTCTTGTTTTTGTATCCACTCAGCCAGTCTGTGTCTTTTGGTTGGAGCATTTAATCCATTTACATTCAGTGTAATTATGGAGAAGTATTTATTTATTACCATTTTGTTAATTGCTTTGAATTGTTCCTCTGGGTCTTTTTTTATTCCCTTTTTTGTTGTCTTCTCTTGACTTGCTGTCTATCCGTAGTGCTATGTTTGGATTTCTTTTTCTTTTTTATGTGTGTGTCTATTACAGCTTTTGATTTGTGGTTCCCATTTGATTTGGATATGACCATCTATGTGTGTATAGAATTGTTTTGGATTGTGGTTCTCTTATTTTAGAATCATTTCCATGTTCTGCACTTGTCTTCTCCTCTTCTCATGCACGCTAGTTTTGATATATTTGTCAATGGGTGATTTTCTAACTTTATATTAACTTTATTAACTTTATCTTTACCAGTGAGTTTTCTCATTGGAAATTGTCTTGTTTCTAATTGTGGCTTTTTCCTTTCTGCTTAGAGAAATTTCCTTTAGTTGTTGCTATAGGGCTTGTTTGGAGGTGCTGAATTCTTTTAGCTTTTGCATGTCTGAAAATCTTTTTATCTCTCCACCAAATCTGAATGAGAGCCTTGGAGGATATAATATTTTTGGTTCTAGGTTCCTCCCCTTCATCAAATTAAAAATATCTCTCCACTCCTTTCTAGCTTTCAGAGTCTTTGCTGAAAGATCAGCTGTTATTCTTTTGGGGGTTACTTTGTATATTATTTGTTGCTTTTCACTTGTGGCTTTTAATATTTTTTCTTTGTATTTAATTTTTGTCAGTTTGATTAGTATATGTCCATGTCTCACTCTGTTTCTCTTTGGGTTTATCCTGTGTGGAATTCTCTGTGTTTCCTCAACTGGAGTGTTTCCTTTTCCATACTAGGAAATTTTTTCAGCTATAATATCTCCACATATTTTCTCTGCCTCTTTCTTTCTCTCTTCTCCTTCTGGTACCCCTCAAATGTGAATGTTGGTACGTTTAATGTTGTCACATAGATCTCTTAGACTCTCCTCAGTTCTTTTAATTCCTTTTTCTTTATTATTTTATGTGTCAGTGATTTCCACCACTCTGTTTTCCACATCTCTTATTGGTTTGTATACCTCCATTATCCTGCTGTCAATTCCTTCTAGTGTATTCTTCACTTCAGATATTGTGCTATACATCTTAGTTTGCTTGTTCTTTAGGTCTTTTAGCTCTTTGGTTAAATTTTCTTATAACCTCTCTATCTGTGTCTCTATTTTTTTTCCAAGGTCTTGAATCATTTTTACTATCATCACTCTGAATTCTTTTTCAGGTAGATTATATATCCCCTCTCCATTTAGTTCTTTTTCTTTGTTTTTGTCTGTTCCTTTGCTTGAAAGCTATGTCTTTGTTTTCTCATAATGTTCTATATATATTATCCTCTTGAAGACAGGTATGTAGATGCAGTAGCTAAAGACCTACACTGTTCCAGCGGTCCCTTTTCTACTAAGCTGATGGTAGAGTGCTCCCTGCAGCTGAGTCTGCTCTCAGCTCCTTTGCCTAGCCATGCAACATACACTGCTTCTGCAGTCCCTGGCTTGATTGTTGGCATAGGTCACAGAGCTTGTGCTATTCTGGAGAGCACTCTGCTAATTCTCTTGGCTCTTCGTGTCTCCTGAGCAGTGTGTGTTATTTCCACGTTCACTTTGCAACATCACTGAGCCTTTTGGGGCTTTCCACCTGCCCACCTGACCTCTTGCAACTCCCAGGATCCTTTGTGTTTTCAAGTTCACTTTCTCTGCCCTCTATGCAGGTCATGGCTCTTTGTCCGCCCACCAGGCCTTTTTTGACTGCCACGTCCTTTTGCACTGTTTCTGAAATAGCTTTACAAGTTCAATGTGTTTTTCACAGCTCTCCACCCACCCAGAAGGCCCCTTGCAGATTTCCAGGATACTCTGCACTGCCTCTGATATACCTTTCTCTTCGCCTTAGGAAAATTATGTTTCTGTGCCTACTCAGGAGCACCCCTACAGAATCCTGGACAATCTGAGCTGTTTCCCAAATCACCCTCTCTCTCAGAAACTGAAGCTCCGTGCCCATCCAGAAGGTCCCTTGTGGAATCTCAGGATCTTCCCCTGTTCCCAAGATAGCTTTCTTCACCTTCTAAAAAATCAAGGCTCTGTGGCTGCCCAGAGGGTCCCTTTCAGAATACCATCCTTCTCTGCTTCTTCAGAAAAATCTTCCTCTGCCCCTAGGTAATTTGTGGCTCTCCATCAGCTCAGGAGCCCCTTGCAGAATCCCAGACAGTCTGTGCTGTTTCTAAAATCATCTTCTGTCTTCTAGGCAAACGGCCCAGAAGGCCCCTTGAAGATTTCCAGGAACTTTCCCAATGTCCTAGGTAACCTTTTTCACCTTCTCTGTGCCTGCCCAGAAGGCCCCTTGAAGATTTCCAGGAACTTTCCCAATTTCCTACGTAACCTTTTTCACCTTCTAGGATGACTGCAGCTCTGTGCCCATCCAGGAGGCCTTTTGTGGAATCTAGCCCCTCTGCACTGCTTCAGAGATAACTTTCTCCACTGCCTAGGTAAATTTTTGCTCTGTACTTGCCCAGAAAGCCCTTTGCAGACTCCCAGGATCCAGGATCTTTTGCAATGTTTCCAAAATAACTTTCTCCACCCCCTATACCATTGTGGCTCACTGGAGTTGGGGTTGTTGAGGTCTTGCAGTCTGACAGTGCTCACAGCGGGTAAGGCTATAGTGGTTGATCCCACTCCTTCTCTCCAGACCCCCTAACAGTGGCACTAGCCTCTAAGCCCAACAGGGATTCCTCAGCTTACTGGTTCAAATGTGGTCACTCTAGATTCCAGTCTCTCTACTACCAACTCTAGTTTTTTTCCCAGATAACCAGTCTCAGCTTTCTGCCTGATTCTGTTCTCCAAAGCCAGAGTTTCAGTTCCTGGCCCCTGCCTGCCCCAGTTTATGAATGGGACGCTCAGGGCAGTGACACTGACTGTTTGTAGAGGACTCTTTCTGTTTTAACTGCTTTAGGCCAATTGGTGTGTTCTCCTCTAGTACTCCAAAGTTCTCCCCTGTCTCAGCTGGCCTCTTCACTGATATGGGGGACTTGCCAGGGTGCACAGGTTTTTTTTTTTTGTTTTTTTTTGTTCTTTTTTCCAGCTCCCTCCCAGGGGTGCAGGTCCTGAACAGCTTTGTTTCTCATTTTCTTTTTTTTTCTTATTTCTTTTTTCCTACCCAGTTTTTCTTTTTCTATCAGAATCCTGGGTCCTTTCATCAGCATTCAGCAAATTTTCTGGTCAAATAGTTCCACATATAGATGGACTTTTGATGAATTTGTGGAAGTAGGTGAACCTCACATCATACTCCACCACTGCCATGTTTTTCTCCTGTTTCATTTTTATATGCCATTTCACGGACCTGTGTGCCAGACCATGTGTCAATCCAGACCTCAACATTATTGCCATGATTGCTGATGATTTTGTAAATTAGCAACTGCCTCCTAACACGACTATATTCTTCTTTGAAAAGTACCTCCAATATAATTGTGATAATTTAATGAGACAGCATGTATGACAGTTACTTTTACAATGCCTGGCATAGAGAGGAGATGCAAAAATGCATGTTTCTTTCCCTAATGCACATGCTTAATATACCAAACTCTTTTATCAGAAGTCTCAGATTTACAGCCTGTCAGCTGAATTACCCACATGAAGATAACTTTATAGAGCCTGGGATAAGGAACCCCTTTTGACAAGGCCTTTACTCTCCAGGTCATCAGATACTTCACACATTCCCTTATTTAGCCAGCCCAGATAGGCATTTACATTTGAAAACTGTCCCTTTATTATATTTTATAATAAGATCCGAAGCCCCTTTTCTCTCTGTTCACTAATAAAATCACCATAGAAATATACTTGATTATATAGCTTGTGTCCCTGAAATTCCAAGATACAACCTGCTCCTGGCCTCCTTTCCCCTTATTTCTTACCTCTGCTCTATCTTTCACTGCTCTGGCCAGGTTGGCCTCTGCTTTTCCTTGAACCCAGCAAGTCAGAACTATGTCAAGACATCTCAGTTGCATGTGCCTCTGAAGAGAAGGTATTTCTCCCAGATACCTACCTGGTTTCTCTCAACACGTCTTTAGGTCCATGTTGAAACAGAAGCATCAACTTGAAAGAGAGGCTTCCCTGACCACACTGTCTAAAATAATCCTCCCTATTATTTTCATGTCCTGATTTTTTTCTGAGTATCTATTGCTATTTTACCTTATGTAATGTTCATTTATTCATTTATTCTTGTGTGTGGTCCTCAGTAGAATGTAAGCTCCACAGAATAGGCTGTTATGGACAGTACCTGGAATAGTGCATGGAATAACAAGGGCCCAATATGAGAATTGATTGTCATATGACATTATATTAGTTTTAGGTCTACAAAATAATGATTTTATGCATGTATAAATTGCAATTTGATTACCATGTAAGTTTAGCTGACATCCATCACCATACAGTTACAATTTTTTCCTCTAATGAAAACTTTTAAGATTTATACCCTTAGCAATATACAAGACAGTGTTATTAACTACAGTCACCACGCAGGATATTACCTCCCTAGGGATTATTTATTTTTAGGATTGGAAATTTTACCTTCTGATCACCTTCAATCCATTTTGCTCACACCCATCCCTCCCTCTGACAAACACTAGTCAGTTCTCTGTATCTATGAGTTCAGGTTATTTTGTTTTGTTTTGTTTTTTTCTTAGATTCCACTTATAAATGAGATTGTATAGTATTTGCCTTTCCCTATCTGACTTATTTCACTTAGCACAAAAGCCATGTTGTCAATAATGGTAGGTTATCTCTCCTTTTAGTGACTGAATAATATTCCATTTTATATATGGATCACGTTTTCCTTATCTATCCATCCATTCATGGATACTTAGGTTGTTCTATTGATTGAATAGCCAGAATTAAAAACACTTCAGTGAATAATACAGAGCCAATGTTAAGAGTATACAGTGGTTGTGATGAGGTGACAGTGCTGGGGTTATGATTCATGTGTCTGTAGCCAAGTCATAAGAATTACAAAGATGAGCCTTGGACACAGTTCCCTCCTTAACTTTTAATAAGGTCTAAAGTGAAGAAAACTTTTGACTTTTGTGATGGTTAATTTTATGTGTCAACTTGGCTGGGCCCTGTGCCAAGATAGTTGGTCAATTATTATTCTGGATGATTCTGTAAGGATGTGTCTGGATGAAATGAACATTAAAATCAGGGAACTTTGAGTAAAGCAGATTACCTTCTGTCATGTGGGTTGGAATCATCCAATCAGTTGAAGACAGTAATGGAACAAACATTTATCTCTCTCATAAAGAGAGAGATTGGTTTATTTTAAGGTGTTGGCTCTTGTGATTACGGAGATTGGCAAGCTCAAAATCTACAGGGTGGTCCAGGCTGGAGACCCAAGGAACAGCCAGTGTATAGTTAAAGTTTAAAGGCAGCATGCTTGAAAAACTCTTTTTTTTGTAGGGTAGATAAATCTTTGTTCTCTTACTGTCTTCAACTGATTGGTTGAGTCCCACTCACATGACGGAGGGTAATTATCTATTTATCTATCTATCTATCTATCTATCTATCTATCTATCTATCTATCTATTCATCCATCCATCCATCCAGCCATCCACACACACACATATAAAATTGATGGTATTGCATCCCAAATGGAACCATTAACTTAAATACCTAAATATCTAAAATTAACATTCAAGACAAAAACCTCATAGATTCAAGCTCTGTCACTCATATGAGACCTAAATAGTTTTGAATGGCCTGTGAATGACACAATAAATTAAGGAGAAAAAAACAAAAGAATTAAACTATGTTAATAAAAATCTCTATTGAACCATGCAGATTAGAAGTACTTATATTAAAACTCTTATTTTAAATGTAAGCTTTTTCTTGTCCTGAAATAACTTATTTCTCGATAATAAAATAACACTAGCAGCAATACTTTTGTATTTTATTATATATTATTCCTTGGTCTAGGAATCTAGTCCTAAGATGGTCTAGAGAGTGTGTTATGTAGAACAGTAACAGAGAGAAAGAAGAGAGCCTCTTTAATTGAAGATAAAATAGCCTCGATTCTCTGACAACAGCATCAACAGGGATTCAGGTAATAAAGAAGATAAAGAGTCACAGAAGTACTGGGAAGCAAGCTGGCTGGGTTGAAGGGTGGATGTTGGATAATCTCACGTATCCCCTTTCCACTTTCAGAGGAGATAAAGAAGGTAGAGGGAGAAATGCTCAAGGATGAGCTCTGCCTTAAGGTTTAGGATTTGCTCAGTGTCCTTCATCCCATGAAAGCTGTCAGTGACCAGTGCAAAAGGGAAAGCTGAACCTAGGGTGTCTTCACTCCAAGTAATCTCTCAAATTCTCAGCAGTTATATGAAAAAGTATCTCCTCTCTTGAGGATGAGCTAGGACAGGGAAAAGTACTCCTCCCTCCTTCAGAACATACATGGGTAAGAACACAAAGAGGAAAACAACAGGCAAGTACTAAAACATGGAAATTCCCTGTATTCAAAAAAAAATGATAGGGAAAAAAAGACATTAAGGTGTCAGGGAGGTAAAGGATGAACCAGGAATACTGTGCCTTGGAGCAAGAGAGAGCTTAATGAAGAAGAAATGATTAATAGGCAGGAATCTTGCTGAAAGGTTGGAGATAATGAGAAAAGGTCATTGAGTTGGTGATTATGTCTAAATTTTATGACCTATGAAGAGTCACAGCATTTATTTAATTTCTGAGACCACCAGGTAAATTCTAAATAAATCTGTAATATGCAGTATCAAATATAGCATTTATTTAAAGAAATCAAATTTTTGAAATAAACTTGTATTCAGCAAACCTTCCCATGAGAAAAAAATGACTGTGCTAACACGAAGGTAATACTGACATTTTTAAGAATCACATTCATATTCTGACTTCCCAGAATTTTTTAAATTACTTTATATTGAAGAGATTCTCACCTAGTTTCTTCCTTCCTTGAAATTTCTAGTTTATCTGGAGTGTAACATATATAGGTTAAAATGAGACTGCTTCTTTCAGAAAGCTTTACGTGAACTTCTTCCATACTCACACAACATTTTGGTATTAAATCAACAAGAATTTAAGTATTCCCCCAATACTGGGACATTTTATTGTCTATTTTCAGCCTCAGAATTTAGCAATGTTCCTGACATAGAGTAATGAAGTAATGAACAACTACTGAATAAATAAAAGAATGAATGATGATCAAGTCATGGGGAAAACAAACATAAAACAGGCTACCATTGTTATATTGTGACTCTAGCTTGGGGCACCAAACTTACAGAAGTGAAATTCACAGTCCAGAATATATATATGTAAAAATAGTACAAACTGAACAGAGGGATGCAGAATCAAAACTAACAGATCAGGGACTATGGTTAGTCATGGAAGACTTCCTGTGGGAAGCCAATTTCAAAGCCAATCATTAGAGACATCAAAAGGAATGAACAGAAGTATGTGTGGGAGTGTGTACCTTTGGGATTAAGAACATTCAAGGCTGGAAGAGAATAAGGAGCATAATATTAAAGCCAATTTCTACCAAAAAAGTTACACAGAGAGAAGCAAGCCAAACTACTTGAATGGATTGAAGAGGGCATGTTTGCTGGTACAACATAGGCAAAGATCAATTGGAAAGGACCACTGAGGATGCCAGGCTGAAGAGTTTGGATTTAATATGGTAGACATCAGGGTGCTCGGCCCTAAGGGTCCTTGAGTAGGAATGACATGATGAAAATGGTGCTTGAGAAAGATTATTCTTGCAGCAGGGGGTCAATAGCCTAATACTATAAAGGGGAACATTTACACCTAACACATTCACCAAAACACTGCACTCTTCCACCCTAACAGGCCTCAGTGATTACAAGAGGCTCTTTTGAAAGGCTCTGCACTTTTGGTGGCATATTTCATTCATGTTCTTTGCCAAGGGATCTCTTGTCCCTTTCTTTTATTTTTGTGCTTTAACAAATACCCTGCCACTGGCAAAGATAGGATCCCAAGTCATTTGTTTTCCACTGCCTGTGGCAGATGGATGAAAACAGTTGCATTTTAAGCTACTTCTCTGTGTTTCCTTGATGGTGACTTTAGCTGTGACAGGGGCATTAACCTTAGGGGTGAGGAAACAATTCTTACTTCATGCTTTCTCAGTTCAGAGCTTCTCCTCAGCAGGGAGAAAGCAAATCAGGTACATTATTTGAAGAAATTTTGTGATTTATCCACTGGGTACTGACCTACAATCAAGTGAACTTTGCTTAAAACTTCTGAATGGATTTTTAACGGGGCAAAGGGAGACATATTCATGTAGCTATCTTCTCAAAAGCAAACTTCTCTAAAAAAATTGTCCAAAAGCCAAGGAGTGCACTGTATTCTTAACCCTAAATTGACTTCTACCTAGTTTTAAAATTAGAGTAAAATCTTGTCTTATTCCTTAAAAACAGGTGCCAGTTGTATAAACATACCAAATACAGTTAAAAGAAGATTCCTTGAATTCACTTTTCTCAAAATTTGTCACAGACTTAAACACCATTGATATTTTATAAAAAGAGACTAAAAAATAACCAATATCAAATTATTTTCTATGCCTGCCCAAATGAAGCTTACTAGAGAATCTGAACTGGAGATGATTTTAAAAATTCACACCCTGAGACTGCAGCAAGATGGCGGAGGAGTAAGAGGTCGCGCTCACCCTCTCCCACAAATACATCAAAAAACGCATCTAAATATAAAACAAGTTGGACAAATCATCATCTGAATGCTGATTAACTTAAACCTCCAAAAACTGCAAGAAACCCTTGAAATAACTGGGTAGAACAAGTGAAGAAAAAAAAAAAAGGTGAGCGAGAAAAGCAATTAGGACCATAACCAGCACTCCAGGGACGGAGCTGTGAAAAAGAAAAGTTTCCTGGGAAGAAACCTAAACAACAATCAGCAGACCAACGACCAACGGAACTAGAGGGGTATCAAAGCCTGAGAAAAACGCAGCAGCTGGATTGAGATAGGAAAATCGGAGTTAGAGACCTGAATACCTGCGCAGACACCAAGCCTGAGGCGCCGGGTGGTGCCTGGGAACTAAGACACAGGTTCCTAAGGTTAGTGCCTGCGAGAGGGCAGAGGTCGGTTGTCACGGCCATTGCGGGAATAGGACAAGGAACAGCGATATTCTAGGATTTGTGGAGAGCAAAACCAGGACTGAGGGAACCAAGGAAGTCTGGTCCCGCAGGGGAGGCAAGCCTCCATTGTTAGGGAAGAGGAGAGGAGGAGGGGCTGGCTGCCATAGGAAGCAACTTGAACTAGCGCGCAGGGCGGGGTGTCAGTGACCCGCCAAAGAGAGCGGAAGTGGGGAGGAGCCAGTGGAGGCTGCAGCTGCGGCGGCGGGAGCGGATCTGTGCCTTGAAGCCCGTGGGTGGAGCGCGGTGCCAGGTTGTGGACCCAGGCGCCTGCACCAGCCAGCATCGGCGGGGGTGGCGGGGCCCTGGGCCGGTCCATGGACCTAGGCGACTGCGTCAGCCCACAGAGTTGGGAGCTCTGGTGGGTGGAGCAGTACGCGACCACACGAAGCTAGCTTTTGCAGAGGAGCGGGGCCAGCGCCAGCTGCTGCCGCCCACCCCAACAGACGAGAAAGCATCAGCGGAAGGGCGGAACAAACGCCAGCCTGCTGAGCCAGCCTCTGACGGGTACCGCTTGTGGTTCCAGTCACCTCAAAAGAGGACTTTGCAATCGAACACTAGTTTCCTGTGGCTCTCACTCCCAGGGAAATCATACTTCCTGCTGCCGCTACTGCCAAATGCTTAAGACACCTGGTAGATCTGCCTAGAGCTCGTGACCACGTCCCAGGGCTGGGCAACTAGGAGTGGACAGCGCCACCTTCCTGCATTTGAGAGCGTAGAGACTAGGCTCCCACTGTTGACTTTAGCCATTCCTACACTCTCACAGAGAACACTCAGAGTACCACTGAGATAACAGCCTGCTCATTCCAAAGAAATAGACATCAAATAGTCAAACTCCTACACCAAAAATAAATAGTAACCCCACCAAAAAATACAAAGGGGAGCTCCTCCCTAGAAGTAGCCTTCCTAGTCTACAGCATGGCCTCCCCAAACTCACAGAAAAAGAAAACCACAAACAAGATGAAGAAGCTCAAAAACCATTCCCAGTTAAAAGAACAGGACAAGTCTTTGAAAGCAGCCAGCAATGAAACTGACCTCTGTAGTCTGTCAGAAATGGAGTTCAGAAAGGAGGTAATGAAAATACTTGAAGAATTAAGGCTGAATATTCAGAAATTAAGAGAAGATGCAAACAGCAATGCAGAGTCCTTTAGAAAGGAGCTAGAAATCATAAGGAGGAGCCAAGAAAAGCTAGAAAACTCATTTGCAGAGATGCAAACTGAGCTAAAGGCAATAAAGAGCAGTTTGAATAATGCAGAGGAAGGAATTAGTGATGTAGAAGATAGAATAATGGAAATCACGCAATCAGGACAGCAGACAGAAAATCAAATTAAAAAACATGAAAGCAATTTAAAGGATCTCTGGGATAATATAAAGAGGCCCAATTTACACATAATAGGAATCCAAAAGGAGCAGAAAAAGAAAAGGACATTGAAAAAATATTTGAAGAAATTATGTCTGAAAACTTTCCAAATCTGAAGGAATCTGACATCAAGATACAGGATGCTCAGAGGGCCCCAAACAAGCCAAACCCAAACAGACCCACACCAAGGCATATTATATTAAAAATGGCAAGAATTAAAGATAAAGAGAGGATCCTAAAGGCAGCAAGAGAAAAGCAAAGCATTAAGTATAACGGATCCCCCATAAGGCTGTCAGCTGATTTCTGTACAGAAACATTACAGGCTAGAAGGGAATGGCAAGATATATTTAAAGTGCTGAAAGGAAATGGCCTGCAACCTAAAATACTCTACCCAGCAAGAATATCATTTAAAATAGAAGGGGAAATAAAAAATTTCCCCAACAAACAAAAGCTAAAAGAGTACAGCAATACTAAACCCTTTCTAAAAGAAATGTTGAAAAGGTTCCTATTAAAAAAAAAAGAAAGAAAAGCAAAAAGTAAGAATTAGAATGGAGGAAAGCACAATTAGAAAGCAATCATTCAAATAAGCCTACATGCAGATCGAATTATGAAGATGCAAAACTACATAAATTAGTGAAAAAAAAATAATTTACAAAAAAAAAGAGTCAACAACCTTATACATTGTGGGGAGGGAAAGAAGGAAATCATAGACTATTACTTCGTTTCTGATTTTTTTTTCTTTTTTTTAACTTTAAGGAAAAATCAACCTTTTTTTCTGTTTTCTTTTATTAATGATGTGTTTTAGCCTATATGGTTATCAGGCCACAGCAAGCAGATATAAGAAGATGTTAACATACTTAAAAAACAGGGCAACCACAAATCAAAACAGGACATCTAACCCACAAATACTGAAAGGAAAAAAAACTTAAGTATAGAATAATTGGAATCCATCCATCCAAAACTAGAAAAGAAGAAAAGAGAAACATAGAATCAACTGGAAATAAGATCTGAAATGGCAATAAATACGTATCTATCAATAATCACCTTAAATGTCAATGGTCTTAACGCTCCAATCAAAAGACACATAGTGGCAGAATGGATAAATAAGCAAAACCCTGCAATCTGCTGCCTACAAGAGACTCACCTTAGAGCAAAGGACACAAATAGATTGAAAGTAAGGGGATGGGGAAAGACTTTTCATGCCAATGGACAAGAAAAGAAAGCAGGAGTGGCAATACTCATATCAGACAAAATAGACTTTAAGGTGAAAGCCATAAAGAAAGACAAAGAAGGACATTATTTAATGGTTAAAGGATCCATTCAAGAAAAGGATAATACAATTGTCAATATATATGGCCCCCACATAGGAGCACCCAGGTACCTACAACAAGTACTATCAGACATAAAAGGAGAAATAGATGACAATGCAATAATATTAGGTGACTTCAACACCCCACTCTCATCAATGGACAGATCCTCTAGGCAGAAAATCAGTAAGGCAACAGAGATCCTAAATGACACAATAGAAAAATTAGACCTAACTGACATTTTCAGGGCATTACATCCAAAAAAATCAGAATATACATTCTTAAGTGCACATGGAACATTCTCAAGGATAGACCACATACTGGGGCATAGAGCTAACCTCAACAAATTTAAGAATATAGAAATTATCTCAAGTATCTTCTCTGACCACAAGTGCATGAAACTAGAAATCAACCACAGGAAAGGAAATGAGA